>OX422203.1:6846709-7160204 GCA_949130485.1 Agelas oroides | reverse complement strand
CACACACACACACACACACACACACACACACACACACAGCTGTGGACATTCTAGCAGACATCCTTCAGAATGCGACTCTGGGGGAGAGAGAGATAGAGAGAGAAAGAAGTGTCATCCTCAGAGAAATGGAGGTACCTTCTCTGCCAGAGAATACCTTTGAAGAGTCAAATAACTATTTTCTCCCTTCCTCCCCTCCCCTCCCCTCCCCTCCCCTCCCCTCCCCTCCCCTCCCCTCCCCTCCCCTCCCCTCCCCTCCCCTCCCCTCCCCTCCCCTCCCCTCCCCTCCCCTTCCCCTTCCCCTTCCCCACTCTCCTACCCTCTCCACCTCAGGAAGTAGACCAGCAGGTAGAGGAGGTGATCTTTGACCATCTTCACTCCATCGCCTTCCAGGGCACCCCCCTCGGCTGGACAATTCTTGGACCAACACAGAACATCAAGTTAGTCCATTCAGTATGGATTTGGAATTGACCACTACTGATATTTGTAAGACAGTCTTCAAGGGCACGAAACTTCCCTAACAAGAATTTGTGGGTGCATGTGCACTGTCTGTGAGTGTCTAGCGCTGCTTTGAAGATCTCGCCTCAGCTGGAAATAACGACATCTTTGATAGTACGAGGCAAAGAAGAGGAAAAGCCGGCAGTGGCCCTGAGAATTGTACCCAGGGCTCCTGGCTTGCATGTGGAGGGCTGGTGGTCCTTTATAGCTCAGTGGTAGAGCACTGGCAGCTCAAGCCAGAGATCCTGGGTTTGAGTCCTGCCAACTGCCGGCTATTAACTTTCCTCTACGTATTTCACCTTAAAACATGTCTTGAGTGTCTGCCTGAAGGCCCCTCAGCATTGTGATGTGTTTTGTGTGAGGATGTATGTCTGCCTGATTCTTTCACAGGAAGATAAACCGTCAGGATCTGGTCAACTACATCTCGACACACTACAGTGCACC
Organism: Agelas oroides; assembly: GCA_949130485.1. Classification (NCBI taxonomy): domain Eukaryota; kingdom Metazoa; phylum Porifera; class Demospongiae; order Agelasida; family Agelasidae; genus Agelas; species Agelas oroides. The sequence goes on along the minus strand of OX422203.1, from coordinate 7,159,265 downwards.
GAGAATGGTGCTAGCCGCAGCCGGGGGTACGTTCTACCTGCCTCTATTGGTACCTTCAACTTTGTGTTTGAAAACCTGACTGTATGTACAAAAAGAGCACTTCGTGTCTGCCTGAGTGTTACCTTGTACCCATGGCAGGCTCTGTCTGGTGAGCATGAGGAAGTGAGCCGTGGTACGAGGCTAGTCTGGACATTGAGTCAGTGTGGTATAGCCGTTTGCATTATTGTGCAAGCGGGTATCCATGGGTTTTCGGAAGCAACTTGTGCTTGAAGTGTGTACATACTTCAGCTCAAGGGATCCCCCCTTCCTATCTCTCCTTTCTTCTCCTTCCCTTCCCCCTTTCTCCCTTCCTTTCTCCTTTCTCCCTCCCTTCCTCCCTTTCTTTCCTTCCTTCTTTCCTCCCCCTCCCTTTCCTCTCTCCCCCCCCTTCTTCCTCTTCCTTCTCCCATTCCTTCCCCCCATCCCTTCTACCCCTCCCCCCCCCTCATTCTCCCCATTCTTTTCCACCCTCCCTTTCCCACTTTGTCCCATCCACCCATAACGAAACCCAGCCAGTAATAAACAATCTTGTGTTGTGCAGGTGTGGACCACGATGACCTGGTGAATTTAGCAGAGCGTCACTTCTCCTCACTCCCCTCCTCCAGCGACACCCTCCCCACCCTCTCCCCCTGCCGCTACACGGGCAGTGAGATGAGAGTGCGGAATGATGACATGCCTTTTGCACACATCGCGCTTGCTGTGGAGGTAGGAGGAAGTGGCCTATTTTCATGCATTTGTATTGCTGGGAACTCACCAAGACCGTAGCCTTGTATCCAGGCTTTTGCTAGCCTCGTTCCCAGCCTCCCCTGCTCTGGAATGTAAGTACGCAATGGAGAGCCTGGTATCTTTTCTCATGTGAGCATGACATAATCAAAAGGGGCCAGGATTTTCAGAACAGAAAGGCAACGTTTTACACGCTGTTCATCCAACTATACACTCAACACTCAGTGTGTAGGATATTCGCTCCTCACTAGCTAGATATGTGAGGTAAGTCACCCACTACCTTCGCTCTTTTTGCTGTTCTGAGTCTTCGAATACACCAATGCACAATTAAGATCTTTCTAACCCTTTTCTACCCTTGACGCTGCTCACATGAGAAAAAATACCAAGTTCTCCCCGCCTGCACAACTTGCGTTCTGGAGCAGGGGAGCCTGGGAACGAGGTAGGCCTTTGCTGCAGTAGGGAGGGAGGCCTCATAAAACTCACCACATGATGTACCCTAGAGATATCAGGTGGACGGACGTCTGGATGTCAGTTTGACATCGGGACAAATGGGAAAGGGAGCCCCTTTTTCCTGAATATTGTCAGAACTGGTGCTGAGCCTTATGCACGAGACTGGGTGGAGGCCTGGGAGTGAGGCTGGGAGTAGTGTATTCTCGTACCTCATGTTGGTTAAAGGGGGTAGGTAGAGTGTTACTTGATGTGATCTGTTTCACAGGGTGTTGGGTGGTCCAACCCTGACTACATCCCCCTGATGATTGCAAGCACTGTAAGTCTCACACTAGCTCTTAGTAGTCTTATTCTGGGGGGAGGGGCCTGGTGTAAGTCAACTATCTCTTAGTAGTCTTATTCTGGGGGGAGGGGCCTGGTGTAAGTCTCCCACTAGCTCTTAGTAGTCTTATTCTGGGGGGAGGGGCCTGGTGTATGTCTCCCACTAGCTCTTAGTAGTCTTATTCTGGGGGGAGGGGCCTGGTGTAAGTCTCCCACTAGCTCTTAGTAGTCTTATTCTGGGGGGAGGGGCCTGGTGTAAGTCTCCCACTAGCTCTTAGTAGTCTTATTCTGGGTGGAGGGGCCTGGTGTAAGTCTCCCACTAGCTCTTGAGTCTTATTCTGGGGGAGGGGCCTGGTGTAAGTCTCCCACTAGCTCTTGAGTCTTATTCTGGGGGAGGGGCCTGGTGTAAGTCTCCCACTAGCTCTTGAGTCTTATTCTGGGGGAGGGGCCTGGTGTAAGTCTCCCACTAGCTCTTAGTAGTCTTATTCTGGGGGGAGGGGCCTGGTGTAAGTCAACTAGCTCTTAGTAGTCTTATTCTGGGGGGAGGGGCCTGGTGTAAGTCTCCCACTAGCTCTTAGTAGTCTTATTCTGGGGGGAGGGGCCTGGTGTAAGTCTCCCACTAGCTCTTAGTAGTCTTATTCTGGGGGGAGGGGCCTGGTGTAAGTCTCCCACTAGCTCTTGAGTCTTATTCTGGGGGGAGGGGCCTGGTGTAAGTCTCCCACTAGCTCTTAGTAGTCTTATTCTGGGGGGAGGGGCCTGGTGTAAGTCTCCCACTAGCTCTTGAGTCTTATTCTGGGGGGAGGGGCCTGGTGTAAGTCTCCCACTAGCTCTTAGTAGTCTTATTCTGGGGGAGGGGCCTGGTGTAAGTCTCCCACTAGCTCTTGAGTCTTATTCTGGGGGGAGGGGCCTGGTGTAAGTCTCCCACTAGCTCTTAGTAGTCTTATTCTGGGGGGAGGGGCCTGGTGTAAGTCAACTAGCTCTTAGTAGTCTTATTCTGGGGGGAGGGGCCTGGTGTAAGTCTCCCACTAGCTCTTAGTAGTCTTATTCTGGGGGGAGGGGCCTGGTGTAAGTCTCCCACTAGCTCTTAGTAGTCTTATTCTGGGGGGAGGGGCCTGGTGTAAGTCTCCCACTAGCTCTTAGTAGTCTTATTCTGGGGGGAGGGGCCTGGTGTAAGTCTCCCACTAGCTCTTAGTAGTCTTATTCTGGGTGGAGGGGCCTGGTGTAAGTCTCCCACTAGCTCTTAGTAGTCTTATTCTGGGTGGAGGGGCCTGGTGTAAGTCTCACACTAGCTCTTAGTAGTCTTATTCTGGGGGGAGGGGCCTGGTGTAAGTCTCCCACTAGCTCTTGAGTCTTATTCTGGGGGAGGGGCCTGGTGTAAGTCTCCCACTAGCTCTTGAGTCTTATTCTGGGGGAGGGGCCTGGTGTAAGTCTCCCACTAGCTCTTGAGTCTTATTCTGGGGGAGGGGCCTGGTGTAAGTCTCCCACTAGCTCTTAGTAGTCTTATTCTGGGGGGAGGGGCCTGGTGTAAGTCTCCCACTAGCTCTTGAGTCTTATTCTGGGGGGAGGGGCCTGGTGTAAGTCTCCCACTAGCTCTTGAGTCTTATTCTGGGGGAGGGGCCTGGTGTAAGTCTCCCACTAGCTCTTGAGTCTTATTCTGGGGGGAGGGGCCTGGTGTAAGTCTCCCACTAGCTCTTGAGTCTTATTCTGGGGGAGGGGCCTGGTGTAAGTCTCCCACTAGCTCTTGAGTCTTATTCTGGGGGAGGGGCCTGGTGTAAGTCTCCCACTAGCTCTTGAGTCTTATTCTGGGGGGAGGGGCCTGGTGTAAGTCTCCCACTAGCTCTTGAGTCTTATTCTGGGGGGAGGGGCCTGGTGTAAGTCTCCCACTAGCTCTTGAGTCTTATTCTGGGGGAGGGGCCTGGTGTAAGTCTCCCACTAGCTCTTGAGTCTTATTCTGGGGGAGGGGCCTGGTGTAAGTCTCCCACTAGCTCTTGAGTCTTATTCTGGGGGGAGGGGCCTGGTGTAAGTCTCCCACTAGCTCTTGAGTCTTATTCTGGGGGAGGGGCCTGGTGTAAGTCTCCCACTAGCTCTTGAGTCTTATTCTGGGGGGAGGGGCCTGGTGTAAGTCTCCCACTAGCTCTTGAGTCTTATTCTGGGGGAGGGGCCTGGTGTAAGTCTCCCACTAGCTCTTGAGTCTTATTCTGGGGGGAGGGGCCTGGTGTAAGTCTCCCACTAGCTCTTGAGTCTTATTCTGGGGGGAGGGGCCTGGTGTAAGTCTCCCACTAGCTCTTGAGTCTTATTCTGGGGGGAGGGGCCTGGTGTAAGTCTCCCACTAGCTCTTGAGTCTTATTCTGGGGGGAGGGGCCTGGTGTAAGTCTCCCACTAGCTCTTGAGTCTTATTCTGGGGGGAGGGGCCTGGTGTAAGTCTCCCACTAGCTCTTGAGTCTTATTCTGGGGGGAGGGGCCTGGGAATGACACTATAGACCATGCTATTGTGTAGCACCAACCTCATTCCCATTCCAATGTGGCCTCATTCCCATTCCAACCTGGTCTCATTCCTAGGCTCCTCCCTAGCTTTTTGGTTGCACAGTGTGTTGTGTGACTGAATGAGGGAGTTTGGGAGGGAAGCTGATTCTATCTTATTTTCAATGAGAGCACTGGCAGTCTGCCTGTACACTAGACAGCCTCTTACATAGCTGTTTATCTGTTGTTGTGTGTAGTTACTAGCTACTATGTTAATTACTTACTTTAGTAGAATAATGACAGTACGCTACCTGCTATGGAGGAAGACATTTTGCATGTGTATTGCCAGCAAGTGTCAGAGAATTACCATGTGTGTTGTGTTGAAGAATTTCATGAGCTCATAATAGTATGTATCTTTAGCATGACTGTATCTGCGTCTTCTGATTGTCGCAGATTGTTGGTAATTTTGATCGCTCTGTCAGTGGAGGACACAACATGGCCAGCCAGCTTGCCCAGGTACATTGTCTCCTTTGAACCTTGACCTTATTGTACCCTACAGATAGATTACAGTTTCCTTGTAAGGTTAGCATTCATTGAACTTTGACCCATTGAACTTTGACCCATTGAACTTTGACCCATTGATAGACTGTGTCTTAACAACTTGTCAACATGTTACGATGATAGACTGCATCTAAATGACTTGCTACTATGTCATGAGGGAGAAAGTAGATGTTTGCAGCAACATTTGAGGTTCATCTCAGGATTGAACCCGGGACCTTCCAAATACTGCCAATGAGCCCCTGAACCCACAGCAAGTAGGGGAGAAGAAGTTCTAGAGGTCGCTTTTGGCTGCCTAGTCCAGATCTCCCTCTCTGATACAGCACTGGGTGGTGTGGTGTAAAGAAAAGTTCCCCCAACATCTGGCATTGGGAGAGATGCCTAGCTTGATAGACTGTTGGTTACCTAGTTGGCAGAGGTATCGGAGTGGGTGTCATTGCTATGCGTGCTCTTTCCCCCCCAGAAAACAGCCCAGGACAATTTAGCGCACAGCTTCATGTCATTCAATACCTGCTACACAGATACTGGACTCTGGTAAGATCTATTTTTAGTAACATTCTAAATATAGTAGTTACTTCCTTGTTTGGGTGGTTGTAGCTTAATGAATAGCTGTAACAGTAGAAGGATACTGTGTGTGTGTGTGTGTGTGTGTGTGTGTGTGTGTGTGTGTGTGTGTGTGTGTGTGTGTGTGTGTGTGTGTGTGTGTGTGTGTGTGTGTGTGTGTGTGTGCGTGTGTGTGTGTGTGTGTGTGTGTGTGTGTGTGTGTGTGTGTGTGTATGTGCACGCGGCATATGTGCGCATTACAATCAAATGCTCTCTCATACTTCAGCTCCTATTCACTTACCACACGATATCACACACACTGTGACCTAGCCAGGCCTTTGTTTCATGCATGATTGGCACTTTCTCCTTCCTATGCACCTACTCCACATCCCACTGTAATCCCCTCTGTTTAGGGGTATCTACATCGTGACGGATCGACTGGCAATTGAGGACTTCTTCTTCAACCTGCAAAATGAGTGGTAGGTGACCACCTGCTGCCATATATGGTCAAACTGTGCATGTACTGGTGATCCTCTCCTCCCTCCCTCCCTCCCTTCCCTAGGATGCATCTGTGTTTCAGTGTGACGGAAGCTGAGGTGGAGGAGAGCAGCAAAGAATGTGTTTAAAACAAGTCTCCTCATGCATCTTGATGGTCAGTCCATGCTCCGTCTGTCCCCTCCCTATCCTCCCCACCCTCCCTCCCCTCCCCCTCCCCTCCACCTCCCCCTCCCTCCCCTCCCCTCCCTCCCCTCTCCCCTCTCCTCCCTCCCCCTCCCTCCTCCCCTCCCCTCCCCTCCTCCCTCTCCTCCCTCCCCTCCCCTCCTCCCCTCTCCTCCCTCCTCCCTCCCCTTCCCTCCCCTTCCTCTCCCTCTCCTCCCTCCCTCCCTCCCTCCCTCCCTCCCTCCCTCCCTCCCTCCCTCCCTCCCTCCCTCCCTCCCTCCCTCCCTCCCTCCCTCCCTCCCTCCCTCCCTCTCTCCCTCCCTCCCTCCCTCCCTCTGAAGTGAGTGTGTGTTATTCTACCCACAGGCTCAACTCCAATCTGTGAAGATATCGGAAGGTCAGGAAACTTTACCTTGCCAAAGAAATAGTCCAAGAGAGAAATGATTCATTTCCCGTCATTGTCTCTCCCGCAGACAAATGCTGACCTACAGCAGACGCATCCCCCTCACAGAACTGGACTACAGAATCCAGGTAAGGGGCTTATGGGAGAACTGGAGAGTTGAGCCTGTGGGTCCTTTCTACATTGTACCTTCGATCCTTTTTTGCATGTGGTATGAGAAAATGATCGAACCTAGGTACGAGGGAAGGTCCATTCAATGTATAGTATTTTGACTTGTGATGCCTTAAACATGACCCAAAAGTATTTGCAGCCATTATACCACATTACATCACTTTCTAAGTATTTCATTGGATGAACAGGTCATATACCGTATAGCGGGTTTATTTCGCGGGAGAACATTTTCGCAAATGGCTGGCATTTGTGTATTTCACGAATAAAATTTTCATTTATTGCCATTATATTAGCCACACCCCCTATTGCACGCACGGCATGGGATCCGGATCCAATATCCATCCGGGAACGAGTCTAGCTAGCTATTTGCATGGAGAGCTTTTTGATGGAGTCGATGGTTCGGGGCTACCACGTTTACAAGGACATTTGGGAGGCTTCTGTTGGACAGTTACTGCCTTGTCGGAAGGAAGGCAGTAACCCCCACGATCCGTATGCTGTCGCTCCTCCGCTCTGGGTCCCGTGGGTAGATCTAGCACCTTTTTCACCTCCTTATTGGCAGCTGCAATACTTGAGGCAGGAATAACTCGTGATAGCGGACCATCGGGTTTCAGTAGCATAGAAGTAGCCGGCTGGAAGTAGTTTAGCAACGCCATACTTATCCACGTGGGGACGTGGGGACCGCATACGGAGCAGACCAGCCTGGGATCTGGATCCGGGCCGGACGCTGGATCCGGAACGAGCGCTAGAGGGCGCGGCGCGCGCATGCAATATTCGTAAATAATATTTTCGCGAACTGGGACAGATCCTCGAAATTCGCGAAAATTTTCTCCCACGAAATAAACCCGCTATACGGTACTCTTGTTATGTAAGTTTGCACAAAACTTGCATGATGTACAGAATAGTTTACACAAAACTGAGTTGTAGTTTACTGTCTCACTGTGGTATTAATTGGATATATAGTGGAGTAGGAACTGGGGGGGGGGGGGGGGGGGGGGGGGGCCTGGCCCCCCCAATAATCAGGCTCCATGTTATAGTATATGTTATACTATATCATGCTGATTATTATATAACCCCTCCCAATACACCTTGGCCCCCCCCAATCCAAAATTGGTTCCTACTCCACTGATATACTACCTATACTCGGAGTATAAACACGATGTACTCCTCATATAGGTGGTCTATCCAATAAGTGTATGCTGGTTTGTGATTCTAGTCACACCTGCTCATTTGTGGGTTTTCAACGGTCGAGACTCTTTGACTAGTGAAATGTTTGTCCAAAGGTTTAAGTCTTCACGGTTCGTGTATGTTTGTTGTTGTTGCAGCACGTTGATGCTAAGACTGTGAGGGAGGTTTGCAGTCACTATCTCTACGACAAGTGTCCAGTCATGGTTGGAATAGGTGTGTGTGTAACCTAGCGTAATGTAGTGTAGTGTTAGCCTCGTTCCCAGTCCTCCACCACAGCTATTGTCACTTGCAATACGAATTAGGTGCGTGTGTAACCTAGTGTAGTGTTAGCCTCGTTCCCAGTCCTCCACCACAGCTATTGTCACTTGCAATACGAATTAGGTGCGTGTGTAACCTAGTGTAGTGTTAGCCTCGTTCCCAGTCCTCCACCACAGCTATTGTCACTTGCAATACGAATTAGGTGCGTGTGTAACCTAGTGTAGTGTTAGCCTCGTTCCCAGTCCTCCACCACAGCTATTGTCACTTGCAATACGAATTAGGTGCGTGTGTAACCTAGCGTAGTGTTAGCCTCGTTCCCAGTCCTCCACCACAGCTATTGTCACTTGCAATACGAATTAGGTGCGTGTGTAACCTAGCGTAGTGTTAGCCTCGTTCCCAGTCCTCCACCACAGCTATTGTCACTTGCAATATGAATTAGGTGTGTGTGTAACCTAGCGTAGTGTTAGCCTCGTTCCCAGTCCTCCACCACAGCTATTGTCACTTGCAATACGAATAATGCACTACGAGCCTAGCGTAGTGTTAGCCTCGTTCCCAGTCCTCCACCACAGCTATTGTCACTTGCAATACGAATAATGCGCTACGAGCCTAGCGTAATGTGGTGTAGTCATTGTCGAACTTGTGTGTGTCAAACTAGTGTTTAGTAGTATGGCATATAGCAGCAATGTTGCATAGGCCTTAATCATTAGAAGATGCGATAGGTGAAGGGAGTTAGCCGAGAAGGAAAGAGAAGAAGGGACAAGGGAAAAGGGGAGAGAAATGTGGATATATATGGGGAGAGGGGAGGATGGGAGCCACTGTCTGATTGGTGCATTTCAAACTTGTGTAACATGTACGTAGTACAGTGTTCTCGCTCGATCCTACGCCCCCCATGGTTGGTTATGAATGGCCTTTCAGGGTGGCTGCATTTCCTACCCTCAAGCCTTCCCCGACCAGTTTTGATCGCTTGCAGTACACAAAAATGAAGGGGGAAAGGCCTGGATAATCTTACCACATGATCCGCAGCACAGGCGTACCATGTTGTCATGTGATTGTTTGGCCTCAGAATAAGGTTTTGGAATGAACCTCAGGGAATTCACACTACAGATTGCTGATGTACGGGACATTGTGTCCAATTATGGGGTTGTTACTAAAAATAGAAATCTTAGTGTAGGTGATACCAGCTTACATGACACCTTTATTGTGCTAATTAAGATGACAGTTGGGTTGGAGGAAGTTCTCTTGGAAACAGAAAACAACCATCTTCCCACATGACATTATTTAGGATTCTTACCTACTTGATTGAAGCTAAAAATAGTATCAACCATCATTGCTGTGGGCATTATTTAGAATTCTTGCCCTCTGGTCGATTCTAAAAATAGATCATAATCATGCAGGCATTATTTAGAATTCTTGCCCACTGGTCAATTCTAAAAATAGATTGACCATAATCATGTGGGCATTATTTAGAATTCTTGCCCTCAGGTCGATTCTAAAAATAGTATCACCAGTTTCTCATGTGGGCACTATTTAGAACTGTACCTGTACATGTGATATACTCTTGATACTAAAAATAGTAGCAATCATTACTGTGGGTAATTCCTGTCCTAGGTCCAATTGAACAGCTTCCAGACTACAACCGAGTGAGGGGGAACATGTACTGGGCGAGGACGTAGGGACTAGAGCTATCTGGTGTGGACCTCCACACTAGATCACATAGTGATAAGAACCATAGCAAGTCCAAACATATTGTACATGTATGTGCATAGTGGTGTATATCATAATACTTGTTCATTCACTGGGTAACAATGCTGGGTACTTTTGACGAGGCCTACGTATATATGTATCAACAAGAAGCTAGACTGCTCATAGATAGCCATGTTCCACGGCTAGCTTTTTGGTTAGAATGTGACGCTTAGGCCATGCAATTTATCATGGTATGTGTAGCTGTCCTGGCTGGACAAAGGATAGTCTATCAAGCCAAATCCTCTCTCACCCTCTCTTCTGGAGGGTGAGAGATGATAGACTAGACAAATGTCTGCATTGACAAGGACAGAAATCGTGTTGAAGGTTGGAACTTGAAATGTTTATCCACAATTGAGAATAAATTTGAAACCCAAAAATCTGTAGGTACTCATCCAAAATGGTTCCTTTAATGGTGAGTATCCCTTCACTTAGTCGTAAGCCTAGCCTCATTCCCAGGCCTCTTTGAAAAATTGGGCCTCGGAACGAGACTTTCATGCCCAGCCTATGTGCCTGGAATCTCTCAAGATAGCCTTTCACTCTAGCTAGCTAAGCTTCCAAGTTCATTGAGTACATTTCATGGCAGAATTAAGCAGTGAATAATGTTAAATAATGGCGCAACAGTCCACAAGAACTGAATCAGTGATTAGATGCAACAAAAGTACAAGTGAAAAAAAAAAGAGAATTCTGCACTCACTTCACAACAAAAAAGAAACGCTCACACTTTCAGTTACAAATCTAATAATTTCATCTAACACTACATGGTACATGCATGTATAAATATACATTGAGACAAAACGTGAAGAGTACACAGGTTTGCTGTGATGTAAACGGTCCATACTACATGCAGTACACAATTCTTAAAAAAAAGAACCTTGCCGATTGTCTTTATGTACCTTAGTTGTTGCGTCAAGGCAATAGCTCCATTTTTCAAGTCATTCTATAGCATTGTACAAAGTCCTTTTCTTCTCTGGAGTGCGGCTCGAGTTGCTGTAATGAACACCTCTCGGACGCCCTCCCTTGTCTTAGCCGAGCTCTCCAGGTAGGCATAAGCCCCCACTTTTTCTGCCATTGCCTTTCCCTGCTCGGGACGAATCACATCAAGCTTTTCGCGTCCCAGAGCCTGCCTCGTTCCCGGATCATTTCTCAGGTCCTTCTTTGTCGCAATCAAGAGAAAAGGAACGTTCGGACAAAAGCGCTGTACCTCTGGCACCCACTTTGCATGAATGTTTTCTAAACTGTCATGGCTGTCAACAGAAAAACACATCAGGATGACATCTGTGTTGGGGTAGGAGAGAGGTCTCAATTGATCGTAATCCTCCTGTCCATCCGTGTCCCACAGGCCAAGCTCAACAGATTTTCCATCAACCTCAATAATAGATACGTAGCTCTCAAAGACAGTCGGAATGTATTTGTCTGGAAATTCATCTTTGGCAAAGGCATAGAGTAGACAGGTTTTTCCACAAGCGCTATCACCTACTATCACCAACTTTCTGCAAATTGGTGCCATTTCTGTAGGGGAAGGAGATGTATGTGAACGTGTACCATTAGTGACAAGGGTCGGAAAGATAAACAATGATGTGTATTCTGTTACCAAGGAAATGGGGCTATGATAATTGGTGGAGGAGACACTATACCTACATGTTAGGGTGAAAGCTTCCAATATGTCTAATTTGGGGTTGTTACTATATAATAACAATAGAAATCTTGGTATAGGTGATACCAGTTTACATGACACTTTATTTTAGGGTGGTCTGAACTAATTGGGGGCGCGTGTGGCCGGTTGCTAGGGGGTTGTATCTAGGCAATAAAAAGGCTCATAAACGCACCAAGAGCGCATAAGAACGGGTAGCTAGAGTAGCCGCCCGTTCTTATGCGCTCTTGACACACAGCCTGCTACACAGCCAAAAATGTTCTGACCTGATACGGTTCCGTTGCCAAAAAGTTCTGTTACAGGCGTATTTTCGGAAGTGAATCAGTATCGCAGTAGCATCAGGACAGTATCAGATCAGTACGCACATATCTGTATGAATAGCATGTCTTAGGGCTGTTTTTGCTGAACTGATACAGATCCAATTTACAGTTCGGTATCAGACCCGTTGCCAAAAAGTTCCGTTGCATTTCTGGGTACAGATCTGGATCAGATTGGTTCCAGTTCTGATTCAAAACGTACGATTTTGCTGTGTACAACTTAGTGTCCGTGTGGACTACTAAAACACACGTACAAGTTTATGAATCTACCTTGTCCACAAGCTGAACAGTGGAGCGGCTAAATTCAGACCTATTTGTTGTACGGAGTTATGTAAACCACACCTAGCTGCTGTTTGAGAAAGAACCGCCTCTTGTGTACAGCATGCAAGAGCGCATGATGACGTCATTTTTATTGCGGAGGGAGGATCTAGGAGGAAGAGCGTGTAACTGGCAAAAATTCGAAACAGGCAGAATCTCCCGCGTGTACTAAAAATAGAACACACCTTCGCACAAGTTCGCAGTTTCACGATCCTACGACCTCACAACGCGGTGTAACCCTCGTAGTCAACAAGATGTGAACGCTCCAAGTTTACCTGGCAAGTTTTACCTACACAGGAACGGTTGTCGACCCTTCCTGACGCGAGGAACTTTGTGTTACGATGTATCCACGCCTGACAGTCGAAAAGGGCCGCGTAGCCTTTCAGTCAAACTCTTGAGCTTCTCTTTGGGTAATGCACGGTCCTTATCCAACCGATAAGCCTCCAACTCGATTGCTTTGCAGCTACTTTTACTCACGCTTCACCCGCACACTAGCTACACATGCTACAACTCGACCGGATGTGCTATTTTTATAGTACACGCGGGAGATTCTGCTTTTACCACGGCCTCTTCCTCCTCCCTCAGCTCCGCAATAAAAGATGACGTCATCATGCGCTCTTGTGTACAGTAATCCAGCCTCCTTGCTGCAATGTAAACGCAAGCACACTCGAGGCTAGCCTCGTTCCCAGGCCTACCCCGTTTTTTGTTCTTCGGTTTGCGTTCAGTATAATACACGGAGGCGGAAGAGCGCGAAAAACGGGGAAGGCCTTAGTCTCGTCCCCAGACACCAAATTTTTCGCGCGCGCGCCCTGCGGCCTTGTCGAAAAATAGGGTCTGGACACTTTCACTACGAAAACTGGTGCAAGTTTACATACAGCGGTCAGTAAAATTGGGTAATTGTAGGTGTTAATCACATTATCAGCTACCAGCAGCGTTTGCTTTGGCGCCAAAAAATTTGCAAGCTGGCTATTTGTGATGACGCATAACGCAATTTACTTTACCTGAGCAATCTGATTGGTGCGACAACATGCCAATACGCTTGTATGATTACGCCCCAGTTTTACCAGTGAACGTGTCCAGACCCTAGCCTCGTTCCCAGGCCCGCGCCCAGCTTCCCGTCGCTTGCAGTACGGTTAAGCGGGAGAGGGCCTGGTACATTTCCTCACGTGAGTGACGTCACGGGTAGAAAGGCGGTAGAAAGACTTTAATTGAACGTGGGCGAGCACGACTAAATTGCTCACTGATTGCTGGTGTGTGTCTTCACTGTTTTGGCTTGGTAAAACTCTCTGTCCTCCCGACTGTCTCGTGAATAGCGACATAAAAGCGCCTTCGTGCGCTGCTATCTTTCGACTCGGAATAGTCGCGCTCCAGTGCGTGCGTGCGAGCGAAGTTTTTTGTGGTTTACATGACGCCCACGTTCGCATAATTTGCCCTGTCCGTGACGTCACTCACGTGAGGAAATGTACCAGGCCCTCTCCCGCTTAACCGTACTGCAAGCGACGGGAAGCTGGGCGCGGGCCTGGGAACGAGGCTATCCAGACCCTATTTTTCGACAAGGCCGCAGGGCGCGCGCGCGAAAAATTTGGTGTCTGGGGACGAGACTAGGAAGGCCTGGGAACACTTGTCACGTGAATGACGTCTGGTGGACGCGAGGACGTAGGGGGGCCGGTGCCCAACTACAAATACCGTACTAGACTTCATCATCGAACGCTCCAACGATAGCCCGGACTCCAGACATTCACGAGATCGACAGTACTTGAATTCACCGGTAAGAAACTCGCTCTATGATTTATTGCACACGAATTTGTAGTTTGGCACCGCCCCCCCCCAGAGGAGGTCGGACACGGTTGAACTTTACTAATTAAAATGGCTGAGGTCACACTAATTGATTTTTCGTATCTCAACAGACTAGCTCTCTCGACTTTTACTGAGGGGGGCCTCAGTTTTCAAATCAAGATTCAAGGCTGGGGCAAGTCATAGAAAAAGCTAAAACGCTTTCTACCTAGCAATATCCAAGATCAATTAGTGTGACCTCAGCTGTTTTAATTAGTAAAGTTCAACCGTGTCCGACCTCCTCTGCGCCCCCCCTACGTCCACCTCGCGTCCACCAGACGTCATTCACGTGACAAGTGTTCCCAGGCCTTCCCCGTTTTTCGCGCTCTTCCGCCTCCGTGAATTATACTGAACGCAAACCGAAGGACAAAAAACGGGGTAGGCCTGGGAACGAGGCTAACTCGAGGCTTCCAGTAAGTGGATTGGGGTCATCAAAATAATTGCCCAGGTTGTTTTATGACAACAGCTTTTTGCATACTTTTGGATCCGCATGGTTGTTAGTTCTGAGCACCCTTATTAAGATGACTGTTGGGTTGGAGGAAGTTCTCTTGGAAACAGAAAACAACCATCTTCCCACATGACATTATGCGTATTATTTAGGATTCTTACCTACTTGATTGAAGCTAAAAATAGAGTGACCATAATCATGTGGGCATTATTTAGAATTCTTGCCCTCAGGACGATTCTAAAAATAGATGACCATAATCATGTGGGCATTATTTAGAGTTTTTAACCTCTTCTTGATGCTAAAAATAGTATCACCAGTTTCTCATGTGGGCACTATTTAGAACTGTACCTGTACATGTGATATACTCTTGATACTAAAAATAGTAGCAATCGTTACTGTGGGTACTTCCTGTCCTAGGTCCAATTGAACAGCTTCCAGACTACAACCGAGTGAGGGGGAACATGTACTGGGCGAGGACGTAGGACTAGAGCTATCTAGTGTGGACCTCCACACTAGATCACATAGTGATAAGGACCATAGCAAGTCCAAACATATTGTACATGTATATATGTGAAATCATGTTGAAGGTTGGAACTTGAAATGTTGATCCACAATTGAGAATAAATTTGAAACCCAAAAATCTGTAAGTACTCATCCAAAATGGTTCCTTAAATGGTGAGTATGCCTACACTTAGTCGTAAGCCTAGCCTCATTCCCAGGCCTCTTTGAAAAATTGGGCCTCGGAACGAGACTTTCATGCCCAGCCTACGTGCCTGGAATCTCTCAAGATAGCCTTTCACTCTAGCTAGCTAAGCTTCCAAGTTCATTGAGTACATTTCATGGCAGAATTAAGCAGTGAATAATGATAATGGCGCAACAGTCCACAAGAACTGAATCAGTGATTAGATGCAACAAAAGTACAAGTGAAAAAAAAAAGAGAATTCTGCACTCACTTCACAACAAAAAAGAAACGCTCACACTTTCAGTTACAAATCTAATAATTTCATCTAACACTACATGGTACATGCATGTATAAATATACATTGAGACAAAACGTGAAGAGTACACAGGTTTGCTGTGACGTAAACAGTCCATACTACATGCAGTACACAATTCTTAAAAAAAAGAACCTTGCCGATTGTCTTTATGTACCTTAGTTGTTGCGTCAAGGCAATAGCTCCATTTTTTCAAGTCATTCTATAGCATTGTACAAAGTCCTTTTCTTCTCCCCTTTTTCTGGAGTGCGGCTCGAGTTGCTGTAATGAACACCTCTCGGACGCCCTCCCTTGTCTTAGCCGAGCTCTCCAGGTAGGCATAAGCCCCCACTTTTTCTGCCATTGCCTTTCCCTGCTCGGGACGAATCACATCAAGCTTTTCGCGTCCCAGAGCCTGCCTCGTTGCCGGATCATTTCTCAGGTCCTTCTTTGTTGCAATCAAGAGAAAAGGAACGTTCGGACAAAAGTGCTGTACCTCCGGCACCCACTTTGCATGAATGTTTTCTAAACTGTCATGGCTGTCAACAGAAAAACACATCAGGATGACATCCGTGTCGGGGTAGGAGAGAGGTCTCAATCGATCGTAATCCTCCTGTCCAGCCGTGTCCCACAGGGCAAGCTCAACAGATTTCCCATCAACCTCAATATCGGATACGTAGTTCTCAAAGACAGTCGGAATGTATTTGTCTGGAAATTCATCTTTGGTGAAGGCAAAGAGTAGACAGGTTTTTCCACAAGCGCCATCACCTACTATCACCAACTTTCTGCGAATTGCTGCCATTTCTGTAGGGGAAGGAGATGTATGTGAACGTGTACCATGAGTGACAAGGGTCGGAAAGATAAACAATGATGTGTATTCTGTTACCAAGGAAATGGGGCTATGATAATTGGTGAAGGAGACACTATACCTACATGTTAGGGTGAAAGCTTCCAACGGGAGGGCCAAGATTTTAGGGTAGCCTCTTATCCCTTATAGAAGCATTTCTGATCAAAATCAAGATTTTTGATCAGCAAAATTGTGCTTTTCTTGATTGGAGACAAGTAAGCCAAGAGCTTGGTTGTGTCCCTTGTTTGCTTGATTTACAGTGCTTCAAAGGACAAAAACGACCAAGCTCTTACTAGTCCTTTGTATCTGAGAAGTTCGTTGGTCTGTCGACCTTTGTCACCCAGAAGCCATCTCGATTCCTTGCCCAGCTCTTACATTTGATAGCTTGATTCCATTCTTACCACAAACACTTCCTATTGGTGACACGGTGACTATGGTGACTACAGTGACAAACTTCTGTCCAAGATAATAAACACCACAATGTCCACCAATGTACACTTGGATGTGCTAAAGGCCTCCCATGGCTCACATCCTGTGCATAGACACAGGGAGAACACAATCAGTGCCTGGCATTGATACCTCACACGTGAATCTTGCTAAGCTGTGACTCCCATGTCGTATAACAGTTTTATATGTTCACATTTGGCCCACTACTCGTCTTAACACGGACAACCATGTACACACACACTGACAAAACAGATCTCAGATATTCTATAGCAGTGTCACTCTATCTAGTGTCTCCCCCCATCCCCCTCACTACGATACAACTTTTTAATAACACACCATCTACTACGAGACACTTACTTTGCTTAGTTCTGTGCTAGAAGCCAGTCTTTGTTTCAATCTCAAGAACCTGAAGTGACCGACTCGAGGCAGAATAAGTATCCGGAGAGGAACGGATGTGCTGTGTTCCATTTTTAGAACAATATCCGCGGCTAAATTTAGTAACAAAGCTACTGCGCATGCTCACAAGCGGGCAGTAGCTAAGATTACGGAATAGTTTACGGAAAGGGTTGGGTATACAAGCCAGTGGCCTACTTGGTATCTGATGTCCGCAACCCTGCTTTCAAAACTACGAGTTTGCCAACTTTGGAAGTAGGATCGAATTTAAGTCGTGGAAGGGAGCTACCAACAGACACAAGGACGCTAGCTAACTGGTGAGTTTGTGCAGACTGATGTGGGGGTTGTCTGGGAGAGGCATTAATTGAAGGTGCCCTGGTCTCCATAGCGTGAACGGTTACGAACAAGAGGAGGGGAGTAGAGTAGAAAGTAAGTAGCTGTTTGGAGTCGGTAGAAACACCATTAGCTATGAGGAATGTAGGTGTGGGTAGCTTTGTTTCTGCTTCCTGGAAAGGGAATGTTTTTTTTTTTTACTTCTCTGAATAATTTCCTGGGGTGTAATGCTCTTTGCTGCATTCTGTAGGGAGGGGTGTGATCTAAATATTTAGTGCAGTTATCTGCCTGACATGAACTTTGCAGTGTTCGTCTGTTCATTTCTGCTTCTGCCTGTGTAGATAAGTAAATTGCGTACAAGACGCTAAGAGTTGTCTCTTCTATGTTTGTGTTCGCACGAGCATAAATTGCTTTGTTGTCATACATTATGACACCTGTTTACATGTTTGCGTGCCCCTGGGCCTTGCGTACAATTCGAGAATCCTATTCAGAAATAGCAAGTGTTACCAGGGTGGATTTTGTTTGCATTTGGTTGGCGTAGTGATGCTTGTTAATTGTTTTCAAACCTAGCACCCTAGGTATGTGTTTGTTGTTTGTTGAGCTCGGGATACCTGTATATATCAGATGCAGTACTGCATTTGGAAATTTCACAACTGCATTTGTGCTGAAAACTTCCGTAATTGTAGAGTTTGTATTCAGTCGTTAACGGATGTGCTGCATGCTTTACATTCCACACAGAGGAAGTTGTTGCAAGATTTGAGAGATTGTGTGTGTGTGTGTTTACTTGTGTCCTGCTTCTGTGTGTGTTTGTGTGCCTCTTCCATTGCACCAGCTACCGAGTCCATTGTAGTGGCCATCACCTTCCCTTTTTGCACAAACTGACTAATTTTTCTCTCCCCGCTGTCACTTGTGTCGCTGCACCTCTAGCCTCTGTGTGGAGTCAGCTGCGTTACTCTATCCCACCTGTAGCTCATTCGGTAACGGTTATTTTGCCATCCCCACAGGAAATACCACCGCATGCCTGAAATATTACCCCCATACAAAGTAAGCATTTCTCTTAAGTAGTAATGACTGACTAGCAATTGCTATTGTAGAGAAAGCAACTGAGTGAAAAGGTAGACTACGAACCAGCCTATCTACTACGCATTTGTCCATGATCGCCAATTTCCTTGATAATCTTTATAGTGTGTAATGCTCCATTGTATTCATTACAAGCGGGGGAGGGTTGGCCCTTGTTTAGCATTGTTAATTTTAATTCGACCATTAGGCTCAGGTATCAAATTGTCTGCTACTACTACTCAGACAAGTAGTAGACAGAATTTAACAAGAGTTGCGTATGTACAGAAATAGTATAAATTGTATACTAAAAGCATGTCTGCTACGCTCTCAACTGTGACAACAATTGACATTACTTCCCTCCTGCCAGCACATTCCTTCTCGTATTACCGTTCTTGTTTTTGTAGTGTGTGGATATCAACTGTTGTTTTGTGTGATTGTGGTTACCTCCCACCTACTCTGAGTTAGATGTTTCTCACTCCCTCGGGAAGTGATCTTAATTGGAATCTCATTGGTATCTGATGGGGGCATTCAGCACCATCTGTGCAGCCAGGCCAAGAGCACATAAGAACGGGCGGCTGGAGTAAGAGTGTGTAACTCTGTAAAATTTGAAACCGGTCGGAATTTACCGCCAGTACTAAAAATAGTAACACGTACTGGGCAAGCATGTGTAGACATAGGGCATTGTTGCTAAGCATGTGACCGGGTGTTCTATTTTTAGTACAGTTCAATAATTTTGACCGAACTACGGGCTTCTATTGGAGTTACACGCTCTTACTCAATCCGCCTGTTCTTATGCGCTCTTGGTGCAGCGTACTGTATGTAGTAGATTGTGAGGGCTGGTGATAGTCTGTAGCTCAGTGGTCGGAGCACTGGCGGCTCAACTCCCAGCAACTCTTGGTGCAGCATACTGTATGTAGTAGATTGTGAGGGCTGGTGATAGTCTGTAGCTCAGTGGTCGGAGCACTGGCGGCTCAACTCCCAGCAACTCTTGGTGCAGCGTACTGTATGTAGTAGATTGTGAGGGCTGGTGATAAGTCTGTAGCTCAGTGGTCGGAGCACTGGCGGCTCAACCTAGAGGGCCTCAGCTCAGCTCCCAGCAACTGTCACCTAGAGATGTGTGTCAAGGGACTTAAGTTCATTCCCTCCTCTAATTTGTATCATGAAATGTGTGTTAGGGGGCTGCCGAGTGATTGTTGGTGATTCCCTTGTCTAATTTGTATCATGAAATGTGTGTTAGGGGCTGCCGAGTGATTGTTGGTGATTCCCTTGTCTTATTTGTATCATCAAATGTGTGTTAGGGGGCTGCCGAGTGATTGTCGGTGATTCCCTCCTAATTTGTATCATCAAATGTGTGTTAGGGGGCTGCTGAGTGATTGTCAGTGATTCCCTCCTCTAATTTGTATCATGAAATGTGTGTTAGGGGGCTGCCGAGTGATTGTCGGTGATTCCCTTGTCTTATTTGTATCATGAAATGTGTGTTAGGGGGCTGCCGAGTGATTGTCGGTGATTCCCTTGTCTTATTTGTATCATCAAATGTGTTAGGGGGCTGCCGAGTGATTGTCGGTGATTCCCTTCTCTAATTTGCTTTGTACCATCAGACGTGTTTTATGTCACCCCTGTGTTAGGCTTGTCAATATATGACTTCATCGTGAAGAAAGTCAAACAGTTGTAATCTCGTCAACTTTGGCTGGGAATACGACACTCCATAACCAAGTGTACTAGTGACCTCTTTGTGTTTTGATATTGAAATGGAGCTCTTTAGCTATGTGTACCTAGTCATAATTACCTCATTAGCCCTAATGGCAGATGGGTCCCTAAATGAGAGAAGCAGGAATCTAATATGGAGATGGGGATCAAATTATCGTCTTTGGTTTCCATGTGAGGTGTCACATATTGAAATGTAGCTCTCTGGTTGTGTGTGCAGTGTGTACATAGTTGGAATTACCTGGGAGGCCTCAATGGCTGATTGCTTCCTGTGAGAGACCTGTTTCAGCACTAATTCAGGATGCGATGCTTCCTTTCTGGTGTGTTTGGTATGCAATTTCCTCCAACACTAACTTAAAATGAACACATACCTGTGTTGTCAAGGATGTGGCTGTTTGCACCTCAGGTGTGCATAGGTATATGTGAAGTTGAACCTCATCTCTCTCATGTTATGTGAGGTCGCCATACGCTTCAAGTCGGTTGTCCGTGCAATAAAGAACATTCGAAGCAAATCCAACAGAAAATGCAATTAAAATAAGAAACTGTTCGTCTCTTTAGACGATATAACTGCAGGATCCTAAGTGGAGTGGGAATAGCCTAGAAGATGAGAGTAACTGCTATGGTAGGTATTGGCCGAAATGTGTCCTACGCAGTGGGTAGACTTTCTGTCTGGTTTGTTTCGATATGTACAACAGTGCTGATTGTGTACGACTGCACACATACCGTCCAGGTCTCGTTCCCAGGCTCTTGTGTCCAGGTCTCGTTCCCAGGCTCTTGTGTGTGTTGGCAGAAAGGAAACAAACCAGCATTGAAGCTAATGGCAACGCTTTAAAGTCATCTTCAACATTCCACTGTTACAGCATGGCAACGCTTTAAAGTCATCTTCAACATTCCACTGTTACAGCATGGCCTCTGAGCCTGCCATAGCAACAGGAGGAAGCGAAGCTGTGATGTAACTAGTGTTGTCCCTAACGATGGCACATCCTTGTTCTGTTGTGCAGCACAAACATGGCTGCTGTTTTGAAAACTTACTAGCTAGCAACACACTCCTGGAATAACAGTTTGTATTGTTGGCAACAGGGCTGTTGGAAGATCGGTTGCTTCTTCATTGATGCATGTGTCCTGTAGCATATCAACGGTGTCAACTTTATAGCTATGTAATCCTCCCCCTCTCTTCCCCTTCCCCTTCTCCCCCCTCCCCTCCCCTCCCCTCCCCTTTCTCTCTATAGATTACTCCCTAGTCTTCACGACTCCTATAATTCGCTATGGCCAGCATCAGGAAGAAACTGGTAATTGTGGGCGATGGTGCATGCGGGAAGACATGCCTGCTCATCGTGTTCTCAAAAGACCAGTTTCCGGAGGTATACGTGCCCACTGTATTTGAGAACTATGTAGCAGATATAGAGGTGGATGGAAAATGTGTGGAGCTCGCCCTCTGGGACACTGCAGGTACCGTTTCACTTTAGCTTCTGATGTGCTTGTACCATAATGTTGTATGTTGCCTGGAGAATGTTCTAGTGTACAATTTAGGCAATTTCGTAGGACATAGTCTGCTATTTATTAACCATTTCCTTACCTCTTTTCCCCTCCCTCTTTCCCCTCCTTCCCTTCTAACCCTCTCTCCTTCCCCTCTTCCATCTCTGCCACCCTCCTCTCCTCCTCCCTCACACAGGACAAGAAGACTATGATCGACTAAGGCCCCTCTCCTACCCGGACACAGATGTTATCCTGATGTGTTTCTCAATTGACAGCCCAGACAGCTTGGAAAACATTCCCGAAAAGTGGACACCCGAAGTCCGTCACTTCTGTCCAACAGTACCAATCGTACTTGTTGGGAACAAGAAGGACTTGCGGTTTGACGACGTCACGAGACGGGAGCTAGCAAAGAGCAAACAAGAGCCGGTGAAAACAGAAGATGGGAGAGCTATGGCGGAAAAGATTGGGGCATACGCCTATCTGGAATGTTCGGCAAAGTTAAACGAAGGAGTTAGAGAAGTATTTGAAACGGCTACGCGAGCTGCATTGCAAACGAAGAAGAAAGGACGAAAATTCTGTAATTTGCTTTAAAGAGAATCTTAATTCCAAACATATTATGTTATCGTAAGGTGATTAGAGACTTCTTTGTGTAACTATTAAGTGTTGTTGTGTAATTGCTTCCAAAAATAGACTAGACTAAAAATAGCACACCTTTCATTGCATTACCTCACCTACTGCACACAGATTTGAATGTTTCTACACCTTAGTGTATCTACTGGTAGTTTCAACTGCATAAATATCTCATCATGAATTTTTATAACCTGAAATTCAGATTATGAATGCGGAAAAATGAGTACAAAATACAATTACAGTGAAACCTGTCACTGTTAATTAAAGGCGACTACTTCTTGTTCCCAGACTACTCATTTTAAATTTTGTTTTATTATGGCCACTGTGTACTACAAATTGACCAGTATATAGCCACCTGTCCATAATAGTCAAACGATGCTGGTCCCCGGCTCCTGTAGTGACCAGTTTCCACTGCTTGGGTATATATGGAAGTAGCCTTGTTCCCAGGCCCGAAAAGGAGGAGGAGAAAGGAGAAAAGCCATTCCCCCCCTCCTTTTCGGGCCTGAGGCTAATGTGGAAGTTAAATTAGTGATCACGAAAGGCTCTAATTGGAGTAATGGCTCACCTCAGCCGGTCTAATTACTCTCCTAATGACAGGGTTATCCTCATACATACACGAATATGGCGAGTGGAGGTGGAGGGTCTCCTCGGCGAGAGGATGGCCAGGTGCTGCGGCACCTGGTGCAGACTCTGCGTAGCGATCTCAATTTGCTCTCCAACGAGGCGAGGAAGAAGTACCCGGCCGTCAGGGAGGTGAGAGGCGCGCGCTGGGGCCGTATTGGTCTGGGGAGGGAGTGGGGGATAGACCCTGATCAATATGTACGGGAATAAGGGCTGAAGGTACTACCAGTGGTTAGATCTAACAATCATCCCAACCTGGTATCCCTATACTTGGGACAGAACCTGGACAAGATGCAAGCTACGCCAACTGACTTTAGTATTAGCCTTGCACGGCCCTGGCCTAGCCTCATGTAGCCTGACTCTTGCCGAAAAGGGTTAGGATCTTGCTATGTGAGACTAGCCCTGGCCTGGCACACTGTCCCTGACAATGCATAACTCAGAAATCTACACACTTCCTGAGTTTAGATCAGGGCCGTAGCAAGCTATTTCAAGGTGGTGTAGCCAAAGTCGTATTTAGTATGTAGGCGGGTCTGGGGGCATGCCCCCCAGGAAAATTTTGTTAAATTAGAGGCTAGGAGATCGCTTCTGTGGCCATTTTAGGGCCCAAATCGCATAAGTTCTGCAATTCTGAATTTCAATAGTTGCTACACGTACTCTCTGTGAGGTAGTGATCGCAGATTGCGCGTAACTTAGTGCACGTAGTAGCTACATATGGAAGGCAAGAAATTTGCTCGGAGATCGCTTCTTAGCTGTGATCATAGCAATAGGCAAGAAGGATTCTGATTCACATTGAGTACTTGCTGAAGTTGATCCCAGGCTCCCACCCAGCTTTCCGTCGATAGCAGTACGTACTGCAAACGATGGAAAGCTGGGCGGGAGCCTGGGGAACGAGGCTAGTGTTTTCAGATTCCGCGTAGTATGAACTTTGCTGCGCGCACGCGCCGTAAGCAGCACAGGCTTTGTCGTAGTAAGGACTGGCCATCGAGTAAACTGAAATCCTAACGCAATGTTACCTTTTTGTCAGTGAAATTTGCCGCACGATGATGCCGGCAGCCGTTTTACCAGATGGCTCGGCTTGACATGTATTCAAAGTGCGCATGTGCACGTTCAGTCTGCGAAAAAGTGATCGGGCCAAAACCCAACCAGCCCGACCGCTTGCTACGGCCATGTAGATGGTTTAGAACCTCTGATCGTCCTACGTTACTGACCACTGAGGGATCTCACAGCTAGCTAGGTTCTCTTCTGCTAGGTAGGTATGTGTTGCTCCTCCTTCTTTCTCCTCCTCCAGGCGGCTGAGAGGGGAGCAATGAGGCTGAAAAGCATCTCAGAGTCAAAAGGGTTCTCACTTCAAGGTATCGAGATTGGCGAGAGGAGGGGAAAGGAGGGAGGGAAGATTGGGGAGAGGAGGGGAGGGAAGAAGGGAGAGAAGGTTGGGGAGAGGAGGGAGAGGAGGGGAGAGAAGGTTGGGGAGAGGAGGGAGGAGAGAGATTCAATGCATTGGTACTGCTGTAGTGTTTGCAAATTTTGACTGACAGAAATCCTCGATTATCTGTTTTTTCCAGGAGCTAGTATTCTACCTCCCCTCACCCTTTCCTCCACTCTCCTCCCTCCTCCCTTTTCCTTCCCTCCCACCTCTGTCTTCCCCTAGTTCTAGCCGAGACAGACGATGTTGTTCACCCTCTGCTGTTTGCGTGTGAGACAAAGAACCCGCACATTGTCCAGATCTCCCTCTCTTCTCTTCAGAAACTCATCCAGTACAAGGCCACTCCCCAAGTAAGCACTATCCCCCTCCCTCCCCCTCCCTCCTCCTCTCCCCCTCCCTTCCTTTCCTTCCCCCTCCCCCTCGCTCCCCCTCCCTCCTCCTCTCCCCCTCCCTTCCTTTCCCTCCCCCTCCCTTCCTTTCCCTCCCCCTCCCTCCTTTCCCTCCCCCTCGCTCCCCCCTCCCTCTTCCTCTCTCCCCTCTCACTCTCTCTCCTCTCGCCCTCCCTCTGTCTTCTTTATCACTATCCCCATATAACCAAATTTTATCATCCATGGAACGTTCAGTTCCTTTTCAACAGAATTTTTTTTTGAATCATGGGTTATGTGTGGGTGTGGTTTGTTAAATTGCCATGGTCTCACGTATGCTGTGTGTATTGTGGGTCTTGAAGGGAGGAAGCCATGGGAGGAAGGTGTAGTACCCATGTACCTCATGCACATGTGCACGCACTTCTCTCCCCCTTCTCTCTTCCTTCCTACCTCCTTCGCTCCCTCTCTCTCCTCCTCCCTCCCCCTTTCCTCTCTCTCTCTCTCTCTTCCTCCCTCCTTCTCCCCTCTCCCTCCCTCCCCCTTTCCTCTCTCTCTCTTCCTCTCTCATCCTCCCTCCCTTTCTTCCTTTCTCCTTCTCTCCCCTTCTCCCTCTCTCCTTCCCCCCCCTCAACAGAAGAGTGTGGAGTCTATTGTGGCCACCCTTCGTGTTCTCATGGAGTCGTCAGTAGAGGAACTTAAGATTGTTCAAACCATTCTCCTCCTGGTCACCTCCACTGACGTTGTACAGGGAAAGTCCCTGGCAAAGGTAGCTGGTGAGGGAGGGAGGAGGGAGGTGAGGGGAGGGAGGGAGGAAGGAGTCAAGGAGAGAGGGCAGGGTAGAAATGGAGGGAGGGAGGGAGGGAGGGAGGGAGAGAGAGAAGGAAGGAAAGGGATGGATGGTGAGGCAAATAAGAGAGAGAGGGAGGATGA
This sequence comes from Agelas oroides, assembly GCA_949130485.1. Classification (NCBI taxonomy): domain Eukaryota; kingdom Metazoa; phylum Porifera; class Demospongiae; order Agelasida; family Agelasidae; genus Agelas; species Agelas oroides. Next base: position 7,133,988 of record OX422203.1, on the reverse strand, counting down.
GTGGAAGGAGAGGGAGGAAGGGAGACAGTGAGGCTGAGTCAAATGAGATGGAGGCATGGGGTCCAGCTGCACTTCATTGTGAAGAGTAAACCCTAATTAATGCTCACTTATCTTTAACGTAGCTAGGTCCTCTAATTAATGCTCACTCCAACACAGGTTCTTATGCTGTGTTTCAAGCTGTACAACTCTCGTGACGCTAGCATCCACAACACGGCCGGAGTGGCCATTCGTCAAGTTGTCTCCGCTATGTTTGAACGTCTGAACATCCTCATGAAGGAGGAGGAGGAGGGAGAGGACGAAGATGTTGGGAAGGGGGGGAAAGGAAGTGGAAGTGAGACGCACAAACAGCTTCCCACGCAGGCCAGAGACGCCTATCTTCTGTTTCAAGTAAGAGACGCTATTATTATCACCACCATAACCTTGTCCCGGGGTCCCACCCAGCTTTCCATCACTTCAAGTATGAATTTGTTTGCAAGTGGAGATGGAGAGCTTTAGTCTCGTTCCCAGACCCTCAGTATGGTACACGCACTGCTACTGGAGGTCTGGGAACGAGACTAGGATAGTCTGGGAATGAGGCTAGGAGAGTCTGGGAATGAGACTAGGAGAGTGGGAATGAGACTAGGATAGTCTGGGAATGAGACTAGGAGAGTCTGGGAAGGAGGTTCTATCACCAGCCACTATATATGGATAAGTCGTTAGCAGCCTGACTACTGCTTGGCATGAGATAGCAATCCCGTCTCCCACACCCCTAAAATACACTTTTTAAGAGTCTACTTGGCCACCCATGAAAAGATCGACTGGATACTCCTCTTTACAATATGACATTCTCAATTTTGCCTCCTTTGATGAAAAGGCCTACCAGTATTACCAAAATTTATCGATCCAGCAACCACCTTTTTCAGTTTTAATCTGACCTCCTATGAAGGTAGCGATCGGTCCCTCCTCCGTACATACATACACACTTACTCGATTTTGGCCCCTTTAACTCCAAGCCTGAAAAAAGCTGCTGTAACGCCAACGTTTATCTACCTACCATTTCAATAATCTTGAACTGGTTAATTAGAGCACACCTTGCTCCATTCTGATTGGTTGGAGGTCACATGACTAGTGAACTCTTGTCCCACTTGCTATAGGACATCTGTTTCCTCACAAATGGCGACCCTCCTGCCTGGCTCCCTACCGCCCTGGAGATGGAGCTGTCCCTCGGACTGGAGCTTCTAGAGACTGTACTGAGAGGATACCCACATGTGTTCGTCGGGGTACGTTTCTCATGTTTGTTGTTTATTTGGCCGTGTAGACTCACACACACACACACACACACACACACACCCACACACACACCCTCTCCCCACACACACACCCCACACCCCCCCCCACACACACAGGAGAAGCTGTTTAACCAGCTGCTAACAGAGCGTGTCTGTCCGCTTGTTGTCAAGCTCTTCTCGCCCACCACCAAGTACCGCCACTCCCCCACACCTGGCACCCTCGTGCCCTCCGATAAGCCAACCTTTGCACTCTCCATTCGGCTGCTCAGGATACTCAATGTGCTCATACGAGAGTTCTACTTTAGCTTGGTGTGTGTGTGTGTGTGTGTGTGTGTGTGTGTGTGTGTGTGTGTGTGTGTGTGTGTGTGTGTGTGTGTGTGTGTGTGTGTGTGTGTGTGTGTGTGTGTGTGTACACATGTACATACAATGTACTATTGACAAATTTTCTTCTCCTCTCCTCTTCCCCCTCCCCCTTTCCCTTTCACCCTCCTTCCCTCTCCCTCTCTCCTCTCTCCTCTCCCCTCTCCCTCTCTCCTTTCCCTCTCTCCTCTCCCTCTCCCCTCTCCCTCTCCCTTCCCTCTCGTCCTTCCATCTCTCTCTTCCCCCACTCCTGTACCCTCCTCCCTCCCCCTCCCTCTCCCTCCCCCAGGTCACTCAGTGTGAGATCTTTCTTTCCATGCTGGTGAGGTTCCTGGACAGTGACAAGCCACTCTGGCAGAGAACACTCGCAGTGGAGGTTCTGCACTCCTTCTGCAACCAACCTCTTCTGCTCAAGTGAGGAGGAAAGGGGGAGGGGGAGGGGGGAGTGTGGGGGAGGGGGGAGATGGGGAGAGGGGTAGAGAATACTCACTGTGTTAAAGTCATAGCAGAGTTTGTGTTAAGTTATACGCCTCCTCCTACACACCCTCACACCCTCACACAACACACACATGCACAGATCATTTTGTGAAAACTATGATATGCAGGAACACTCCTCAAAGATATTTGGTGACATCATCAGCGCCATGGGAGGATTCATCCAATCAAATCTCGCCATTTTGAGCCCTGTCGTTCAGCTGCCTTTTGGCCAAAGTTTCGGTATTGCATCGTCCCCGAGTGTTACTAATAATAGTAACACCAGTCATGTGACCAGCAGTGTCTCCAGTGGTGAACGTCACATGCACTTTTTCTCGATCCGAAGTATCAGTTTGCAGGTGGACGCCCTCCCACCCAACACACACAACAAACCAACATAGTGAGTTGGGGATGTGAGGGTGTGGGTGGAGGAATAGGGGGTGGGTGTGAGGTATGTGTGGTATGTGACACCACACTCAACCCACACACATGCCACACATGCACACATGCATACACACACACACACACACACACCACACACACCACACACACACCACACACCACACTCTACACACACCACCACACAGCCTTGAGATGCTGGACAAGGTGGATACCCCCGTGATATCGGATGGCTACCCCCTGGTGGTGGCCATGAATGCACTGCTTGACGCCATCAAGAGTATCTCTCTGGTCATTAATGGTGAGGTCACTAAGGCCACGCCCACTTTATCCTCTGAAGTGATGCCAACTCCCGGTAAGTTAGTCCCCTGCCTAGTGGAGAGCGAGGGAGGGAGGGAAGGGGGGACGAAGGTGAAAGGGGAGGGGGAGAGGGGGACGAAGGGGGGAGAGGAGGGAGGAGGGAGAGCAGGAGGGGAGAGGGGCTATTAGACTAGTTTTAAGACCACTTTTTTTTCTTTTTTCGTTTGGTGTGACTGAAAGAGTGGATCACTAAAGGGTTAACTTAACCTCATTTACTCTTCATGGAAGGGACTCCTCTTTTTTCCCCCTCTCCCTCCCCCCCTCCCCCCTTCCCCCCTCTCCTCTACACATACACACAGAAGTGACTGGGGATGTGAGGGAGGTAATGCTCAGTTCTTCATGGACAGGAGTCCTCGCAGCACTGTCATTGCTCCTGGATGCATGGTAGCTAGCTTCATCTGTTGAGCCAGCTTTTCTTGCTCACTGGAAGTTTGGTATGCCCCACCTCTAACTTCCAGTGAGCAAGAGAAAACGGTCTGACTGAGTAGGCAGTAGCTGCTCATGTAGATGGCTATCCTAAATAGTGAATACAACTACCGCTGTAACCATGGCAACCATTCCTTCCTCCCAGTGTGGATGAACACACCACAACAATGATTCTGGGTGCACACCAGTCGTTCATCCAGCTGTGCGGGAGTCTGGGCATGACCGCCCCTCGAGATGCCTTCCTCACCTCCCTCTGCAAAGCCTGCCTCCCTCCAAAACACGCCATGAACCTCATTGCGCAGAGGGGAGGCAGAACGAGCTCTGTAGCCCATCATGAAGGGACAGAGAGCGGAGGGGAAGGGAGACAGCCGTCACGAGTTTTGGAGTCTGGGGCCAAAAAGAGGCTGAATTTTTCGGAGGGTGTGACTGGTGGTGGAGGTGTGGGGAGTGAGGGTGTGGGGAGGAGTGGTGGTGGAGGTAGCACACCTGTTTTACATCGAGTTGCAGGAGGTGTAACACTTCCCGTTGGGGGGACGCCAGGGAAGGAGCAGCCATCAGGACTGGTAAGGATGAGAGAGAGAGAGAGGAAGTAGAGAAAGGCTCTCATGCACACACACACACACACACACACACACACACCCTCCTCCCCCTCCTCCCACACCCCCTCACACACACACATGCACTAGGTCACAGTAAAGAACCTCCAGTGTGTGGAAACCCTGCTCCAAATCATCGATCACCATGGCAACATACTGGACTCAGCTTGGCTGCTGGTGATGACAACTGTACAGGTAGACTGCCACAACTGACATCGTATACCAGGATTAGTACCTGTATAGCGAGTCATACTTGTATAACAAGTCATACCTGTATAGCGAGTCATACTTATAACAAGTCATACTTGTATAGTGAGGCATACCTGTATAACGAGGCATACTTGTATAGCGAGTCATACTTGTATAACAAGTCATACCTGTATAGCGAGTCATACTTATAACAAGTCATACTTGTATAGCGAGGCATACTTGTATAGCGAGGCATGCTTGTATAGCGAGGTATGCTTGTATAGCGAGTCATACTTGTATAACGAGGCATGCTTGTATAGCGAGTCATACTTGTATAACGAGGCATACTTGTATAGCGAGTCATACTTGTATAGAGAGGCATACTTGTATAGCGAGGCAAGCTTGTATAATGAGTTGTACTTGTATAGCGAGGCATACTTGTATAGCGAGGCAAGCTTGTATAGTGAGGCATGCTTGTATAGCGAGTCATACTTGTATAGCGAGTCATACTTGTATAGCGAGTCATACTTGTATAGCGAGGCATGCTTGTATAGCGAGGGCATACTTGTATAGTGAGTCATACTTGTATAACGAGGCATACATGTACTTGTATGCTCTATAGCGAGCCATACTCATTTAGCTGATATCAGCTTCCCACAAAATTTAACTTTAAAAAAATGAATGTATTTGCTGAAAAGTCAGCATAACTGCTAGTCTCATTCCCAGGCTATCAGAATGGGCTGGGAACGAGACTATATTGTGGATAATCTCCAATTCTAAACTCTCTCCCTCTATTAGCACATCTTTGAGGTGTTTGGTTTGAAGGTGTTGTCCACTGGAGGATTCCAGCAACCGAGTGGCTTCACAGAGAACCCTTCTCTGGTACGTTGAGTGAAATGTCAATACAAAGTTCAAAGTTTAATTATCACTAGTGCAATGCAGGCACATGTACGCGAGCACAATTGCACACACGTCAGCATGTGCACTTGTTTATTGTAACCGGATACATGCCTCTATGTCAAAGCAGCTCTTGCTAGCGTCATTCCCAGGCCTCCCCTGTTTTTACCTTCTGTTTGTGTTCGCAATAATACACAGGAGTGGAAGAGTGGCTCTTCATGTATTTCTTGTGAATGCAAATGGAAGGTAAAAACAGGGGAGGCCTGGGAATGAGGCACAAAGTAGAACCATTGGTGGAATTTCTTCCAACCTTAAGTTGGTAGTGAGGAGTGACCAGTTGTTAGTGTTTAACTTTTCGTGGATCGAAAGTCTCAGTTTTGAGTCCCACCCGTCACTTCCCAGGTCAAGTATTTCTTTATCTCTCCTCTCTCCTCCTCTCCTAGCCTCATTCCCAGGAGAGAGCCTGGGAATGGGAACCTGGGAATTAGACCTGGGAATGAGAGCCTGGAAATGGGAACCTGGGAATGGGAACCTGGGAATGGGAACCTGGGAATGGGAACCTGGGAATGGGAGCCTGGAAATGAGACCTGGGAATGGGAGCCCAGGAATGAGGCTACTCCTTGACATCACTGCATGTGATCGGGTCTCCCAGGCCTTTGCCACCATATTAGCAACCTGCAAAGAGTGTAGACCACAAAGGCCCAGGGACGAAGCTACTGTAAAACACTGATCTCCTCCATAGACACTTGTGAACGTGGACAAGAAGGCAGAAATTACAGAGATTGCTGATAAACTGGCAAACCTTTTCAAATCCACTCAGTAAGTGATGAAGCTCCCTTATATCTAGTCTGCCTGTCTGTCTGGATATCTGTCTGTCTCTCTTGCAGACGTCTGTCAGACCAAAGTCTGCTACACTTTGTATTAGCCTGTCTGTCTCTCTTGCAGACGTCTGTCAGACCAAAGTGTGCTACACCTGATCAAGTATCTTTGCCGACTGTCCTCCAGTACCATGATGGGGAGGGTAAGGCGTTACTAGGGTACGGTTACTTAGCAACAAAGAGACGTGCCCAAGCTCACACCCACACTCAGAATGAGGCTAATAGGAGATTGTGAGGGCTGGTGGTTGCCTGGTGATTGTAGCTCAGTGGCAGAGCACTGACAGCTCAAGCCGTGGGTCCTAGGCTTGATTCCATTAATTGCCAACCACATTTTCAAAGTGATGTTATGGGACATTCAAATACAGCCTCATTCCAAACCTTTCTACCCTGAACTGGGGTCTGGGAATCAGGCTAACTCAACTGTCACTGAGAGATGGTTTATTGTGTGTTTTGCAGGATGGGAGTTTGTTTCCGATAGCGTCGCTATTGGAGACGGGGACGTCCAACTTGGGTAGGGTGACTGTCATCTGGGGACCCATCACAAAGCACCTCATTCAGGTGTGTTCCCACGGGGACCTGACTGTGCGGTTGTTTGGAACAGATTCTCTCAGTCACCTTATCCGCAGTGCCCTAGAGCAGGAGACACAGGAGGTACAGTGTGTGTGTGTGTGTGTGTGTGTGGTGTGTGTGTGTGTGGTGTGTGTGTGTGGTATGTGTGTGTGGTGTGTGGTGTGGTGTGTGTGGTGTGTGTGTGGTGTGTGGTGTGTGGTGTGTGTGTGATGTGTGTGTGTGTGGTGTGTGTGTGTGTGTGGTGTGTGTGTGGTATGTGGTGTGTGTGTGTGTGAGGGGGGCCTCTGCATCTAATCTACTTATCAAATGAGTGCCACCCTCCCTTCCTGACACACTTGCACGCACACTGAATGTTCCCCTACAGGATGTCCAGTTGATGCTTCTCTCTCCCCTTGAATCACTGACAGCTGTGCAGCATGTTGACGTCCGCCAGAAACAGCTCGAATGTCTCAGTCATGTGAGTCAGCATGCTAGTCAGGACAGAACACGCTTCAAATTTACCACCATAATGTCTCAGTCATGTGAGTCAGCATGCTAGTCAGGACAGAACACGCTTCAATTTACCACCATAATACCACAACCCACACTTTCTACTTGGACTTCTTTCACCAATTTCTATATCATGGTCTTATTCCAGTTTTATCCCATTTTGATTCTCATGTCCCCAGGTGCTTCTCTCCAGTGGGCAGACGCTGCAGTCTAGCTGGTCCATCATGCTGGATGTAATCAGCTCTGTCACTAAACTCCAGAGGTAAGTTCTTCACTCTTTCCTCAGTCACATTCCCACAACACTATTCTGAGTCACATTCCCATACTACTTTCTGAGCCACTTTCCCAAACCAATTGAGTCACATTCCCATACCACTTTTTGAGTCACATTCCCAGCACACTCTCCAGGATCCCAGTAAGGAATATCTTATTTTCCCTCCACCCCACCCTCCCTACCCCACCCTCCACCCCACCCTCTCCATCCCACCCTCTCTACCCATGCACACACAGTGAGTCTCTAATTCGCACTGGGTTCCAAAGCCTCCAGCTGCTTGTTACGGACTTTCTCCTGGTTATTCCTCCTCCCTGCATGCCTCTGTGTGTGGAGGTCACCGGCCAGTACGGACTGCAGACCACTGACATCAACATCTCCCTCACCTCCATTGGACTGCTGGTGAGTGTGGTCTCCATGGCAACAAGTTTGTGTGTGTGTGTGTGTGTGTGTGTGTGTGTGTGTGTGTGTGTGTGTGTGTGTGTGTGAGGTTGAGTACACACACACACACACACACACACACACACACACACACACACACACACACACACACACACACACACACACACACAGTGGAACATAGCCGACTACCTCTTCCAGAACCGAGCCACGCTACATGATGCATTAGAGGCCCTTCGATCTCATGAAGGACAGACCAGTCAAACCAGTCAAACCGACTCCACGAAGCCACTACTGTCGGCATTTGTTAAGAACCTCCAGAGCACTTCACTCCCAGTGTTTGACTCTGTGTGGATGCTTCTGTTCAGGTGAAACATAGCTTAGCAACAGTAGCTTAGCAACAGTAGCTTAGCAACAGTATCTTAGCAACAACAGTAACATAGCAACGATACTGAACTCAAATGAAGTATGCAAAGATATAATCTACCTTTTGTGTGTTTGGTAAACAGAGGCCACTGTGAGCAGAGCAAAGTTTGGATTATTACAAGTGTACACACGTACACATCTACTTTGCATACCACGGTCCACAGTATTAGCCTTGGAATGAGACTTAGCAAGAGCGCATAAGGATGGGCGGCTTGAGTGAGAGCGTGTAACTCCAATAGAAGCCCACAGTCCGGTCAAAATTATTGAACCTTACTAAAAATAGAACATGTGGTCACATGCTTATTGAACCATACTAAAAATAGAACATGCGGTCACATGCTTAGTAACAATGGCTTATGTCAACGTACTTACGCAGTATGTGTTACTATTTTTAGTACTGGCGGTAAACTCAGACTGGTTTTAAGTTTATGGAGTTACACGCTCTTACTCAAGCCGCCCCTTCTTATACGCTTTTGTACATACATGTAGCTATTTCAGGTAGTATGCTGTGTTCTGCATGTTCTACACTGTATATAATTATGAAGATTTTAGTGTGCGATATAAAACGAAAATTTTACTGCATTTCTACCACACCACTGACCAGACGTCTGTCTGACTTGTGTGTCGATGACCGTGCAGCTGTCCGTAAGAGTGCCTCTCAGACGCTCTTCTCCACCATCTCTGCTCATGGTACCCTGTTGCAGAGGGAGACGTGGCAGGGCGTGCTCTGGCAGGTGGGTCATGTGATAGTCGTGTGATAGCCATGTGCCAGTCATATGCTACTTTCATCCCTTCTCCTTCTCCCCCTCCGTCCCTCCCCAGGTTCTCTTTCCACTGCTGGAGCGTGTGAGTCACGCAACAGGCTCTGCCAGTACCAGCAGTTTCCAAACCTCCCTCCTCATCCACCATTCCAGAGACACTGCTCAGAAACAGTGGGCAGAGACACAGGTCTGTGCTGAAAGCTAGGACAGCCCCACCCCCCCCCCCCCCCCCCCCCTCCTTCCCTCCCCCAACACTCTCCAGACACTATTGCATATTACAATGCTACATCCATCCTCCTCCTCTTCCTCCTCCATCTTCTCTTCCTCCTTCACCTTCTTCTTCTTCTTCTTCTTCCTCCACCTTCTCCCTCTCCCTCTCCCTCTCCCTCTCCCTCTCCCTCTCCCTCTCCCTCTCCCTCTCCCTCTCCCTCTCCCTCTCCCTCTCCCTCTCCCTCTCCCTCTCCCTCTCCCTCTCCCTCTCCCTCTCCCTCTCCCTCTCCCTCTCCCTCTCCCTCTCCCTCTCCCTCTCCCTCTCCCTCTCCCTCCTTCCCCTCTCCCCCTCCCCCCAGGTACTCACTCTGGAGGGCGTGGCACGACTGTTTCAGTCCCGTTGGATGACCCTAGCCAGGTTGGACGGATTCCCAAGAGCTTGGACAACACTGCTGGAAGCTATAAAGAGATGTGCCTGCAGCTCAAACAGTGAGGTAAGTGATTGGTCAAAACAGACCCCTTCAGTTACTTATAAAAATGAAAAAGGCCTCAGATGTGGACAATTTAGTCTACTATAAAAAACACTTAATTGCACCAACTGATAACATACGGCCAAATTTGGATGTCGAGTACACTCATCATCAGTGGTTAAAGGGTTAAGTAATTTCTACCTTCCACAGGTTTCCATAGCAGCTGTGAAGAGTTTCCATAGTATTGTGGATCCCGAGAGCGTCCGGACCCTCTCTCCCCGATCCAGCACCATCAGCCCCTCGCCTCGGGCTGTCAGTCCTTCCCCCCAGGCCGTAAAAGCCTCCCCCCCTCGGGGGTCGCTAGTGGAAAGATTATCACCAGAACGTACCCTCCCCAGTGTTCTGTCTTCATCATTAGATCCCTCGGCAGCTGCCGTTCTGACTCCAGAACAAAGTGTTGTTGTGTGGACCAAGGCGTGGCAGGCATGGCAGAGCATTGGAGTTGAGTGCATTTGCAGCCGACTACCGACTGTGGAAAGGCTGAAGTCCATCTTGAAACAGCAGAAAATGGAAGAAGTTGAGAAATTTTTCCGCTCCTTTCCTTCGCAAACGTTTCTGGTCCACATGTTGAAGATTTTCCCGCTTGTGTTTGTAAGATTAAAACCGAAATTCTCCCAGAAAGACTTCCGGATGGCGGCAAAGGTGTTCCAAGCTTGTCTTCTTCTTCCCATTTCAAAGGATACTTCGCCATTTCTGGTTCCATCGAGCTCTGAGAACTTGATGACAGCTGTTCAGAAACTCGTCCTGAAATGCTTTGGGGTGATTTTCATGGAAGAGAACGTTTTTGAGGGCGAGGATGAGGAAGCTCATAAGACAATGATGATTTTTAGCAAAAAGTCGGATTTTGTTGATATGAAGCGAGAGATTGTAATTTCAACAGACGCAGAGCTCGTCACACTCTATCCGCAAGTTCTGGAAGATTTGTTGACATGTTCGTCTTTTGCCTCAAAACCTCCAGAGTTAATCAGACTGATCCAAGGCAGTGGTGCGACAAAGCTGCCCATGATGGTCGTGAATCACGTTCCTTTCGGTTTAGCGTCTCTCTCAGTTGCTTTGCAGCTGTATCGGGCGTGTGTGGCGGCTGATGTTAGCCTTCCGCTGCAAGTCTCAGAGGATTTCTTGAAGGTGAGGAAGAGGGGGTGGTGTGAACCACGAGACTTGACGGCTATTCTAGTGTTTTAGTGACCTCGCCACACACTACCCTTTTCCCTTTCTCCCTCCCCTTCTTCCTTCTCCTCCTCCTCTCCTTCTCCTCCTCCTTCTCCTCCTCCTCTACTTTCTCTCTTCCTCTCTCTCCTCCTCCTTCTCCTCCTCCTCCTCCTCCTCCTCTACTTTCTCTCTTCCTCTCTCTCCTCCTCCCACCCTTCCTCCCTTCTTTCTCCTCACTCCACTCTACATTTTCCTATCTCCTCACCCCTCCTATCTCCTCCTCCCCACTTCTCTCTTCTCCTCCCCCCTCCCCTCCTCTCCTCTCTCCTCCCTCTCCCCTCATCTCCTCCTCTCCTCTCTCCTCCCTCCCCTCCTCTCCTCCTCTCCTCTCTCCTCCCTCTCCCCTCCTCCTCTCTCCTCTCTTTCCTTCTCCCTCTCCCCTCCTCCTCTCTCCTCTTTCCTTCTCCCTCTCCCCTCCCCTCCTCCTCCCCTCTTCTCCTCTTTCCCAGGCTCTCCACCACCCTCTCAAACTGAAACACCATTGCTCCTCTCCCTCCATCTGGACACAGAGCATCGAGGTCTTGCTTCTACTCCTAGAAACATCACTTCCTAGTGTACTCAAACAAGGTATATAGAATACACTTTAAATATATCAGCTGGATTAATGCCATGTTTGAAGTTAGGAAGTGAATCAGAGGAACCAAAGTTCATTCTCTCTTTCCACAAGAGCCCGGGTAGAAGGCTAGTGAGTTGAATAGAGTATTGTGAGGGCTGGTGTGATAGAGCATCCGCAGCGCAGGCCAGGAGCTCTGGATTTGCTCCCCAGTGACTTACAGCTGTTCCGGTTTCGCTCATTGCAACATTATAATGTCAAATGTGGCTTTATAGTTGGATATGTCAGCCATTAGTGACATATGTTTTCAGCTGCGGTAAACTGACGTTAACAAACCATCGCTCTTTGAAGTTTTCGTTCCCTTCTTTCTGATGCAGAGTCCAATTCACCTTTCTGGCAGGAGTTGGCAGAACTACTGGAAGATTTTCTGTTCAACACAATGTGAGAGGGAGGAGGGGGGAGGGAGGCTGGGTGGGTGGAGTGGGGAGGGGTGAGGTGGGGAAGGAGGAGGCCGTGTGGGTGGAGTGAGGAGGGGTGAGGTGGGGAAGGAGGAGGCTGTGTGGGTGGAGTGAGGAGGGGTGAGGTGAAGGAGGAGGCTGGGTGGGTGGAGTGAGGAGGGGTGAGGTGGGGAAGGAGGAGGCTGTGTGGGTGGAGTGAGATGGGTAGAGTGAGGAAGGATGAGATGGGAAAGTGGGTGGGAGGGAGGAGGGAGATGGAAGGTGGATGGGTGAGTGGGAGGAGTGAGGAGGGGTGAGGTGGGGAAGGAGGAGGCTGGGTGGGTGGAGTGGGGAGGGGTGAGGTGGGGAAGGAGGAGGCTGTGTGGGTGGAGTGAGGAGGGGTGAGTGGGGAAGGAGGAGGCTGGGTGGGTGGAGTGGGGAGGGGTGAGGTGGGGAAGGAGGAGGCTGTGTGGGTGGAGTGAGGAGGGGTGAGGTGGGGAAGGAGGAGGCTGGGTGGGTGGAGTGAGGAGGGGTGAGGTGGGGAAGGAGGAGGCTGTGTAGGTGGAGTGAGATGGGAAGGATGAGATGGGAAAGTGGGTGGGAGGGAGGAGGGAGATGGAAGGTGGATGGGTGAGTGGGAGGAGGAAGGAAACCGTGTAGTTCAAACTACTGGTAAATTATTGTACATGTGTACCTGCTCCCTCTCCCCCTCTGCCTCCCTCTCCCCCTCTCTCTTCCTCCCTTCCCTCCCCCACAGTCCAGATGGGATGGAGATCCCCGCTGAGAGGATGAGGGAATATGAAGCTCTTGACATCAAGGTGTGTGTGTGTGTGTGTGCGTGCGCGTGCATGTGTGTGCGCGTGCATGTGTGTGCGTGCACACGTGTGTGTAGTACAGTGTATGTCCAGCGTTCATCATATTACCACCCTCTTTTCCTCCCTTCCCCTCTCTCTCAGGTGATTGAAGTAATTAAAAGGGACATCCTCTCAGCATCCACACAAGTTCCCCATGATTTCCTCGAGACCCTCACCTCTATCCTCAACCGAGGATCAATCCACTCTGCTGCAGACCAGCTGGAAGGTATGTCACGGTGATGGCATATGATGTCACAGTGATGTCACAGTGATGTCACATGATGTCACAGTGATGGCATAGATGTCACAGTGATGTCACATGATGTCACAGTGATGGCATATGATGTCACAGTGATGTCAGTGATGGCATAGATGTCACAGTGATGTCACATGATGTCACAGTGATGGCATAGATGTCACAGTGATGTCACATGATGTCATAAGAGGTGAAGGCTACAACAATGTAGTCTTGGAGAAAGCTTGAGATTATTGTGCTCATAAAATCACTTGTTATTTTATGCTTTTATGATGCTGCTAATAAGGTACTTTTTTCTAGTATTAATGAGTGCTCACACACACACATACACACACACACACACACACATACACACACACACACACACTGACGTAGGTATTGGCCCCTCACCAAGGGTGCCATTCAGGGAAAATTTTGCAAGGGTGTGTTTTGAAGCTTTGCTTCAGTTCTCCTTCATACACAGTCAGGAGTCCAACATTGGTGAGAGGGAAGGTGGGGAGGAGGGAGAGGCAGGGGAAAGGAGGAAGGGGAAGGGGAGAGGGAAAGGGGGAGGGAGGAGGGGGAAAGGAGAGAAGAGGGAGGAAGAGGGGTGGGAAAAGGGAAGAGGGGTGGGGAAAGGAAAGAGGGGGAAGAGGAGGGGGAGGAAGGGGGGGGGAGGGGAAAGGGGTAGGAGCTGCTTTTAGGTTGGGTTCTCAGCTAAAACGCTCATAATCTGAGTGGTCAGGTGACTGTATGTCTGATATTGTATATGAACATAGAACTATACATGTATACTCCACTTCACCCTTGTAGATTCTGTAGATTCTGTTCCATATACCACAGGAAGTTGTAAAATGATGTTCCTATAAGCCACCTTGTTTACAGTATAAACTACTTTGCATATAATATACCTTATTTACAGTGAAAACTACCTTGTGTGTTTACTAATAACAACAAGGACCAATCAGAGTGGAGAATGTAACAGATAAACCACAGTATATAGACAGGTCCATAAACCACCCGAGCCTGAGGGCACAGCCCTGGGCTCTGGTGGTTTATGGACCATAAATCCCTGGTCCATAAACCACTCGAGCCTGAGGGCGTAGCCCTGGGCTCGAGTGGTTTATGGACCATAATCCCTGGTCCATAAACCACCCGAGCCTGAGGGCACAGCCCTGGGCTCTGGTGGTTTATGGACCATAAATTCCTGGTCCATAAACCACTCGAGCCTGAGGGCACAGCCCTGGGCTCTGGTGGTTTATGGACCATAATCCCTGGTCCATAAACCACCCGAGCCTGAGGGCGTAGCCCTGGGCTCGGGTGGTTTATGGACCATAAATCCCTGGTCCATAAACCACCCGAGCCTGAGGGCACAGCCCTGGGCTCCGGTGGTTTATGGACCATAAATCCCTGGTCCATAAACCACTCGAGCCTGAGGGCGTAGCCCTGGGCTCGAGTGGTTTATGGACCATAATCCCTGGTCCATAAACCACTCGAGCCTGAGGGCACAGCCCTGGGCTCTGGTGGTTTATGGACCATAAATTCCTGGTCCATAAACCACTCGAGCCTGAGGGCGTAGCCCTGGGCTCGAGTGGTTTATGGACCATAATCCCTGGTCCATAAACTACTCGAGCCTGAGGGTGCAGCCCTGGGCTCGGGTGGTTTATGGACCATAATCCCTGGTCCATAAACTACTCGAGCCTGAGGGTGCAGCCCTGGGCTCGGGTGGTTTATGGACCATAAATCCCTGTCTACTGTGGTTTATCTGTTACATAATATCTCGTAGACCTGAAAGATTGTGATATTACATGATTTCTTAGAAATGTATTTGGGTACTGTAGAAGTTTAATGTCCCAGGAAGTGTCATGAACAAGTTTCTAATTCCAATCTGAAAGTAGTATTATATTTATGTCAACAATTTGTTTGTGAGTTTTTTCACTAAGTCTTGGGTTCTTATAGTTGTGGTACATGTTTCAGAGGGAGGAGAAAGGGCACGTTTCTAGCTAGCTACTCACTCCTTCCTCTCTCCTTCCTCTCTCCTTCCTCTCTCCTTCCCTCCACTCTTCACCTCCTCCTTCTCCCCTACTTTCCTCTATTTTCTCCTTTCCCTCTCTTTCCCCTCTCCTTTCCCCTCTCTTTTCCCCTCTCCTTTCCCCTCTCTTTCCCCTCTCCTTTCCCCTCTCTTTTCCCCTCTCCTTTCCCCTCTCCCTCCTCTTCCTCTCTTCCTTCTCTCCCTTTCTCTCCTTCTACCCTCTCTCCTCTCCCCAGACACTACCTCCCAGCTAGCGCTGAATGCTCTCCTCCAGAGATGTGAGGAGGTGCTACGAAAGTTTGTCAGCGACGAGAGACTCAGTGGCTCTTGCCCACTACCCAGGTGGGTATATCTCATTCAACAGAGGTTCTATCAGGGGGTTCCATTCCATTCCATCCTGGTCGTGGTTCCATTCCATTCCACCCTGGTTGTGATTCCATCCCATTCCATCCTACTTGTGATTCCATTCCATTCCATCCTGGTTGTGGTTCCATCCCATTCCATCCTACTTGTGGTTCCATTCTATTCCATCCTGGTTGTGTTTCCATGTATTGTGAGGATGGTTTGGTTCATTCTAAAAATGATTGCACTCCAAGAGTCCTTCAAGTACGCCTAGTACGGCCTATGTATGTACGACACTTCTCATGGACAGCAGAGCTTCCCCTAGTAGCTTCACTGTTTGAGTGAGTGTGAAGCTTATTTCATGTGTGGAGCATTAGCTGCCTTGGCTGGACAAATGGCTGGGGTCACCTTGTTCTGGGCCTTGGCTGGCTGCATGTGGGGTCACCTTGTTCTGGGCCTTGGCTGGACAAATGTGGGGTCACCTTGTTCTGGGCCTTGGCTGGACAAATGTGGGGTCACCTTGTTCTGGGCCTCGGCTGGACAAATGTGGGGTCACCTTGTTCTTGGCCTCGGCTGGACAAATGTGGGGTCACCTTGTTCTGGGCCTCGGCTGGACAAATGTGGGGTCACCTTGTTCTGGGCCTCGGCTGGACAAATGTGGGGTCACCTTGTTCTGGGCCTCGGCTGGACAAATGTGGGGTCACCTTGTTTTGGGCCTTGGCTGGACAAATGTGGGGTCACCTTGTTCTGGGCCTTGGCTGGACAAATGGCTGCATGTAGGGTCGGTGGAGGACTGCTTCTACTGTTCAAGCTTAGCCTCGAACCCAGTCTGTCCAGATTGAAGATGCGAGCCAAACTTTGGAATGGAAAGCCTGGGTTTGAGGGTAGCTCAAGCTTGTCGCTGGCTCTCGGGACGAGGTTAGCTCACTGCACGTCAATGTAGAGTCCCCACTGCTGCACCAGGTGCTGTGTCCAATACACAGACTAATTACTGACTTTCACCAACAGCACTCAAGGTCAAAGGTCAAATGTCAATTCTCAAATGGAGGGTGACTCGACATTACACTCTCCCACAAACTTGTCATTCAGTCTTTGTACCCCCCTACGCTTCCTCCTCCTCAGTCTAAATACCAAAACATACCAACTTAACTAGGTACTGTCAACTGGGTACTGTGCACTGAACTTTTCTCAGTGATTAGTAAGCATGTAGCCTCGTACCCAGGCCCCGCCCAGCTTTCCGTCGCTCGCGGGGAGAGCCTGGGAACGAGGCTAGTAAGCATGTGGAAATTTGCTGCAAGGAATTTTTGAAGAGGATGAGAGATGTCCAGGATTGCCATCAAAGGCTTAGTAGTGCCTTTGGTCTTCTTTTGATCTTTCTTTGTTCTCTAATCACAACCCTAACCCTAACCCCACCCCCTAACAATGCATTGTTGGCAAACCTGGACATGTATAGGAGCCGCCAGCCCTCACAATCTTCTAAGTGCGGATGGTAGCCTGGAGTGTGCGATGGTTGAAACAGAACCCCACCAACTATAGCTACTGAAGTTTGTCTGTTTGTCTCAGCTTTGGCCTCACAACACTAGCTAGCATAAAACACTGGGTAGACATTACTGTTACTATGGCGACAGTAACGATAGTCATGGTGGACTGGGAATGAGGCTAGGGAAGGGGGTGGTATGAGGTGGTAGGGTGACCTCGAGCCCAGGCTTGCCGCTCCAGTTTCCTCCAAAACTGTGAGATAAAAGTCCAGAACAGAAAGCCTGGTTTTGATACTAGAAGATCAGCCTCATTCCCAGGCCCCCCCATCCCCCTGAATGGCCTGGGAATGAGGTTAGGTGAGGGTATAATCGTAGATGTATTCTCACTAAGATTCTAATCAACTGATGTGGCTACTAACATGGTGTCTTATGATGTTCTGGTAGAGGACTGTTTTTTAGGTTTCTGCAACTTAGTATTCTGGCTGTTCAAACTTAGCCTCGAACCCAGGCTTTCTGTCCAGATTTTGTCTTGCAGCTTTGGAGAAATTTGGAATTTTTCTCCAAAGCTGCGAGACGAACTTTGGAATGGAAAGCCTGGGTTCGAGGCTAGCTCAAGCTTGTCCCTGGCTTTGTACCCAGGTGTGGGACGAGGTTAGCTCGCCACATGTCAATGAAGCGTCCCCAGGTGCTGTGCCAGGTGCTGTGTCCAATACACAGACTAATTACTGACTTCCTACAAAGTGACCAACAGCACTCAAGGTCAAAGGTCAAAGGTCAATTCTCAAATGGAGGGTGACTTGACATTACGCTCTCCCACAAACTTGTCATTCAGTCTTTGTACCCCCCTACACTTGCTCCTCAGTCTAAATACCAAAACATACCAAAACATACCAACATACCAACTTAATAGCCTCGTTCCCAGGCCCGTACCCAGCTTCCCGTCGCTTGCAGTACGGTTAAGCGGGAGAGGGCCTGGTACATTTCCTCACGTGAGTGACGTCACGGACAGGGCAAATTATGTGAACGTGGGCGTCATGTAAACCACAAAAAACTTAGCTCGCACGCACACACTGGAGCACGACTATTCCGAGTCGAACGATAGCAGCGCACGAAGGCGCTTTTATGTCACTACTCACGAGACAGTCGGGAGGACAGAGAGTTTTACCAAGCCAAAACAGTGAAGACACACACCAGCAATCAGTGAGCAATTTAGTCGTGCTCGCCCACGTTCAATTAAAGTCTTTCTACCGCCTTTCTACCCGTGACGTCACTCACGTGAGAAAATGTACCAGGCCCTCTCCCGCTTAACCGTACTGCAAGCGACGGGAAGCTGGGTACGGGCCTGGGAACGAGGCTACCAACTTAACAGTCTTTACTAATTGGGTACTGTACAACTGAACTTCTCTCAGTGATTAGTAAGCATGTGGAAATTTGCTGCAAGGAATTTTTGAAGAGGAAATCAAAATTGAACCAAGGGCTCCTGGCTTGAGCTACCTTGGGCCACTGACCTCCAGGCAGCCGCCAGCCACTGAGCTATGACCACCAGGCAGCCGCCAGCCCTTACAATCTTCTAAGTGCAGATTTAGGTAGCCTGGAGTGTGCGATGGTTGAAACAGAACCCCTCCAACTATAGCTACTGAAGTTTGTTTGTTTGTCTCAGCAACACAGTGCTTTGGCCTCACAACACTAGCTGGCATGGGTAGACATTACTGTTACTATGGCGACAGTAATTTAGTAATTTTGCACACTGTACTGTCAAATACCAGCAACGTACAGGTGGTATATAGTCATGTTAACATACAATAAACAGTTGTACTAGGGAACGAGGCTGCCAAAACATACCAACTTAACGGTCCTTTCTAGGTACTTTCAACTGTGTACTATACACTGGACTCTTCTCATTCCAAGAAAGTACGGGGAAATTTGCTGCTACATGTAAAGACATGTTTTGTCCAAGGATAACCAATAAATATTTTTGTCCTAACACACACGCACATCCAGTTCAGTCACAATGCACACACGTCACAATGCACACACGTCACAATGCACACACGTCACAATGCACACACGTCACAATGCACACTGTCAGTCATAATGCACACTGTCGGTCATAACGCATGCTTAGTCTCGTGCTCAGATTCCGTCTAAAGAAGGAGGGTCTGTGAGTTTGGTGAATATTCACTACACTATAGTATATAGCAACTTCAATAACTTAGCTATTACCATAGTAACAGTTGCCCATGGTGACAGAGTGTACTATATTTGTTAGAAATCCACTGAACATCACATCTGGTAAACCTTACCAGTCATACAGTACAACTATACAAAATGCGTTCATGTCCAGGCCTTCCCACCGTCCAGTTTTTGATCGCTGGGAAGGCCTGGGAACAAGGCTAATGTTTTGGTATGTTTTGGTATTTAGACTGAGGAGGAGGAAGTGTAGGGGGGTACAAAGACTGAATGGAAAATATGTGGGAGAGTGTAATATCAAGTCACCCTCCATTACATTTGACCTTTGACCTTGAGTGCTGTAGGTCACTTTGTAGGAAGTGAGTAATTAGCCTGTGTATTGGACAAGGTTGGGACCACAGGAATGGATTTCCCCCATTCCAGTGTGCATGCATGTGTGCACTTGGAATATAGTGTTTATTGTGTATGTGTGAATGTGTGTGTCCGTATGGCGCATGTCTGCATGCATGTATGTATGTATGTAGGTTACTCAGGTTAACAAGATTCATAGCCCTATGAATACTCTACATTGGAACCCAGGTTCAAAGACTTTGCTTATGCCAAGATACCAAACGACACTGGTCCCTCCCCAAATCTGAGGCGCACACGCAGTACCAACTTGCATTGCTCTTTGTGAGGCTCTTTATCTTCACTCGTGTTGCTATTTTCTACTTGAGGCAGCCAAATGTGCCATGTCACCCACGTGAGCTAAGTACCGTATCAATATCATGTGGAACCAAGTATCGATACTGTAAGGATCGGTACCAGTATTGGTGGTATCGGTACCAGTATTGGTGGTATTGGTATCACTATTGGTGGTATCGGTACCAGTATTGGTGGTATAGGTATCAGTATTGGTGGTATCGGTACCAGTATTGGTGGTATCGGTATCGGTGTTGGTGGTATCGGTACCAGTATTGGTGGTATCGGTATTGGTGGTATCGGTATTGGTGGTATCGGTACCAGTATTGGTGGTATCGGTATCGGTGTTGGTGGTATCGGTACCAGTATTGGTGGTATCGGTATCAGTATTGGTGGTATCGGTACCAGTATTGGTGGTATCGGTACCAGTATTGGTGGTATCGGTATCAGTATTGGTGGTGTCAGTATCGGTATTGGTGATATGTATTGCCCATCTCAGCCATTTTACTCCAGACCCACCCCCCCTAATTTTCTCCACAATTCCCCCAAAATTTCCCCTTCCAAGTCTGACAATCTCACTTGTAGTTTTGCATTGTTCAAACATGAAACTGGTGGTGGTGTGTACTGAAAACACAAATAACACTATTATCTAAACTCGAGACTTTTGTCTAAACCACATTGATAGTGATTGCAGATGCTGCCAGAATTTGTCAGGGCCATTCAGACCATGTGAGCTCTAACGCAACACCTGACGTGAACACATTTTGTATAGTCGTACTGTATGACTGGTAAGGTTCAGTGGATGTGTGGGAGGGTCCGGCAAACATAGTACACCCTGTCTCCATGGGCAACGGTTGCTATGGATTCTGCTAATAGCTATTGAAGTTACTATATACTATATAGTGTAGTGAATATTCACCAAACTCACAGACCTTCCTTTCTTCTTTAGACGGAATCTGAGCATGAGACTAAGCATGCGTTATGACTGACAGTGTGCATTGTGACGTGTGTGCATTGTGACGTGTGTGCATTGTGACGTGTGTGCATTGTGACGTGTGTGAATTGTGACTGAACTGGATGTGTGTGTGTGTGGATGTTTATTGGTTATCCTTGGACAACGTAAACAAAACATGTCTGTAAGGTAGCAGACTGATGTTATGCAGGAAAGACCAGTTCCACAATCCAACTGGGGCCATAGTAAACGCTGTTTGATGTGAGATGCCCTGAATTATTTTGTGTGAAAGAAACCACGCAGTTACTATGGTATATAATTGGCTTCCCTGCGGGGATTTGAGTTGTGCCAGCACATACTGAGTAGCTAAAATCCAGTTACTATGGTATTTAATTGACATCCAATACTAAAACTAATAAATCATTATCAGAGAGTCGGTAGACTCTCTATGTAGGGATGACGCCGACGTGCAATATATGCAATACTTAAGCAAAAGCCGTATAACTTCACCACAAACACGCTAAAAGCTTATTTAAGCGCCCAGGCTTCCTCTTTGAGTGCCTCTTTTATATAAGTGGCCAAAAGTCACGCGGAAGACAGATAAACGCAAAAGTGTGCGGTAGCAAAAGTGCCATTTTTCGTATTCTTCTTTCTTTCTTTCTTGTTAAGACCACTATGATCAACAACGATATCTCGCAAACAGCTTAAATACTCACTGTCATTTTAGCACGAAACTGATGCTTTTCAGAGCGCGGAGCTCTACGACCACTCAGCGTCTTCATAGCTTCAAATTCACCCTGGTCTTATTGACCAGGGTGAATTTGAAGCTTTTGCTTAAGTATTGCATATATTGCGTGTCGGCGCCATCCCTACATAGAGAGTCTACCAACTCTCTGATAATGATTTATTAGTTTTAGTATTGGATGTCAATTAAATACCATAGTAACTGGATTTTAGCCACCTTACCCACTACTACGGGAAGAGCTTAGCCCACTCAAGCTCAGTGTCTAGGTTGTATCAGAAAGGGTGCCACTATCACTACAAATAGTATGTTGGCAGTAAAGCTACTTGGTAAGCTGTCTGATAGCTACCTACGAGGCAAGCATTCCATGCTGGATCATACTAGCCTCGTTCCCAGGCCATGTAGGAGGAGCTAGGAAGTGGCCTGAGAACGAGGCTACAGTCATGAACTGCCAGTAAAGGTTGGAGTAAACTTGTGGTACATTTCAGGAAGGCCCCCATGCACTGTCTAACTGCAGTGTGAAAAAGATGTAGGGATGGGGCATTGCCAATATGTTGACCTTTGCTTTCATGCATCATCCCTACCTTGTTTGCATACTTTTTGGCATGCCATCCCTACATCTTTTTACATTTTTAATGTTTTTTAAGTCTTGTATATTGTCAATCTATGGTGATGCATGCTTGCCTGGTTGGATGTTACGAGACAAAAATTGATAAGAGTAAAAAGGTGTCACATAACACATGCTGTGTGGCTGCCGAGTGTGCGACCAAAGCATTCAGTACTACCCGTGCAGTCTATATGCTGTGTGGCTGCCGAGTGCGCAGCTGAAGCATTAGGCACCACTTGTGCAGTCTATATAGAGGTAGCGTTGCACCCAGGTTTCTTCATGCACGCAGAAATAGAAAATGAGCTGATATATCCTTGTACCCAGTCCTCCACCACAGCTATTGTCACTTGCAGCCTCCTCTGCGTTATTCGTACTGCAAGCGACGATAGCTGTGGTGGAGAACTGGGAACGAGGCTAAGGCTTATATGGAGGATTGTGAGGGCTGGTGGTTGCCTGGTGATTGTAGCTCTTGGGTTGCCTGGTGATTGTAGCTCTCACTGGCAGCTGAACCCAGAGGCCCTGGGCTTGTTTTCCAGCAACTGTTGTCTCTGATGTTAGGGAACTAAGCATGGCTTCCCCATGTTGGTATGGATGTAGACAGTACGTAGAGTAATATCTGACGATTGGTGTGGTTTCTCTCTGTGTACCAGTAGTGGTAGTTTCTAGTTGATGTATCTATGGCGTTCTGTTGGCACAATATCAATGTTAGTAGCCACATCAGTTGATTAGAATCTTTGTGAGAATACATCTACGATTATACACCTCATTCCCAGGCCATTCATGTGGGACGGGGGAGGAATCTACGATTATACACCTCATTCCCAGGCCATTCATGTGGGACGGGGGAGGAATCTACGATTATACACCTCATTCCCAGGCCATTCATGTGGGACGGGGGAGGAATCTACGATTATACACCTCATTCCCAGACCATTCATGTGGGACGGGGGAGGAATCTACGATTATACACCTCATTCCCAGACCATTCATGTGGGACGGGGGAGGAATCTACGATTATACACCTCATTCCCAGGCCATTCATGTGGGACGGGGGAGGCCTGGGAATGAGGCTGATCTTCTACTATCAAACCCAGGCTTTCTGTTCCGGACTTTTATCTCACAGTTTTGGAGGAAACTGGAGTGGCAAGCCTGGGCTCGAGGTTACTGACTGTCACCCTACCACCTTACTAGCCTCGTTCCCAGGCTCTCCCGGAACGCAAATTGTACACGCGTGGAGAGCCTGGTATCTTTTCTACGTAAGCATGACGTAATCGAAATAGGACAAAAAAGAAAGGCAAAGTTTTGCGCATTGTTCAACCAACTATGCGTTCAACACTTGGTGTGTGTGATATTCAACCCCCGATAACTAGGGTACATGTAGTAAGTTGGCCACTACCTTCGCCCTTTTTCCTGTTCTGAGTCTCGGGTACGCCCACGCTCAATTAAGGTCTCTCTACCCCCTCTCTACCTTTGAGGGTTCTCACGTGAGAATAAATACCAGGCTCTCTCCGCATGTACAACTTCAATATCGCGTTCCGGAGCGGAGGAGCCTGGGAACGAGGCTACCACCTTACACTACCCCCTTCCCTAGCCTCATTCCCAGTCCACCACAATCATCATTGTTTGCACTATGTGATGGACTGGGAATGAGGCTACCTCCCCATCACACCCCTCTCCTTCACACCCCTCTCCCTCACACCCTCCCCTTCACACTCCCTCTCCCTCACACTCTCCCTCACACCCTCCCCTTCACACTCCCTCTCCCTCACACCCTCCCCTTCCTTGTCTATACCCTCGTTCCCTCAGGACACGTTTGAACGAGGTAGCTCTCATACTGAAGTCAGTGACGGTGCTGATCTCAGCACTCCGAGAAACACAGAAGAGTTCGTCGGCCAAACGTGAGTTGTGTGTGTGTGGGATGTGTGTGTGTGTGGGGGGGGGTGGGGGGGTATGTGGGGAGGGTGTATGTGTGTGTTGTCTCCAACCGTCTCTGAAATGTCAGTGTTTATGTTTGTACACGTGTGTTTGTGTGTACATGGGTGTAAGTATGTGTGTGTTTGTCTTTCTATTGGTGTAATGTTTCTACTTTAGTCTCAAATTTTCATCAAGACGAACAATTGAAGCTATCCTAGTATAATAGAGTATGGTGGGATATGGTAGAGTATGGTGGAGTATGGTAGAGTATGGTAGAGTATGGTAGGATATGGTAGAGTATGGTAGAGTATGGTGGGATATGGTAGAGTATGGTAGAGTATGGTAGAGTGTGGTGGAGTATGGTAGAGTATGGTGGAGTATGGTGCAGTATGGTAGAGTGTGGTGGGATATGGTAGAGTATGGTAGAGTGTGGTGGAGTATGGTGGAGTATGGTAGAGTATGGTAGAGTATGGTAGAGTATGTTAGAGTATGGTAGAGTATGGTGGAGTGTGGTAGAGTGTGGTAGAGTACAGTATGGTAGAGTATGGCAGAGTATGGTGGAGTATGGTAGAGTATGGTAGAGTATGGTAGAGTATGGTGGAGTATGGTAGAGTATGGTGGAGTATGGTGGAGTGTGGTAGAGTATGGTGGAGTATGGTAGAGTATGGTGGAGTATGGTAGAATATGGTGGAGTATGGTAGAGTATGGTGGAGTATGGTAGAATATGGTGGAGTATGGTAGAGTATGGTGGAGTATGGTAGAGTATGGTAGAGTATGGTGGAGTGTGGTAGAGTGTGGTAGAGTACAGTATGGTAGAGTATGGCAGAGTATGGTGGAGTATGGTAGAGTATGGTGGAGTATGGTAGAGTATGGTGGAGTATGGTGGAGTGTGGTAGAGTATGGTGGAGTATGGTAGAGTATGGTGGAGTATGGTAGAATATGGTGGAGTATGGTAGAGTATGGTGGAGTATGGTAGAATATGGTGGAGTATGGTAGAGTATGGTGGAGTATGGTAGAGTATGGTGGAGTGTGGTAGAGTGTGGTAGAGTACAGTATGGTAGAGTATGGCAGAGTATGGTGGAGTATGGTAGAGTATGGTGGAGTATGGTAGAGTATGGTAGAGTATGGTGGAGTGTGGTAGAGTGTGGTAGAGTACAGTATGGTAGAGTATGGCAGAGTATGGTGGAGTATGGTAGAGTATGGTAGAGTATGGTGGAGTGTGGTAGAGAATGGTGGAGTATGGCAGAGTATGGTAGAGTATGGTGGAGTATGGTAGAATATGGTGGAGTATGGTAGAGTATGGTAGGGTATGGTAGAGTATGGTAGAGTATGGCAGAGTATGGTAGAGTATGGTGGAGTATGGTAGAATATGGTGGAGTATGGTAGAGTATGGCAGAGTATGGTGGAGTGTGGTATGCACACCAAGAATATAGAATAATGTACCATTGCCATACCATACTCTACCAGACTCTACCATACTCTACCATATCCACCATACTCTACCATACTCCACCATACTCTACCATATCCCACCATACTCTACCATACTCCACCATACTCTACCATACTGTACTCTACCATACTCTACCATACTCTACCATACTCTACCATACTCTACCATACTCTACCATACTCTACCATACTCTACCATACTCTACCATACTCTACCAGACTCTACCATACTCTACCAGACTCTACCATACTCTACCATACTCTACCATACTCTACCATACTCCACCATACTCTACCATACTGTACTCTACCATACTCTACCAGACTTTGCCATACTCTACCATACTGTACTCTACCATACTCTACCACACTCTCGGCAATATGGTAGAATATTGCATTGTAGCTCTGGGTCATGTTAAAATAGTGTATGTTGTGGTAATGGATAATAAACATTTTATTACACTCATTAGCATGCATATCGCGGTTATTGCATGCTAACTCGTGTAATAAGGTATAAATATGTGTGGTAATGGAAGGGAAGGTGGAGTATGGTAGAGCAATGGAGTGTACAAATGCCTAAGCTTGGTACAAAACAGCACCTTGATCCTCCCACACAAAATGCCACAATTGGTAGCAACATGACCCATGTACAAAATCTGTCCTCTCATCGTAGACGTAAGCTAAATATTGACAAACATCACTGCATTTCCAGAGCTTCAACTATCATATGTAAAGTGGATTAGAGAACGCACCAACATGTATCAACTAGGAATGCTTTGCTTTTCATAGATATCATTCCGAAGTGTGCATACTGCTACTATATACAGTCTCCCATGCATATCTTTCATGTGACGTCGTAATTATGAGAGGTAACACAGGGAAGTGCATGGAATATTCTGCATTTCTTCCCAGTAAGGTAATCATTAAATTTTTCATCACATATTTTGCTCAGTTAATCAGATATCGTTTAACTGGAAACTCGGTTATCCGGATTGCAGTTCAGACTGTCATGTGATCTTACGGTTATGATGCTGTACTGTGCGCAGACATCGAGCACGAACAAGCTACTCTTCTTGCACAGGCAGTGCTTCCCAAATGGCAAGACAGGCCTGCCACTGGCAAAGAGATGAGTTGTACTCGATCTTGAGACATTAAGGCGGAAATCTACACAAAGTTACAGCAAGATGCATTGACGATTGATTATCCAAATATTTCGCTATCCGAATATTTTGCTATCCGGATATTTCGCTATCCAGATTGGGCTTGGGATCCGGTTTTTACTGTACATGTTTAAAAGCACTACACCTCTGAACTAAGGGTGGGGCTTATACTCTCTTGGTAGGTACATCAAATATTGACACATCTATGGAATTTGTATGGGCCTCGTTAGCATGTACTAACCCAAAACTGGTTAGAATCTGGATTAAAAACATTTCACCCATGCTGCTGAAAGAGCACGTGGTGCTGTCATTTCATTGTGGGGCCCGCGAGAGGAGAAAGAGCGTGTAACTGCCAAAAATTTGAAACAGGCAGAATCTCATTGAACAGCCAGGATTCACCTAGTCTCGTGCCCACACTACTTTTCGCCGAGACGACCCAGGTGAATCCTAGTCTCGTTCCCAGACCGCATTTTTCCGGCGGGTGCAAAAAATGCGGTCTGGGAGCGAGACTAGGATTCACCTGGGTCATCTCGTTGAACAGCCGGTATTCACCTGGGTCATCTCGTTGAACAGCCGGGATTTGAACCTGGGTTGTTTCGTTGAACAGCCGGTATTCACCTGGGTCATCTCGTTGAACAGCCGGTATTCACCTGGGTCATCTCGTTGAACAGCCAGGATTTGAACCTGGGTCGTTTCGTTGAACAGCCAGGATTTGAACCTGGGTCCTCTAAACTATCAGGCAGAACCTCTCGCATGTACTAAAAACAGAACCTATCTTCACATTTCCAAGATCTACTACTTCATAAATTGAAAAAACTTGCACTCTTGGCAGCTGTTGTTCGTGAATCTTATTACCACCAGTGCCTCTGTGGCTAAGGGGCTGGACTACTTGTCACAGTGTTGGCACTGAACACTCCACTCACTTACCACGCCAGCTGTTGACATGATTTGACCCTGATTGCTTTGAACCTACATCTGTTGTGGGTAGGCTACAATCCCAAACCCAGATAAGTTCATCTGGATTCAGACTGGTTAAAGGCTTATTTAAATTTAGCCTCAAGCCCAGGCTTTCCATTCCGAATTTTGTCTCGCAGCTTCGGAGACAAAATTTGGAATGGAAAGCTGCTAGGGTTTAGGAGCCGTACTCATACAGCACTTTTGGACACCGCGTTGCAAATGATGAATATTTTATAGCCGGACTACCACTACCATAGCAGTCCTCCACCACAGCTATCATCGCTTGCAGTACAATAATTCTCACCGGATCTCCTCTGCGTTATTCATACTGCAAGCGACGATAGCTGTGGTGGAGGACTGGGAACGAGGCTACCACCACCATACGGTTCTTCAAACACGCATTTGTGATATGAAAGTAAGGTAGCACATCGGGTGTATAATACAGACATTGATTATGCGCCTATCAATGTTATACCCCGCTACCCCCCTATTGGGCAGTTGATGGGAATTATATGGGGGGGTTGACTGAAGACAGTGCCCCAATAGTCAGGAATTTGATTACCTCAGACTGCCTAGTTAAACAGTATTTGTCGTAATCTCTTATCTTTTTGGGGGGAATTTAATTACAGGGTCTGTCCCACTATAGGGGCAATTGATGTTTTGATTAGTCAAATCCCCACCTTGCCCCACTATAGCCCGATTTGGGGGGGGGGACATAACACTGATAGGTGCATTAGTAGGGCTTAGAATAATGATTAGTCGGTTAGTCGGCTAGTTGGTTGCAGCTAAGGTTGTTGACTGCAATGTTTGCTTGTCGGCTAGTTGGTACTGAGTCTTGCAAGTAAATCTCATGCACTACTTTATAGTGACACTATGATGGTAGTCTCGTGCCCAGCCTGCGCGCACCTCCCGGCAAGAAATGGTCTGGGGAACGAAGTCGAATTTCTTGGGCTTATTCCGGTAAGGACCAATGAGAATGTGAGATCAATAATTGTTATGTAGCACTTCCCTTACAGCAGTAATCATCTCTACTCAAGTATCAGTACCTTGTTTGAGTGGGTTTGACATAAAATGTTTTGATCGTTGCTAGGTGACACTGTCGCAACAGTGTGCGCTAGCCCAAGAAATTCAACTTGGTTCACCAGACCGTTTCTCCTCGTGAGAGGGTGGGGTCTGGGGACGAGACTACTGTGATGGCCAGCCATATTTCTTCATGCACTAATGTCACAGAAGAAGAGGTTTAGTGAGAGTTTCAACAAATGAAGAAGATGTGCTGACAGCTAATTAGAGTTGACTAATTGTGTGTGTTAGCAACCAATTAGTTGATTATAAATATCCTCTGGTCGGTTCATCCTTAGTGGTTCATCCTTAGTGGTTAGGTACCCCCACTATGGTATATAGAGCTGCATGGTTTATGAGATCACTTGCCACAAGCGAATGTTTGGCAGACAACAGACCAGTGAAAGCCATTGTACTTCAACAACAGACTCCTGAGCAGCTTGTCAGCTAGGTTCGTTTGTTTTCAGTGCAGAGTTTATCTCTCTCTTTCGGCTCCTATATACACAAGGCTACCCTCTCATCTCACTTTGTTTTTTTACAGTGCAAAGTTTATCTCTGCTGCTTAGCCCACTATACAAAGCTAATGTCTCACCTTTGTGGGTGTGTGTAGTGTGTACTGTCTGCTTGTTCTAAATAGAAGCACCATCTGGCGCTGTCTACACTGTGAACAGTAGCAGCCACCTGGAAAAGCCAGCTGATTGGTGGGTGACTCTGTTACCATGGTAACCGTCTCCATGGCAACAACCATAAGCATACAAGAGGAATGTGATAACGAGGGCACAGTAATGACTGGTTCAATGGCAACCCTCCTCTAAACATAGTTACAGTTCACATACACTCATACATACAAACATTTTAGTCTCGTTTCCAGGCCCCGCCCAGCTTTCCGTCACTTGCAGTACGGAAAAGTGTTAGAGAGTTAACCCTTTCTTTTCGAATTTTTGTTCAAGTGCGGGGAGAGCCTGGGAACAAGGCTACAAACATTCTAGTAAGTTGAGAAAGCACCTTGTGGACCCAACGGTTCTGTATCGGCTGAAAGTATCACCTAGATTCTCACTCTTTTAGCTTTGTTTGAACAGGCTGTATTCCAACCCCAAACTACAGTAAACCATGAGTGGTAAATTATAGTAAACTACAGTAAACTACGCTAAACTATAGTAAACTATAGTAAACTACAGTAAACTACAGTAAACTACAGTAAACTATGCTAAACTACAGTAAACTACAGTAAACTATGCTAAACTATAGTAAACTATGCTAAACTACAGTAAACCATGAGTGGTTTCTGGCTACCTGAACTGGTGAGTATGATGAACAAACTCAATTAGCCCTCTCACAATTCCATCAATCTTCATTACGAATATATATCTCTTCATAGCACTCACCAGCATCCATCTGCTAGCTATTATCCTGTTCAGAGCCGGACATTCACCGTTAGACGATCAACTAGTATACATTACCTTGGAAGACAAGTGCCTGTGCTAACTTGTTTTTGTTTTTTTAATAAAGCTTGATGGAATTGCAAGGGGGGATGTGATAAATGGCATGTGAAATGTATTTGTCATTTGTTTAGCATACTCAATATGCAGTTCAGGAAACACTGAAACGGAAATAACCACATGCGCATGGTCAGAGGTTGTCGCAAAGGGGTTATTAAGTAATCGGTTTTGTCCGTCTGTCAGTTTATCTTCTCTGAAGACTCTAGTTTTTTTGCAATGCAGTGTGGATTGCTTTCAGTATCGTGTATACTATGCTGAAAGTGATGTACATGCTGGATGAAGATTTGTTGTAATGGAAGAGGAACACGCATAAAACAGCTGATTAACAAAATACATTAACAACAAAATACATTAACAACATTGTATTAACATGACCCAGTATTGTTAAGCTGAACATGTGTTGACTAACCACTTACACACACCTTCAACAGAAACTAAATGGTAGTGATTTCAAATACACACAAAATATTGCCACTGAAGCAATATTTAATTGTTTGCGTGTGAGATGCTTGTGTTTAGATTATCATTACGCCCCAAAATTATAATGAAGAATTTTGTTATGTTCATACTAGCCTCATTCTGATACCACTGCAAATAGTCTGGGAATGAGGCTATGTATATATGGTCTAGAGCAGTAATGGCCTTGTTCCCAAGCTTCCTGGCTCCGGAATACGAGCATCACAAAGGTGGAAAAAGAGCCTGGTATTATTTCTCACTTAAGCAACATCAAGGGTAGAAGGTGGTATGAAAGGTTTTAGTGCACATAGGTATACCCAGGGATTCAAAAGAGCAAAAGGTACCAGCAACTTACTACACATATCTGGCTAACAAAGTTATACATTGAACATATGGTTAGTTGAACAATGTGCAATAAGTTGCCTAGCCTTTTGCCGATTATGTCATGCTCATGTGAGAAGATACCAGGTTCTTCCCACCTTCACAATTGTCATGGTCACATTCTGGAGCAGGGGAGCCTGGGAACGAGGCTAGAGCAACAATTTGCAAAGTAACCAGTGTTTTCGTTTATCTTTTTAGAGGTGTCTTTAAATGGGAAAAGGGTTACCAAATTTAGTGATAAGAGGGTTACCAAATTTAGTGGTAAAAGGGTTACCAAATTTGGTGATATAAAGGTTACCAAATTTTTAGTAAAAGGGATACTTATTAGCACACAGTAAGGAATCCTGTGTGTACATAAAATTTGGCTTAATCACTTTTATGCTGTTCTTAGTTGGTTTACATCTTAAGACAAGCTACGTACACTGGTTTGTGGTTGTATAGATCAAAGACAAACAGCTATTGCCTAAAAGTGCTTGCTGGCAGCCCAAAGTAGTTGGATCTGCATGTGTATTTGGGCCTATGTTTGCTTTGCAAATAGTCAATATATAGACATAATGTTTTGTGTCGGTATGACACTTTTTCAGACATAAAGGCACAAAAAAGGTGAGGATTGTAGAGTCTTCTTGTCGCCATTTTGTGCATAAGGCACGACTTTAGAATTTTCACCTCCTCCTCCTCCTGCTGTTTATCCTCTTGTTATGAAACAACTGGTGAAGTTATGGCAGCTAGAAGTACCATCAAACCAAAGAATGTGGACATGATTGTAATTGGATATTTTCTGTGTGACATATCGTGTAGTATGAATTCTTTAGGTTAATGGCAGATTTTCTGCATTATTAAACACAGTCATATTTCCGACATTGGTGAAGATTAATAGCCTATGAACAAATGGGGTGCTTGTCCAGTAATTCATAAAACGGACATGCCAATTAACCCATTTGTATAATACTGACCCTATAGTAGTGATTGTACCCAATCACAGTGTTTAATAGACCCTTTCATTCCCATGCCCATGGTTTGCATGGTATGTCATATTGAAGGTCAGGTGTGAAGGTCGCTGTGTGTTGACGTAAATACGTGTAGCGACTCGGACAGGGAGCGGTAAGTCAGAAGCATTTCTGTGAATGTTCACACACTCACTGCAATTAAGTGACGTTCCAATATGCCATATTACCATGGAAACCATAGTCGTGGGAATGCTCTGAAAAAAGTCTATATTCTGTGATTATTTTTTTTTGTTCTATCATGTTTGTAGTTGACCCTGGGATCTGGCAGCATGTGGCGAGACTCTACCCAGCCCTAGTGCAGTGTGTTACATGCTCCTCAGTCGAAGTGAGAACAGCATTACGAGAGGCTTTATCACAGTTTTCAGACCTGATCCATCCGTAGTTCATGTTTGGAATTTCACCAAAATCATGTAGTTTAAAAAAATGAATTGTTTAGTTTTGGATTGTCATTGGGTCTGTAAGTTCTTTATGTCAGCTATTGTAATACCATGAGCAGGCATTTGTATGTTTGTTTAAGTGAGTTGGTAGTTATCATCACAGGTATGATGAATCAAAATTTATTGTTTTGAAAACAACATGAAGACTACACTGTACATATATAACTGCAGTATGTGAGACAAATAGATAAAACAGTATATAAATTGGAAACTGGATGAGCTCTGCATGAGGTAAAAAAATATACATGTAACAGGAGAGAATTGATATCTGTATCATGCACTGACTTCATAAGATGGTGCATACATCACTGCTACGTTGTATCTTCCGTCTTCTCCGTGATTTCTTCAAAGCTACCTTTGCTGCTGTTTCAAAAACTTCTCTTGTCCCATCTCTATAAAGAGCAGAGCATTCAAGGAAGCCATGTGCTCCAATATATTTTGCCACTTCAAAACCATCGGAAGTTGTAACTACATGTCTCATAGGGTCTTCCATCCTCAAACTCTGCCCTTGTGCTCTTAATAGCTCCCGCTGATATGCATAGTCTTCTTTTATGTCCTTTTTAGTTCCTACGAGAATGTAAGGAACGTTTGGAGCACATTCTCTGAGTTCTGGAAGCCACTCTCTCTTGAGTTTCTCCAAGCTAGCTACATTATCCGCAGCATAACAAAGAATGACTGCATCCATTTTGTGGTATGCGCAGCGGCGTAATTTGGCATAATCGTCACGCCCAGCCACTTCAACTACGACCAAGTCGATTTTATGTCCCATGATATTTGCATCTGTGAGGCAGCTTCGAAGAATGGTCGGGACGTACATCTCTTCGAACTTGTCCCTACAGTAGGCTGATATCAAGCCAGATTTTCCACTGCACATATCCCCCACTACGACAATTTTCCTTGGTCGACGTAGTCGCGGGTGGTAGTACCGCCGGCGAGCTCTTTGTGCACGTCTCCGTCTGCACTCGTCCGCAGCGCTAGGGGAGAGTCTATAAGTTGTTTGCCTACGAATAGTAGTCTTTTTCTTGACACACGGAGACGGCTTTTGCAGTTCTGTGGCTGTGCATTCATCAACTATTTCAGTCTTGGCTGTAGTTATGGAAGCGTTACATTTCCCAGGCGTCTCAGGTTGCTCAGTGGGAATGAACGCCGTCAAAGGATGGCATTTGTAGACTGTGTGTGCACGTCTTCTTCTCCTGTACTCGTCCGCAGCGCTAGGGGGGAGTCTGTACGTAAATTGCCTACGAATAGTAGTCCTCCTTCTGGTACACGGAGCCTGTGACGACTCCTGCTCTGTAGCATCACTGAGTAGATCAGGCGTTGCTGTAGCCGTGCATGCATCGTTTGCTATCTCAGGGGTTGCTTGGGTCCTTGCATCAAGTGTGTTGGGCGTTAATACTGTGCTTGTGCATGCAACAATCTCAGGCGTTGCTTTTGTGCATGCATCATCAATTATCTCGGGTGATTGCCGCAGAATGCTTACATCTGATCCTGTCCAAGGTTGGCTTTGGTTTGCTGCTCGGATTGATTTTCTATACAGTGATGCTCTTGCGTCGGTGTAAGGTCTGTGGAAGGTTGGAGATCGTTTGACTTGTAGGGTAAAACGTTGCTTGGGGCCTTTTCTCCTCCGCACATACCAAGGCCGCCGCACCTTTGATGATGGTTGGGTCGTTGAAGGTGTTATAATGCTCTCCTTGGTCCAAGTCATGGTGCTGCAGACATAAGCATGAATACACTTACTGTGCCGTGCAAGTCTCAAGGATACACATTGCCATTGACACGCGCTGCTGCTGCCCCATTGCTGTGATGACTGGTATTATTTATAGGGCGTGATAATGTTGCGGGGTTATGTTGCGGTCGACCTGGCATCATTCCGGTGACCGGCGGCGCGTAAATTATAAATTCGTCAAAACTTCAACTTTACAGATTTTGTGTAATTAGAGATAATCATTCGCGCGCTGGCGACTAGACATGTTATGTAGCAGCAAGAAGGAATGGTATTTTAGCACAGTGATTTTAGTTTATACAATGATAATATGGAAGCACTAAAGCTACTAAAAGAGGAAGCGGAAAGGAAGAGAAAGGCTCTCAACGAAAATAGACTGAAGGTGAGAAAAAGTAGTGATGTGATAATTGGAAGGCGTAAATAAGTCAGAGACTCCACACGCCATCAATTAACGTTTCTCTGCTTGCCCTGTAGGGGAGGAAGTATATTAAGAGGTCTGAGTTGGAGAGAGTCCAGATACCAAGTGGGGAGGATGAGAAGGGAGAAGGAGTGGACAGTGAGGAGAGCGGTAAGCAGACCACAGCCTCTTCTCTCCTCAGTCCAACATCTGTGACCTCACCTGTGGAGGAATCACCCATATTCTCCATCCCCAAGGCAGAGGTGTGTGTGTGAGCATGATCAATCAAAAATGTTTCACATGGCAGAAGCAGTAGGTTAATTAAATAGTCTTGCTTGCCACACCTCATCTGCAGGGGGTGTGCATAACAAGACTGTATAGCTCATTGAGGACTAGTCTGGGTCCAGCCTCGTTCCCAGTGATATGCAGCATTCGTCGTTTGCAGTACAAAATTTCATTGCAAGTAAAGAATGCTGCAAAGGGCCTGGGAACCAGGCTAGACCTTGCCCCCTTCATTTTTTCCCAACTGAAACCAGCAGAAAAGTAGACTGTGGGAAGGCCTGGTATGGCTACAATCATAACGTGTGTGTACATAGTCTGGACCCCAGACCCTTCTGGCCATGCGAGGAAGGGTCTGGGGAATAATCATGCCCGGAAGTGTCTTGAGCACTGGAATGCTGCCGTCGGTGTTGATGAGGGGCCAGAAGGGTCTGGGGTCCAGATAGCCTCATCCCCAGGCTCATTTCCTGAGAAAGAGCCTGGGTATGAGGCTTGGGTCCAGACTGCATATATGTCAGGTATCCGGATACTGGTTGTGTTTTGGTAGGTGATTCGGAGGCTGCGTGAGAGAGCCGAACCCATCCGGTTATTCGGGGAATCAGACCGGGACGTCTGTATCAGGCTAAGGTAGGTCTGGAGAACCAGTGCATGGTGGATGTGGTCTAGTGGGGTCAGTGGGTGCAGTGCGAAGTGGGAGTGTTCCTAGTGGGGTCAGTGGGTGCAGTGCATGATGGGCGTGGTCCTAGTGTGATCAGTGGGTACACTAAAAAGTGGGTGTGGTCCTAGTGGGGTCAGTGGGTGCAATACAAAGTGGACGTGGTCCTAGTGGGGTCAGTGGGTGCAATACAAAGTGGGCGTGGTCCTAGTGGGGTCAGTGGGTGCACTAAAAAGTGGGCGTGGTCCTAGTGGGGTCAGTGGGTACACTAAAAGTTGGGCGTGTTGGACCAAGTGACAAATTCTGCAGCTGTGAATTTCCTTCTCCCTCCCCCTGCAGGCAGATTGAGATTCTTGTACCAGAAGTAAACAAGGTAATGTTTACACACAATATCCACTTTGCACTTACTACCACATGAATAACAAGGTTACATGCATGCAGAAATCCTCGCACGCAAAGCAGAGCTGGCTACTGCTATGAAGTAACAACTGGGGCAGACTTAGCACTGACTCAATACCTGAAGGTCCTTGAGGGAAACCGCTTCCAGTTGTTAGGACGAAACTCACTCAGTGGATACTGCCAGGACCAGGGTTAGAACAATTGGGAGTAGGCAGTTGCGATATAAGTCGTGTTATCGCCATTCACTTAACGAAACTCACTCAGTGGATACTGCCAGGACCAGGGTTAGAACAATTGGGAGTAGGCAGTTGCGATATAAGTCGTGTTATCGCCATTCACTCACTAGTTTGTATTAAGACTATGATGGCCAGTCATACATGTTACAGAAGGTCAGATTCTGTGAGAGGTACACTAATTACCACTTAGTCGACCAATAAGAATGTTGCTCATATCTCTCTTCTACAGTGATGTTGCCTAGGTAACAGGTTATATAATAGTTATATCCCTCCCTGGAGTGTGGTCTTGCACATTGGTGTCAGGCTATGCCCGACACCAATATGTAAAACCACCAGGTTCACATGTGCTCAATTACACACGACCATGTGTGTAACACACAATCATGCTCATTACAGCAGATTGCAAAAGTCTTGCACCGAGCAAGCTGAACAGTGGAAAAACCACAATTGATTTACCATGTATGAATCTAATTATCTTTCCCCCTTCCTCTTGGTTCATACATGGTAAATCAATTGTGGTTTTCCACTGTTCAGCTTGCTTGTTGCAAGACTTTTGCAATCTGCTGTAATGAGTGTGTTGGACACACATGGTCGTGTGTAATTGAGCACATGTGAACCTTGCAATGTGTGCAGGTGGTGAGGGTCTGTCAGCCAGGGTATGCAGGCGTAGACTAGTTTGCAATTAGGTTTGTAAATAAGATCTTAAGTGGGAGCCGCTGCTAGTCTCGCTGGCACTTGTTGACATCCGTTTGTCTCCCCCTCTTTTCACCCAACAAAAGAGAACCCTCCATATACACGCATGCACACCTACCATGTGTGAGGGGGTTAAAGGGGAGGGGCTGTGGGGTTGTGAGGAGGGGGAGTTACAAGAGCAAGGGAGAGGGGAGTTGCAAGTGTTTTCTGGTTCACTTTCTTGTCTTCTCTTCTTCAGGGCCTGAGGAATGACTTTAAGGATGCTTTCGACAAACTAGATCAAGAATACCTTGACCAACTAGCCAAACAAGAGGTTAGTGTGTGGGTGTGTATGTGGGGTGTGTGTGTACATGCACATGTAACATTAAAGTGTTCATCCCGCTCATTGCAAGTGTAGGGAAGAACTCGGTCGCACCACATCATACTAGAGACAGACAGTCTAGTTGTTGCCTAGTAACAAGATTAGACTAACATATAGGCACTTGTCTCAGCCTCGTCCTTCTCTTCAGACAAACAAAGCAGCTGCCTGAGAACAACACTAGTTATATATAACCATTTACGATAAATTGTTATAATTGGTAGTTTGTTTGTTTGCCAAATGAAAAAAAACTAATGATGCTTTAAAGCTGCAACCATCATTCCCGTTTGTTGCACGCCTGTTAAACAATGTCAATGTGACGTAAACGTGGCATAACGGTCTTCATTCAAGAGAAATACCGCTCATTCCTAGCATAAGACTGGACAAAGGGAACCCATACAAGTGGTATTACACCTGAAATTCTGTCTGAGGGTATTAGTCAGTTGATTGTGACGTCACTTGTGTAATGGTACAAAGGGCATTAGGTCATTAACCATGCCACGTTATGTGCCTATCAGTGTTATGCCCCACTACCCCCTGAACATGCACTGTCCCCACTGTTGTGAATTCGATTGCACACGCCTTACGTATTGGGCAGTTGATGGGGATTACATGGGGTTTGACTGAAGATGGTGTCCCAATAGTCAGGAATTTGATTACCTCAAACTGTATAGTTAAACAGTATGTGTCAACTCCCCAGTAATCACCTACCTTTTTGTGGGGATTGGATTACAGGTTCTGCCCCACTATAGGGGCAATTGACATTTTCGAATCCCCACTCACACCCCCACACAGGGAGAGGAAGACGAGAGTGCTGATCTCAAAGTGAGGGACGATGGGACAACACTTGAGCAGCTCATGGTGAGTTAAACGACACCAAAGTCTATTCTTTCGTGGTCTCTTAGCCTATAGCCTCATTCCCAGGCCCGTAAGGGTTAAAGTCGGACCCTTACGGGCCTGGGAACGAGGCTACTTAGCCTATTGATCATTCTACCGTACCATACTAAACCACAAAAGATTGGCTTAGTGCCAACTGAGGCCTTTCTAGAGCCAAGCACAGCAGCTGCCATGTGCTTTTTGGATAAACTCACCCTCCTCCCACTTCCCACCTCACCCTCCTCCCACATCCCTCCCTCCACATTCTCCCCCCTCCTACAGGCTCTTGCAGGTGATCTTGAGGGAGATGACAATGACAAACAACAGGAGATTTGTCTGAGAACGCTGAAGGTGACACTTGCAAATCAATGGCTCTGCTCTTGAGGAATTCGACTCCCTCCTCCTCTCTTACTCTTTCCCCCTCTCTTCCTTCGTCCCTCCATTGCCTCCTTCCTCCCTCCCTCTCTTGTCCTTTTTCCTTGCCTCCCACCCTCCCTCCCTCTCTCTCTCTCTTTTCAGTTCATGCTAAAGGAGTGGGCAAAGGAGCTCAATGCCAGGAGCATGGTGGTGAAGAGAAGCTACCAGGTGATGGTGGGGGTGGGGGGTAGGGAGAGGGTACGGAAAGGGGAGAGTGAGGACCTGGGAATGTGGAAAGAACATGAGAAGGGAGATGTTGGGAGGAGACAGTTGAAACACTACCACATCGTCCACATTGCAGGGCAAGCTGGCTAGTGCGACCTTCAAGCAGACCGAGTCCTACCTCAGACCACTCTTCAGACAACTGAAGAAGAAGGTACAATGACAGCTGCTCCTTTACATCATTATCTGTCCACAGTATGATGGTGATCCTCTTCTCTCCCTCCCACTTTGTCCTTCCTCCATCCCTCCCTCCTCTTTCCCACCCTCTGTCCCTACCTTGTCCCCATCCAGAACACCCTACCAGACATCCTAATGTTCCTCTCTCAGATCTGTGCTCATATGCTCAGGAAGGAGTATGTGCAGGTCAGTGACAGCACGATGCAGGGGTGATACAGAGGGCCCCAAACCTGGGTGGGCTACCATGGTTATCACTGTGTAGAGCTTTGTTTGGGCAGCTAATTGGCTTTAGCCTCGTCCCCAGGCCCCGCCCAAAAATGGGAAAAGGGCCTGGTCACACTTGCAAAAATTCCCATATCACACTCAAATTGGCTTAGCCCTTCTCTTAGTTTTATGTACAAAACTAATAACCACAATAACAGTACAAAATGCTCCTCTCGCTCCGTGCAGGCTAATGATGCTTACCTCCAAATGGCTATTGGTAATGCTCCCTGGCCTATTGGTGTCACGATGGTGGGCATCCATGCTAGGACAGGCAGAGAGAAGATCTTTTCGCAGTCCATAGCACATGTGCTAAACGATGAGACACAGAGGAAGTATATTCAGGTGACTGTTGGATGGGGGGAAGGTGGGAGGGGGAAAGGTGGGAGGGGGGAGCGATGGACTGTGTAAGGAATGGGGAGGATTATGTGAGGCTTGGAGGGCTGTGGTATGTTTTTGTGAAAGAGGGAGAAGGGAAGGGTGGATATCATGTGAGGTGTGGACCGGAGGACCGCCACATATGATTTTGTTCATATATTTTACAGTTTGTTAACTTTGTACTTTACTCACAGGCGGTGAAAAGATTGATGACGTTCTGTCAGAGAAAATTTGAAACGGACCCTTCAAAATCAGTGGAGTATCATGGCCTGCAAGCTACGAATTAACCCTTTGTGTGCACTATGTATCATGGGCTGCAAATTTACCCTTTGTGTGCGCTATGTATCATGGCCTGCAAATTAACCCTTTGTGTATGTATGTATGTATCTCCCGGCAACCAGTCATAATGTCATCCACTCACTTGTGTGGTTACCACCAAACCTGCTGTAGACATGTTTCTGCTAACTGATGGAACTAGACTCTTACGAACTTCTAAGAGCACCGAATTCCCAAGTTGTGCATTTTCATTGCATCTCACTGTAGTTCTGGTACTAGTCAAATCAATACAACTAGGGCCTGCAGTACCCCCCCCCCCCCCCAGCTGTTCATACCATCTACACCAGGCAATGTGACGAGCCTTGTTCACAGGCCTTAATTGATTCTCCCTTATTCTTCAGCATTCACTAACAGGGAAGGCCTAGGAACCAGGCTACATGCAGTGTGACATACAAGCTAAGAAAACAGAATTGTCTGGTGAACTAGGAGCCTAGATTGAAGCAAGAAAGGAACATGGTGACAAAATTAGTATAACCATGGTGACATAATTATAGTATAACCATATATAAACAGATATAACAATTAGCCAAAAACCATTTATACAAACAGAGTCAGTTATGTAGTTATGTAGTTTCATAATGAGCCTTAATAAAACCATAAGAGTGCACTGGTACAAAATGACAGCTAGTGGTTACACAGATAGCACCGGCCTATAACTTGTCTAAAAATATAAACGAGAGGAAGCTATCAAGTTGTTATCTACAGTATACTGACTTAGTTTACATCAACTTCTCAGCCACAGACAACACACTGTGTTTATCCATATCATTGGTGACAGGAATAGTCACCGTAGAGCTGCCAAGGCCAGGGGCTGATGCCTCTACCATAATGCTCTCTGCAGCCTTCACGTGTACTCCTGGGGGAACTATACGAGTGCGGACTCCTCCTTCTGCATCGATCTGTAACAGACGATGGCGGTGGTCTTCTGATGCTGCACTGTTCTCTGTCACTTGAACAATTGCACGAGCCAGGCCATGATAGGCACTCCTCCATGATGCGTGATTAGGTTCATGACAAGATGGGTCCCCATTACCCACACCGATAATACGTCCTGGACCACTTATCACTCGGAAGGAGACATTATGAGAGGCTGATGGAACAACTCGACCGTTAGAGTCGACAATGGCAGCCCTCACCATGCCTGCATCCTGACCATCAAGAACAAGGGCAGTGCCAGTCTGCGTCTCCTCACTTGGGACATCAACATGCGCAACAATCTTAACGGCAGCTCCAGCCGTTGGCACTGTGTGCGAGGCAAGCACCTGCTTCTCACTGGAGAGGGCAGTGGCAGAGATGTTTCCTGGAGAGAAGGTGACACTCCACTGTGCCCAACCCTGCCAGCTCAACTGCTGCACTCCCTGAGATTTGCCATTCACAAACAGCTCTGCCATTGGAGCGTTAGTATACACATGAATAAGACGAGTGGTAGCGTCTTCATGAGGCTCCCAGCGCTCCACGATGTGGACAAGGTACCCGTCATGTGTGTTCTCTTCCGACGGAGTAGCATCAGGATCGACAAGACTTGGTGGGTTTATTGGAAAATCACCATTTGAAGACTGGTTGTGTTGAGAACTGTACAGCCACCATGCTCGATACCAGTACGCAGATGCTTTTGCAAAGCCAGCAAGGTCGATAGAGCCAAAGGACGAGGAAACCATGGGCCAGCCGAATGGAGTTGGCTCACCATAGTAGTCAAACAGAGTCCAAACCATACACCCAACCACAAACTTCCGATCTAGCTCGTATCCAGTCTGTTCCTGATTACAGTCTGCATTAAAGTTGGTGAATTGCTTGGATTCAGTGAAGTCTTCCCCTCGCTGAGTTCGGCAAGAACAACACTCAGAACCAATGAGTGGTTTATTTGGAAATTCCTTGTGATAGGAGTCAAAGGTAGCTCCTGATCTGTGAGAAAATCCTTGTACGTCAATCACACTGCTGAGCCCACCCCCTATGTGTCCATTCTGATTAGCTGAGACAGGTCGGAATTTGTCTTCATCTTTTGAAGCATCCTTAAACTTTTGCCCTACAGCTTCTTCATCACTATTAAGATCGCACCCTGC
The DNA here is from genome assembly GCA_949130485.1 of Agelas oroides. Lineage (NCBI taxonomy): Eukaryota > Metazoa > Porifera > Demospongiae > Agelasida > Agelasidae > Agelas > Agelas oroides. The sequence continues at coordinate 7,092,384 of OX422203.1, read as the reverse complement.
CTCATTGCAGAATGACCACACCATGACACAAGGATGGTTGCGATCTCGTTTCACCATGTCTCTTTGGTTGTCAACCCAAATTTCACTGTCTCCAAACTGCCTATTCTCATCCCAGACTACAACACCTACTCGGTCTAAGATGTCGAGTAACATTGGAATGGGCGGATTGTGTGACATCCGCCAAGCGTTACCTCCAGCAGCTCTCATGGACTGTCCTCGAAACAGGTTCAATCTGTCTGGCACTGCTATCCCAACACCGGTGAAATCATTGTGGTTATTGAATCCCCGCCAGGTGAAATGCACATTGTTGAGGTAGAAGCCAGTCTGAGAATCCCAGCGTGTGTGACGTGCACCCACTGAAGTATTAACCACATCTATGACTGTTGAGCCAGATAGCAGTTCCGTCTGTAAGGTATACAGGTAGGGTCGGTTGATGCTCCATAGTTCAACACTAGACACAGTCATATTTTCCACAAATTCAATAGTTGATGTTGATGCAGCTGAGGCAGATGTGGTAGACCCTATCATTTTCCCACTCTGATCAAACAAGGTGAAGTGCACTTTCACAAGCTGAAGACCAGAAGATCGATCATTCACAACCTCAGCACTGAGATATAACATAGCTGCTTCAGCAAACATCCCGGATTTGTGGTCACTCTTGTCGTGAAAACTGATGTTGCTCTTAACATCAAATGCTCCATACACTCCATTCACAACCAGATGGACAGGACTGGTGCTCACGAGATGGTTATGCCTGTAAATCCCACCTCCCTCGTACCACCATCCCGACCCCTCAGTGGCATCAGCTCTCACTACTATCACATTTTCATTTTCTTCCCCATCACCGTAGAAAACATTTGTAGCATTGTCCAAACGAACTGAAAAGCTGGTATAGCCACTGTCATGGTAGAGCAGTTGCTGACCATTCAGGTAGATAAGCGAGGCCCTGAAGACCCCCTCAAAGTAGACCCAAATGGATTGACCCTTCCAGTCATCAGGAAGATTGAAGTGCTTGCGATACCAGGTGATATTGGTGGGAAGATAGGCATGTTTTTCGGGACCATCCTGAGTGTATGTACCAGCGATGAGTCCATCATGCGGAGTGTCCACAAGTTCCCATGAGCTGTCATCATAGTCTCTTGAAGTGGGTCCATTTTTAGCTGGTGGTGGCGGCTTTGCTGGAATGGGTCTTCCTCCACCTACCCAGTCACTGCTACTGTGGTTATGACTGCAGTTATCGTTTGTTCCAACTTCAACCCAGCAGCCTTGATCATCAGCAAACTGCCAAATGGCACACATGATGTTGTTGCAGCAAAAATCACGGCATTCGTTAGCATTAGTAGCTGAAGCAGACTGCAGTCCCAAACACTGAACTGTGCTCAAGTTAGTGGGAAAGGCATTTTCCTCGCACTGGAACAAATTGGAGAAATTCCCAAGGTAGAACCTCCATGCGAAATCAAAGTTGACGTCTTCTCGGGGAGAAGAAAAAAGACGGGAACCATCGTGCTTACCGATGCCACTAGCCAGCGTCGTGAGCAAAAAGCAAAGTAGCGAAAGCAGTATCCAGCGCATTGCTCAGAACTCGCTGCGCCTGGCTCAATGGCTGTATAGCTTACAATCTTGAGCCTGCAAACACACGGTAGAGAAGGTCACAAAACCGTCACGAGTTCTTGTCAACATTCATACGCTCACAAGCTCCTGCCTGGTACAATGCAAAGACCGAAAGTGCCACGCCTCCAAATGTCAATTTCGCGTTCCGGAGCGAAGGAGCCTGGGAACGAGGCTGGCGCTTCCGGATCCGAGACTAGAACGGAACAGGGACAACACCCTTCCTGAGCCGATCGATATCGCCGGCGATCGGGTCACTCTAAAAGTAGGAACGGGAAATGGGAAATGAAGAAATGGGGAAATGGAGACAACAACGACACTGTACTACGACACAATTGGTGAGTTGTAAAACAGGAAAGTACAGTGTACATGTTGTGCAAAGTAGCTCAAGTATTTGCTAGAGGGGTAGGCCTAGACACACTTTCGTTTGCATTACCCTTCTCTGATGAGGAAACCAACTATATGCTGACTAAGTATATGCACACACTCCAGTTATTTGATCCATGCTATTTCTAGTGCTGATTATTCTTGTAGAATTGTCTCACTTAGCTATAAAGCTGTTGAACATTACCTCCTCTACCCAGTGCATCCAATTATAAATCACACTGACATGCACAGTAATTATATCAAATTATGTCTGATCTCCACAGAGCTGGTGTGTGTATCCACTGCAAACATGCATTTGTCATATATTATAGATAATACATGATTTTGTAAATAATAGTGCTGCGTGTGAAACAAATATGTATATATGTGGCTCCAATGAAGCAAGAAACCGAAGAAGCCTCAAAATGACTCCTCGTAGAAAGTTGGAACAAGGGTATGAGTAATTCACGAATAAGAAGAAGAAGAAGACATTATCCTTTTCCTCATACGTAGTAGTAAATGCCCAAACAGTTGTTTGAGATGCCTAATGGGGGAGATCAGTAATTCACGATCCTTACTTTTATCGTCAGTCAAAACATTAGGCAATTTATACTACTTTACGACTCGCATGCACATGCGCGACAATGACGGTATGTTGGTGCAAGGGGGAGATGGTTTGTTTTGGGAAACCTTCCATGCAGTTCCAGTCCAAAAACTGAATGGCAGTTTAAGCATAAATTTCACCGGTATGAGATGCACGTATATATCCGTACATAGATCCGATGTTACGTCTCAAAACTCCACAGTAGTAGTGTTGATGGCTGTGAATGCGGTGTCCCAAAAGGGAAGTACACAAATGACTTCCTGTTTGGCAGCCATGGCATGTGGTAGTGTTATATATATGGGCTCTCCAACTCTACATAAGTAGTGGAAGGCATTCCATACAAAGATTGAGTTAAGCATTAATTTTACTTTGGACACAGTATACCCTATAGTCAAGAGAGATGGATGCTGTCCAGTTGTTACTTGGTGAGTATTTCACAGTATTATACAGGCAGAGTGTACTTAATTGCTCTTTCTACTGTTTCATTGGTTTAGCTCAAACTGAAGCCAGTATAGTCACCTATACCCACAGTTGCATGTATATAGCTACATTCATGTAGTGAAACATTGAGACTGTAGCTAGCTACTAGGGTTATAATTTTATGCTCAGCTCACATGCAGAACAATCAGTCTACGCAACTTTCATTATGTATAGCTACTCTCTTTTGTCCTCTCTCCTTACATCCACAGCTGTCCTCATGTGTATTGGTCTGGTAAATGCTCAGACATTTACTACTAGCACTGGAAGAACCATTGGTCTTGTTACTGGCATCCTTTCAGCTGTAACTATTCTGATAGCGGTGGCAGTATGTTGCCTCAGAATCTATTTAGTCCAAAAGCGCAGCCAGGCATTGAGATCACGAGCACAGCAAGTAACTCGAGATCCACCTGTCACCACAGGAAGTCATGTTATTTATTCATTGGAACAGCCACCAACTGTGAACCCAACCACCAATGGTGTACCACACTCCACAGTGCCTCTTGAGTCAGAGCTCCAGAATGCACCACCACCAGACTATTCTGCTGCCCACCAGTACCCTGTATACACCCAGCCAGATGAAGCCACCTCACAGAATAAGAACACTTTTCACAGTGAAGAACCCACTGCAGAACCTCCACCTTCCTATCCTGAGTAAATCATAGAGAGCAGCCTGTCACTGTTGTAACTGGATAGCTATACAATTTCTGTATATAAGTCTACTATTGCAGTCTGCACCCTTAATTATTGAGCTCTATCATTATTTGTGTTTGTTGTTTTCTACCAATATGAATGTTATTGTGACGATACACTAGTACTCTACTATCTATGTTGTTATGTGGTTGACACTTCGGAGGACTGAGTCGATGTTACGGTTATCGCAGACTGTGAGAGTCTGGCTTCGTGAGACTAGCAGCAAATCGTTTGGGCACATGAAGTGCGGTGTTATAGATGCGTCTTGTCCCTAGTCATAAGCCCACATATATGTACTATAGTACTCACTGCCGAGGTTATCAGATGGACCCTGTCCATGCAGTTGTTGCTTGGTGAGTGTGCCGCATGTTAGCTATAGGAGAGAGGAATAATTATTTAGCTTGAACCTTTAGGTGGCTTTCAACACTGAAAGCTTAGGGATAATTGGGGCGAGCGTGAGCGAGCCCCACGTCGGTAATGCTGAGTTGCACGTCGATTTAGAACTACTCAGCGCACTGTAAGCCAGCTAAAATATGTCTCCTTTCCGAAAACATCGGAGCGCTCACCCCACAGACGCCATATTTCGTGCTTCTTTCCACAGGGGGTATGACCTCTCGAGTCCATGCAGGAGACCAACTTTATTGAGATCGACGAATAATGGTAATGGCCGTGCCCGCCCGCATGAACATCAGAGAAAGTCCCAGATATAGAAACTAATTTACAATAAATAGTGGCCTAAGAGGAGAGAACGAGAGAGGATCGGACTCGACGCGCGGCAGACCGGACAGACGAAAAAAAACAGGAAAGTGAGAAGGCGGAGGAATTATAGGAGTAGACTGCCAATGAACGAGACGCCAGATTACAGCAGATGAGAACCCTGCAGCATCATAGGTTGGCAGCTGAGACTATACTGCTGAAAGAGACGCCAGACTGCAGCATGCATGTCAGCTAGAGAACCCTGCAGCATCATAGGTTGGCAGCTAAAACTACTGCTGAAAGAGACGCCAGACTGCAGCATGTCAGAGAACCCTGCAGCATCATAGGTTAGCAGCTGAAACTACTGCTGAAAGAGACGCCAGATTGCAGCATGTGAGAACCCGTCAGCGTCAACCGTTGGCTACTGCTGAAAGAGACGCCAGATTGCAGCATGTGAGAACCCGTCAGCGTCAACCGTTGGCAGCTGAAACTACTGCTGAAAGAGACGCCAGACTGCAGCATGTGAGAACCCGTCAGCGTCAACCGTTGGCAGCTGAAACTACTGCTGAAAGAGACGCCAGACTGCAGCATGTGAGAACCCTGCAGCATCATGCAGGCATAGGTTAGCAGCTGAGAGTGCTGCTGAAAGAGATGCCAGATATACAGCAGATGAGTGCCCGTCAGCGTGAAAGATTGAGACTACCACTAAAGAGATGCCAGGTTGGAATGTGACAGAGCAAGACACGGGGAACAACCTGAGACTGTTTCAGCATGCAGTGTTCCATCCAAGCCACGATGCATAAATCTCATGCAAACATGGCTACATTGGTCTCATTTCCAGACTCTAGCTCCTTTGTGCCATGACAAAGAGAGGGGGATAATTAGAGCAAGACTGAAGATTGTCTGTCCCCATGGTCAGCCTTTACCCTTTCTGCAATCTAAATATGCATGTATGCGGCAACAGTTTTTTTCACTTAACTTCTCAACCCAATTTTGTGTTGTATATATGCACAGCAGGCCCGTAGCCAGGATTTTTAGAAGGGGGGTTACATGGATGTCTGATGTGTATGTATGCATGCATAAGCATACAAAACTAGGGGGGTCTGGAGGCATGCTTCCCCAGGAAATTTTAGAAATTAGATGCTCTGAGATTGCTTCTGAGGCCATTTTGGGACAGAAGCAGAGCCGCAGTAGCTACATGGCTCGCGGAGTATTGCATCCAATTTTTGGCTGTCCACGTATGTATTTACTAAGCCAGCTGACTTCGAATAGAGAGAAGGTACTAAGGTTGACAGAACAGCAGGTGAGGTGACATCACTATAAGGAAACTGGTGAACTCTCGAGCGCCTGAAATAGCGTTTTATTTACGCATGTATTTACGCATGTATTTACGCGCGTCCTTCTCTAGTTGACTCTACTGCACTCTACTACACTCTACCATGGCTCCACTTGGCTCTGCTTGACTGTACTACACTTCTACCAAGGCTCTACTACATTCATCGCTGCGGCGTAAAAATAGCTTACGCGCGCGTTCCGTGCTTGTCCTCCATGAACGAACTAGCTGCAACCACACTCGTTTGGACGGCGGTGATTCTCAATAGCAGCGAGACTAGTGGTCCAATTTCAAACGGTAGGGCACTTTAAAATGTACAGCGGTGTATATAAAATCTTTTGAAGGCCAAAAGGGGGGTTCGCTCGAACCCCCTCGAACGCACAACTCTATGCAACCATGCAAACAGGGTGAGTGGGGTGAATGAGTACTCTCCATGTGGGTCACCCTGGGGTTTTGAATGACAGTCAAAGCTTGGATGTGTTACTCAAAATGCTAAATCAGTGGCGTAGGAACCGTAGCGGCCGTAGCGGCTTTGGCCGCTACACTTTTTAGGCCGTAAATTAATATTCATAACCTGCTAAGTTAGCTATGGCTCAAGCTAGCCTCGTTGTCTGGGAGCGAGGCTAAAGTCAAGCAGCTTCTTCGTTGCATCAGTCTCATATGCAGTTACATGCGTACATTTCCGATTAAAGTATACACTGTGAGATGGCTCGGTACGAAGCTAATGCAGATTTTCAAAGAGACTACTACAAGCGACGAAAGCTAGCCGGGCGCTCTCCTGGGAACGACGACGAAGTCAGTATAATCTGTTTTCCACATAAATTGAATCTTGTACTGGAGGGTTTGTAAGGTCTGCGAACGAGGCAAGAATATTATACACCGTTGAAAAAAAGGCTTTATTTTGCAGTCTAAAGGTGCACACTGTGAAAAAATTCGCCGCCGCGCTATGCGCGGCCAAATTATTTCCCTTTTATTTTTTGCAGCGCTTCGCGTGGCACAGCATGGCCTCTACACTTCACATTTGCTTCCTACGCCTATGTGAATATATATTAATATACATATTTTGTGTCTTGTTTACGCTGTTCAACCTCCTAGCTCTAGTTAATAATTTCATTACCTATGTAAACATAATTTCATTACATAGGCCTATGTATAAACATCCATAACTATGAGCACTTCGGGAGGAAGGGCTTTGAATATTTAACTGCCAGTGTAACTCCATACACTTGCTCACCCTCGCTCCACAATGCACCGCATTCGCCTAGTATATGCATCTGAAGTAGAGTATTCAATATACCCCACTCTGGCCACATGCATGCATGCATGGTTATGAATACATTATCACCTTTGAACCCATGAACCTTTGTACCGTGACACCGACACTATCCCAACCTCGATACCAACCGTTATTCACTGCACTGCGAAGGTTTTACTGAAAGATGGATGCTGTCCAGCTGTTACTTGGTGAGTAGCACTATTGCAGAGAGATCCGATAACATGCAGTTCAGTTTGTGCACAAGTATTGCACAGATCTAGACATGCAGGCTTCAGTTTGAGCTTGAAATAGTAGGCTACATGGTTGGTACCGGTAGTATTAAAAATCGTGGCTATCCACACTTTCCATACTACAGTGTTTAAACTGAAGATTTTAATTGTATGACCTATACTTCTTTCTCCTCACTATATTGCAGCTGTCTTCATGTGTACTGGTTTGGTAAATGCCCAGACATCTGACTCTGGCAATGGCCTGATTGGAACCATCCTTGGCATTGTTTCAACCATTGTTACAATTGTAATTTGTTGCTGTTTTTGTTGTGCTTTTTATGTGAAACTCTATAAACACATTGTGAGATCACAAGAACAACGGTCAATGTCACCAAGGGTCCAGCTGCCATCTACAACATACGGCCATCCCTTGCAGCCACATCCTGAGCCAAGCTACACAATCGCAGAAGCCACCAATACATCCACTGGTTTACCACACTCCACAGTACCCCTTGAGTCAGAGCTCCAGAATGTACCTCCACCAGCCTATTCTACTGCCCACCAGTACCCTGTGTATACCCAGCCAGATGAAGCCACCTCACAGAATAAGACTGTCAATGGAGAACACATTGAAGAACCCACTGCAGAAGCTCCACCTTCCTATGATGAAGAACCCATCAAAGAACCCCCACCTCCCTACCCTAGCCAAACCCCGTAGTTGTATGTGTATATGCCCTTCATGTATATATCTATACGTATCAGTATAGAGGTGCTCTTGCTTGACATTTTCAACACCAAATATATACCAATAGTAAAGTAGCCTTGTTCCCAGGCACTCCAAGATTTCATCTTGCAGCTGTGGAGAAAAATCGGTAGAATCTGTGAGATAAAATCTGGGAGTTGCCTGGGAACAAGTATATAGTACATTTCACTATCAGGCTAACTATGGCATTCTACATTAGAAGCTACTGGTTTTCACTGTATAAGTTGGGTGATGGGTGCAGGCTGAACAGGCAGGCTTCACAAGTCAGTGAGAGCACCATTGATCATTTGCTGGCTTGTAAGGGGGGTCAGGCTGGATTTCGGATGAGCTGGGGACGGTTCCTCTTGCAGACTTGATTTTACGTTCACAATCAGGCCTTACACACTCTTCTGTGCAAAACTGATTGCATTTTCATTCAGTCTTTTGTTTGTGAGGTCTATTGGGTTCGTGTTCTCTGCTTGCTGGTTGGAAGTCTGGCCACGTACACCTTGCTTCTGTCCTCTGAACGAATTTCTGGACTCGTACTCCGGTCTAGTCTCGCAGGCCAGACTCTCACTCTCCGATCCGCACGTGAGAGTCTAACTCCTGTCATGTCATGCGTGCAAAGCCGGATAACCTTTGACCCGGGCGAGTCGGCCGGACATGACATTGATTGACCCTGACGTCATGACCCTGGATATGCGCATATGCTCGAGATCGTTCGAGATGAACTGCGCATGAACGAACTGCTATGACCCTGACGTCATGACCCTGACATCATGACCCTGACATCATAACCGCACAAATATATAGATCGCGCTATCGGAGCGTTTACGTACTCAGATATGGCTGCTATTCAATTGTTACTTGGTGAGTCATGCAGTACATGCGAATTTTTATTGTGCAACAGGTCAATTTGATTAATAATTGAGGGTAGCTCAGAGTATTGTATTACTTTATAATAGTTTCGCCAAATTTAATATACTCCCCTTCTCATGCAGTAATTCTCCTGTGTGGTGGTCTGTCAAATTCCCAGCTACGTAAGTCTATAGCTATTGTTTATGCGCCTATCAATGTTATGCCCCACTACCCCCCTATTGGGCAGTTGATGAGGATTATATGGGGGGGGTTGACTGAAGATAGTGCCCCATGCAATAGTAGGGAATTTGATTACCTCAGACTGCATAGTTAAACTGTATTTGTCAAATCTCCCATCTATATAATTGAGACTGATTTTGCTACATGCATCTGTTCACCAAGTATAATATCATTGTGACATCAGTGACTGCAACAACAGACCCCCCAACAACAGACCCCCCAACAGAAAGTTTTGGAACAGTATCCAGTGAGAACCTGCACTAAAATAGTATTGGCACATACCTAGCTACACTACTTGGCTGGTATTTACTTCCCCCTTTTAAACTGATTCAGGCACATGTTTTCGTTGTGGAAGTCGGTGTATTCCTCACTACCAGGTGTGCGATAGAATCAGACAATGCTCGGATGGAAGAGATGAGAGAGGCTGCAGCTGTAAGTTGTCCAACTTGATCCCTTTTTATGTTGGTATGCAGACTGTATGTGTGCCATGCATGTGTACATCCCTGTTCCCAGCCTCTCACCCAGACAGCTTCAGTTGATTGTTTATAATTGTTGCCACTGCAGATACCAGCACCTCCAGACCCTCGAGACCAAGTTCCGGGGGCAGCAACTTTGGAATAATCATTGGCTCTATCTTGGGCATGATAAGTTTCTTACTTTTTGTATGTGGAATGATGATTATATTTGTAAGGAACTGTATGCGCTCACAAAGCCACTCATCAAATGTACAACCAAGGGTCCAGCAGCCATCCACAACACACAGCTATTCATTGGACCAGCCACCAACTGTGAACTCAAGCTCAGAAGCCACTAGCACCTCCACTGGTGTACCACACTCCACAATACCCCTTGAGTCAGAGCTCCAGAATGCACCACCACCAGACTATTCTACTGCCCACCAGTACCCTGCATACACCCAGCCAGATGAAGCCACCTCACAGAATAAGAACACTTTTCAGGGTGAAGAACCCACTGCAAAAGCTCCACCTTCCTATGATGAAGAACACATCAAAGAACCCCCACCTCCCTACCTTGATTAGCTTCCAAATGACTTCAGAATTCCTTCCCTACAGTCATGTTTTATATTCTTCTGGAACTATGTCATTTTGTACTTGATTGATCACTGTGCAACTCATCACTATCCATCCATCTTGAATTAGCTATGTGGGAATTTTGTGCATGTGCCCTAGCCTCATTCCAAGGCGCCCAGTTTATGATCATTTACAGTATGCATATGACGTCATGACCCTAATATGATATCATGATCTGATGCGATATGCGGGGGCGCCGCTGCGCCTGAGATGAACTTAACTGCGCTGCGCTGCGCATATGACCCTGACGTCATAACCTTACACACATATTATAAGAGCGCAATCATAGCGTTTACGCACTCGGATCAAGCTCGATATGGCCGCTGTTCAATTGTTACTTGGTGAGTTCGTGCAAATTTATTGTGCAATTGAGGCTGGCCCATGGTAATAGTAGTATTAATAGGCTAAGTTATTTGTGTACAAGTCCACTGTATTGTTTTTTTTTTAATTTTTTTATTTTTTTATTTTTTATATAAAACTTTATGCAAAAGGCAATGGATGCACAAAATAGCCATATGCTAATAAGGAGTGCACCCTGTTAAAGGGGGACAACACAAAAACGAACACAGTTGTTATACTCGCCTCTGCAATATATGCAATGAAGGTATTTCTCTAACTTAGTTTTGTCAAATAATTTATACTCTCCTTCCCAGTAATTATCCTGTGTGGTGGTCTAGCAAATTCCCAGCTACGTAAGTTTCTATAGCTATTGTTCAGCAAGGTCTGATAAATGCATGTATACTCGCTTATTATTATAAACTACGCACTCTTACATGCAGCTACGTTTGGAAGTTGTCGCATTGGGGCAGATGCCAACAACAGCGTAGGAACACCTACTTACAGTCGCCGAGGCAATGGAGGACTAAGTACAGTGTACAGTTGTGTTGCTAATGACAACTGTAACTATGATGTCCACGTGGTTGGCTGCTATGAGAGTCAGTATCTCAGCAACAGACGTCTCAGTAGTTCACATGTGTCCATAAATGTCCAGGGTCAGAGCTCCAAGCCTCTCATTCTCGTATTACTAACGTACAGGCCAATGAGGTGGAGTTTGGGCATCTCCAGTAATGTGGTGATTGATACAGTGATTCTGGTAAGCACTAAACAGCATCATTATGCTATCAGTCCCTTTAGGCATGCCATGGTTTGCTATTTCCACTCCCTCTCTAACTGCACTGACTCCACCATGATGCTCTATATTGTGCTTATGATAAATATACTTACCTGTTTCATATTTTCTTTTCAAGGGTGGTTACTATGTAGCAAGAAGTGAGGTCTCGTTCTCACCTGGAAGAGTGCTGTCTGTAGAGAAACCGAGCCCAACCATTCTTCCTGATGCCCATGGATCAGCAGGTTATAGTGACAGTAGGGACACTATCAAAGTTTTGCAGTATATTGCCAACCGTTTTGGTCCTGTGGCTTCTTTCACTGGAACATACCGAGCTACCTCCTGGAGACTGAACATTAACAGAAGAAATGCAGATTTGGGTATGTTTATTCACATTGCAAGTGTGGTATGGTATTGGAGACTGTATGTATATATTCTTGGACTCATTGTTTACTCTAAACCCAGGCCATGCAAAGTTGATCCCTCTATTGTTCACAGGTTGTGTGTCAGTGACTCCTCCTCCCACTATCTCCACTCCTCTATTCACCTCTACCGTGGCACCAGCAAGTTGCACAGAACCCTCATCACCACAAGGTGAGCACTAGCAAGTGTCACTCGACTTCAGTGCATGTCTGTATGTATGATTATGCAATTGTTCTATCATGTGATGTGTAACAGAAGTGTATATGCAAAAGCTAAGGTAGGAGAAGATTTAGATCTATTACGGCCTAGAACTAGCAGCATGCTACATTAAAGGCAGAGTAGGCTACACTGTGGAGCTTCTTGCTGACATGCATCAGACAGAGTTATGTGGCATGATTTCTGGTTCATAGTTACATCACAACACACTGCACAGTGGATCCGTTTCAGATATTCTATGTGTGTGTTTCTCTTCTGCAGGTACAAGCAGTTGCAGTGGTGGGCGGCAGTGTGTCCGGAATATCTTCAATTATCTGATCTGTTCGGGTGGCCCAACAGAGGCAACATGTGTGTCTGGATACTGCAGATGTCTATCCAGTCCCATTCGGGAACCTTGTAACTGCTATCGTAAGTGAAAGCTTACATGCAACTTTAGTTTGTGTGCATGCTAAAATGTATGGAGTTGCACATGCCCAAGTAGGCAGTAGAACACACATAATTACAGTATCGATGAGATAATGCCAAACTATGTCTTTGATCTGATTTCTTAGCATTTATGGTTGCCTAGAACCATACAATGTCTAACAGTATATATATTTTCATCCATTGCCAAAGGAAGTGTGTTCACAAACATACCATTACTGTGTAATAGCTGTCTAGCCTATACTTCCTGACTTTGTATACAGAATGTGTGGTATTTCATTGGGACTGAAGTCTCAAGTGTCAAAAGTGCTGACATGTGATACTGCTAGGTCTGTTTAGCATCTCTTGGGACAGAGAATGCATACAAACACTGTGTAGTATACATTCCTTGGGACCTGTCAATGGGCAATTTCCTGTTGCCTTCCTTTAGGTTAATTTGCAGATCTGAGCGTTTATTGTCTAAAGATTCTTTGCAAATAGCTGTGAGTAAGTAGTTAGAAAAGTTTTATCCTGAATCGTGAGGAGTCAAGACCAAAGTCCAGTATTTCCCCTATCACAAATGTGTAAAAAAAAATGTAAGGATTAGGCTTTGTAGCTGTAACTATTTGCCTTCACTCCCATCTATATCATTTTGCATGCCTTTTGGCATTCTTTGGACATGAATCTTGTAGTTAGCTACTTGCATCTTCTGCTCCAAAGTGGGATGCCATGGGATATCACATTGTTTCTTTGTTTCTTGTTGGCTGATATTTGACAGGATAGACACACAGATCACAAACTGACATCTGGTTTTATCCTGTACTAAAGTCAGTGTGATATACCCATTCAAAACATATGTGAGAAGCACTGCTCCAAACAAGGGTGATATTTTACCATATCACGCCCCCCTGGGCAATGTCTACAAAGTTATCACGTAGTCTACAGAGCTATCACATCGAGCTTACATGATAAGTACACAATAAATATTGCACTGTAACTACAGTGGAACCCCTCTTAACGACCACCTCTGATGAGCGGCCACCCTGTCTATGGTGGACACTCACCTTGGTCCCGACTGCATCGCCATTCAGAATGGTACTTAAGAAACCCGTGCCTCGCGGCCACCTCTCTACTCCGTATAACGGACAGCTTAATTGTACGCAAACAATACTTAACGACTCCGATTTAGCGGACACTTGTCAACCTTTTTTGCAAGATAGTCCACCATCGCTGCTGTAGTTAACAACTTGCCATTAGATTAGCGCTGTTACTCGTAGTACTAGCCTCTGCGGAGCATTCCCTGCCAGCGTACAGCAAAGGAAAGCTCTGAAAACGCAGCCACGTTGTGCTCAACAGCCTGATTACGCATACCACGCCTACTGGAAATATACCAGAAACCCCTGAGTTAGGGACACCTCGCTATAACAGACAAAATGTTGGGTTCCAATGGTGTCCGTTATAGAGGGGTTCCACTGTATACAGGCTCATTGTTATGGGACAACACCTTTGTAAACAAAATAGTTTACATATACACAATTATATGTTTCCATTCATGTACGCTACAGCTTTTACATGTATACAATTGTAGTTTACAAAGTTACTTTAGTACATGATAAATTAATACATTATATATTGTGTACTGGAACTCGTCTGTTGGCTGTATTGCATTGGCAACAGACTCGTGATATTTTCCAGTACACAGTATATTTATACAGCTGTGGGTATGTGACCTGAGATTATAAACACTACTTTTCATACTGTGTTGATGAAGCTCAGAGTATGAGACACTGTTGAGGATCCATCACCAAGTGCTAAAGCATCTGTTAGATGTATTAGCTAATATATGTCCTAAAGGACTTCAGTAACCTCATTTTACATCTCTTTCTCTAATACAGCAAGGCTGGGAGGCTGCCTTGTGCAAGAAGACTCTTCCAATGCTGTGGGGACACCATATAATGATTATAGATGGTCAAGTCGCTCCCCAACCACCTACAGTTGTGTTACAGACTGCACTGGAGCCCAGTATGAAGTGCATGTGATTGGAATGTATTCAAATCTATACAATTTTCGTGACCAAAATGTGACTGTGGAGATGACTGTCTGTGGCCATAGCTCAAAACCTCTTGTGTTAGTACTGATCTCTTATCGAGCACAACAGTGGACTGTCAATGTGCCCAACGGGGTTACTATTGAGAGGGTTTTAGTGGTAAGTAGAGTCACCTTGTTTCTTACATCTACCAGTAGTACCTACATATGGACAATTACTGGTTTTGCTGTATCATTCGTCTCATTCTTTTCTCTTCTGATCAGAGTTCCTACTACACAGACAGGACCAATGTCTCCCATACCCCAGGGAGGGTAGAGACAGTTGAGAAAGTTGGATATGGATACCTTCCTTATGGCTATGGGAGGGATGGCAGTCGTGGATTCACAGCAGAATCACTGCAGTATCTGATTAACCGCTTTGGCGCAATAGCATCGTTCAGTGGAGCATACAATGCTGATAGATGGGTACTTGACATTCAAAGAGAGAATGGCTCTACAAACAGTGAGTTATTATACTGTTGTGTTAGATCGTGAGATAGTGCACTATAGCTACTTATAGTGATGTTCAGAACTGATTCTGGTGACCCTACTCATTTTTTGTTTTCTACTTTCTGTGCACTGCCTTGGCTTTGCAGAAGTCTGAGGTCTCTTACATGTGCAGACCCAAATTTCAACTATTTGGAGAGCTAGAATTCTCTGTTACATTTCAGTATCGAGTATGGAGACTGTGATTTTGCTACATCTGTTCAACAAGTATAATATCATTGTACAGGTTGTGTGACATCAGTGACTGCAACAACAGAACCACCAAGAAGAAGCTTTGGAACAACCGACCCTCCAAGAAGAAGCTTTGGAACATCTAGTAAGGACCTAAACCAATAATATTGGCACACAGCTACCTGGCATGCAGATACATTGATATTAATCCACTCCCCTTTTCAACTGATTCAGGCACATGTGCTGGTCTTCGTTGTGGAAGTCGTTGTATTCCTCGCTACCAGGTGTGCGATAGAATCAGACACTGCTCTGATGGAAGAGATGAGAGAGGCTGCAGCTGTAAGTTGTCAAACTTGATCCCTTTATGTTGGTATGCAGACTGTATGTGTGCCATGCATGTGTACATCCTTGTTCCTATGCATGCAGCCTCTTACCCAGGCAGTTGATCGTTGCTATAATTGTTACCACTGCAGATACCAGCACCTCCAGACCAAGTTCCGGGGGCAGTAACTTGGGAGTCATCCTTGGCACTACCTTTGGTGTAACAAGTGTCTTAATTTTTGTATGTGGAATTATGATCGCTCGTGTAAAGAACTTTATATGCTCACAAAGTCACTCATCAAATGTACCACCAAGGGTCCAGCAGCCATCCACAACATACAGTTATTCATTGGACCAGCCACCAACTGTGAACTCAAGCTCAGAACCCACCAGTATATCCACTGGTGTATCACACTCCACAGTACCTCTTGAGTCCGAGCTCCAGAATGCACCACCACCAGACTATTCTGCTGCCCACCAGTACCCACTGTATATCCAGCCAGATGACGCCACCTCACAGAATAAGAACACTTTTCAGGGTGAAGAACCCACTGCAGAAGCTCCACCTTCCTATGATGAAGAATGCATCAAAGAACCCCCACCTCCCTACCTTGATTAGCTTCCAAATGACGTCAGAGTTGTTTCCCCATAATATTATAATATTCTCCTAAAACTATGTCATTTTGTACTTGATTGATCAGTTTCTCATTTCGCTGTGCAACACGCCACTCTTGACAAGAGCGCATGATGATGTCATTTTCATTGCAATAAAAATGGCGTCATCATGCACTCTTGATCTTGAATTGCATGGGCATTTGGATTTACCAAACATAGTATTGTGCATGTGCCCTATAGCCTCATTCCTATATAGGCCCAGTTTATGATCACTTGCATACTGTAAGTGATCATAAACAGGATGGTGGGTAGTGGGCTTCTTAATTTGTTTATCACCGGCTCTTAACAGCCATGCATTAATATAAGACTTGTAAACCCTCTCGTTTCCTTGACACCAAGATAAATTTGTTCACACTGTACTGTTCCCTTTGTTTTGAGCTTTGTACCCATTCTGACCCCATGCACGGGTTATGACTATGCATGTCCACCTTTGAACCATTGTATCGTGACACCCGTCCAGTATATGGAACACTATCCCAATCCGTGAAATTATTCACTGCACTGTGATGGTATTACTGTATGGTAGATGCTGTCCATTAGCCTCATTCCCAGGCTCTCCCCTCGCCCCAACGGAAAATAGTTTTTATTTTTCGTCGGGGCGAGGGGAGAGCCTGGGAACAAGGCTAGCTGTCCATGCAGCTCCAGAATGCACCACTACCAGCCTACTCTACTTCCCATGCACCAGTACCCGTGCAGTGTATACCCAGCCAGATGAAGCCACCTCACAGAATGGGACCCATGATGAAGAACACTCCTCTACCTATATGAGGAGTATAACCAATACATATACTCCACTTCACCCTTGTTTCTGTGGTAACAGGTGGGTATTATTTTCCATATACTGACAGGAAGTTGTAGGTTCTGTAGATTCTGTTCCATATACCACAGGAAGTTGTAAAATGATGTTTCCTATAAGCTACCTTGTTTAGAGTGTAAATTACTTTACATGTTTACTAATAACATACCTTGTTTACAGTGAAAACTACCATGTGTATTTACTAATAACAACAAGGACCAATCAGAGTGGAGAATATAACAGATAAACCACAGTAGACAGGGATTTATGGTCCATAAATCCCTGTCTACTGTGGTTTATCTATAACATATAGTCTGAGTATGTATATCCAATTTATACCAACATTGAGACAGTAAACTACATCACGCAACTTTTGTGCAAACTACTTTACATAACAGGAGTATATGACGTGTTACACTCCTCTGTTCAGTCAATGAAATACTTAGTGCAAAGTGGTATAAATATACCTTATTACACTCGTTAGCGTGCAATATCGCGAGTTATTGCACGAGTGGGCGTGGTATTTTCACGAGCCGAAGGCGAGTGAAAATGCAGCCCACGAGTGCAATAACCGCGATATGTACGCTAACGAGTGTAATAAAGTATTTATTATCCATTACCACAACAGCGTCGTGTCTCTTCTCACCAAGCCCCGAGTAACTCGCCGTTCGAACGCACTGGTTCTAATTAAAGCGCACGCTGGTTGCTAGGATATCGCGCGTATATAGCCTCAGGGCCCGTGCAATAACTACCCGTGCAATAACTACCCGTGCAATATGTAATAGTTATAGCACAGGTGCCAGGGATTTATGGCAGTAAACAGACCGAGTCCGAGGGCGTAGCCCGAGGACGAGGTTTGTTTACTACAGCCATAAATCCCTGGCCACCTGTGCTATAATTATTATATATCCCACCTGATTGGTCCTTTGTTGTTATTATTGTAAACACATCTGTACATGTGCAAGTGTTTACAGTAACTTCGATATTATTTACTGTCACAGAAAAATGATGTCTGACAATGTAGTAGACTGTAAACTAAAAATACATGGAGAGGGAATTATGAGCCATAATTTCCCTTGTAGCCTTGAGGGGACAAATTATGACAGTTAAAGTCCACTCTGGCCTATGCATGAAGTATAGTAGGTGGGATATATCGTGTGATATTGCACGGCACGGGAATAGGAAAATACTGTTGTAGAAATATGAACTGGATAATAAGTATATGTAATAGCATGGTTTGCTGTGGTATTTGGGATTAATAGCACGAGTAATGCAGAAATAATTGTACGAGGCGCAGCCGAGTACAATTTACTGCATTACGAGTGCTATTAATCCCAAATACCACAGCAAACCATGCTATCACGTATTAATACTATAGCTTTATAATCCACATTCAGCTGCCATCAAAACGGCTCCTAGAAGCCATGCACTCCTGAGCTTCGGTGACGAGGCACTCGAAAGTTATTAGCCTCGTAACCAAGCTTTCTCACCACAGCGTTTGCTGTCTGTAGCACCTACTAACCTTCGTGGTACCGCAAGCGGCAAACGCTGTGGCGATAAAACCCGAATATGAGGCTAAACTCGCAAGCACAAGCCGAACGCAGTAACACAGCGCTTGCCAACCAGTGCCGAGCTTCCGTAATTTTGCAAGCATATACTCGTCAGGGCCGTTCTCGCTACTGCCTATACTCTTCAACGTCGACACGACTTCTGAAGCACCTTCGCTCGATAATTTTATTGTTCTGCTAACAGTAAAGCGCTGTTACAGCATGCAGCTATTCGCATTGTAGTCCGAAAAAGAGAGCTCCGCCTTCTGCTCCACCCAAATTTGAAAAATGAACGGCTGCGTCCGCAGCGTTCCTGTAGCAACCACGTTCGCGGCGCTTCGCATTGACCAATCAGATTAGTATTACACTTTTTTGATACTTTACTGTCAAAAAAGTGTAATACTAATCTGATTGGTCAATAAGTGTAGTATTTCAAAATAATACTACACTTTTTATATACGCATTTTATATTGTAACTATACTAGCTATAGTATTAAGATGTTTATTGCTAAGACATTTTGATCAACAATTACCCACAGTATTATATTGTACAAAGTCATCTCTATTTTACCAATCAGGTTAAAACAATATACTTAGTTTGGTCCCAGTGTAAACTGTTTATGTCTGTTACACCTATTGTTCTTTGTAATAGGTATGTGAGACAACCAATGAGATTGCTCACATGGCTGTCTACTGAGCGAAAGCTTTAATAGTCACTTCAATGCACAATGTACTACACTGATATGTTGTTTACCTGTAAATTATAGCACAGATTATAATAAATACATATAGCTTATACTATACTATACACAAATACTATCAGTGAGTAATAACACTATTTACTGTGGAATTTGGGATCAATAGCACTTGTAATGCCCTAAATAACATTTGGCTAGCCTCCGGCGTTCCCAGGCTCTCCCCGCTAAGGAGGGGCCTATTTAGGGCATTACTTGCATGCTATTAACCCCAAATTCCACAGTAAAATGTGCTATTACCTACACCAATGATGTGCTGTAGAAGCAGAGACATATAGTATATTCTATGTTAGAAGCTATACTGGTTTTCATCAAGCTGGGAGTGTAGGTGGTGGGTAATCTGAACAGGCAGGTTTACGAGTGTCAGTGAGAACACCATTGATTGTTTGCTGGTTTGTAAAGTGGGACGGGTAGGCTGAATTTAGGATGACCTCAGAGTAAGCTGGGGGTGGTTTCTCTTGGAGACTTGATTTATACTGGTCATCAGGGGCTGCAAAGCTGCTTTGATTCTCATTTCTTCGATTGTGATTGTGAGATCCACAGAGTTTCTGTTCTCTTACTACCAGCTGAAACTCTGGTCTGCTACTGGTATACACCTGATGCTTCTGTTCGGTACTGTGGTTGACAACACTACGAGATTTCCTCCTGCTTTCATTTGTGTGATGTCTGAAAATATCAGCAGTCCAGTTTGTATGCATCTGTGGATATGTGGACTTGATGGCTTTGCACAACAGTAGCAGCAGTGTCACAATCAATACAATGACAATGATAACTATTCCAAATACTACACCCGCATGTAGAGGTGATGGACTATGATCTTCAGTTCCTCTGCTGTAAGTTGAAGTGGTGGCTGTAGAATTTGACAGATTCATCATTTAGCTAGACCTCCACAACTTGCGCAAGCAAAACAATATCTATCTTGTGACTTGTTCTAGCTCACTGGGTTGCAATGAACAACTGAACAGATATAGCTAGTGATAAACTAAATGTAGCCAAGCAGAGTGAGCTATAGGTATGCACACAGGAGTGGCTTTTATTACCCATAGTTCTAATTAGTTCCATACAGGATGGGCTGGTGATTTGTAGTGGTACAGTGGAGCTTTTGTGATATCTGGCTTCTACCCTTATTGATGCAAGTGATTCACCCTTGTTTTGGTGGCGCACAAATTCTTTTGCCCATTCCATTGGCTGTCATCTAGCTACTGCTGATTAGATGTATACACGGTCTAATTAATTTACCAGTATTAGGTGTGTCAAGTTGACATGAAATCATACATCTAAACTACTCTTTTGCATACTTAATCTGAAATTGGAGTTGTCGCCAAGTGAGCAAAACCATTTGAAAATGGCAGTTAATGTTTCCACATTTTCAACTCATGATCACTAGAGGTTGCATGTATTTATAGCCAGTGTCTAATTAAAAGTCCCTATAGCTAGATATATAGTCTTTTGCACACTTAATCTGAAATTGGAGTTGTTGCCAAGTGAGCAAAACCATTCGAAAATGGCAGTTAATGTTTCCACATTTTCAACTCAGAGTCATGATCACTAGAGGTTGTATTTAGTGTCTAATTAAAAGTCCCTATATAGCTAGATATGGGCTTTAAAATGATTCTAAATGTGCAGTTTGACCCTATGCAATTGCCTAAGTCTTGGAGCCAGCGATTACTATTTTCAAAATTCAATGCCCCATGATACTAAGTGAATTAATGCTGTCTTATCATGCTAGCTAAAACCAAAAACTGATTTGTAATCACCCCAAAACTGTATACAGATTGGTTGTTTTAACCATGCACAATGTGGTTTTCCTGGTTGTATGGTTTACTTCAGTACTACAGGCTAATTGTACGTTTCTTCTTGTTTTCCTCCTTCTTGAATAAGGAAAACAGGAGGAAACAATAAGAAAACTATACCTTTTTCTTTATAATCATATGACTATATCACAGTCCATACATTAACAACAGTGCAATAAATGCCAAATAGTGTTTTTCTTGTACATGTAAACAGTGCACAAAGTGTAATAGCTCACTGATTGGCTAAGCAACAGTGCAGAAAGTGTAATAGCTCTCTGATTGGCTGAAGAACAGACTGTCAACAGTGCAAAAGTGTAATAGCTCTCTGATTGGTTGAAAAACAAACTGTCAACAGTGCATGAGTGTAGTAGCTCACTGATTGGTCGGTGACTTGTAAGTAACAACAATTTGTTGTAAACTATCTAATGTACTATATAAACTTGTAAACTTGTAAGTAACAACAATTTGTTGTAAACTATCTAATGTACTATATAAACTTGTAAACTTGTAAGTATCAACAATTTGCTGTAAACTATACAGTGTACTGTAAACTTGTATACAATAAACTTGGCTATCTCATACATGCTCATACTTATTGTAGTGTACTGTCAACTTGGCAAAGTTTATGATTAGCAATCAATAGCATGTTTTCTCATGCAATTTGGGATTAATAGCACTCGTGATTGGCATAATTGCACTCCGCCTCATGCAATTAATAGCCATTCACTCGTGCTATTAATCCCAAATTGCACTCGAAACCATGCTATTAATTATACTAACTAGCCTCTGATACCAAAATAGGCCGTGCAACCAGAGTAATCACTCTGTGGTTAAAACTACCAATCTGTTTTTACAATGTAGATATTAACCAAAACCAAAAGTACTGATACTAACAGTTTGTAAATTTACTAATTAAAACTATACTAAAGTAAAATGAAACTAAATATGAGTCCTAACATCAAACTAAAACATGACAGTGGGAAGATAGGCGCAGTCTAGCGCGTGCGGAGGAAAATCGAGGAGTCTCCTTACATGCAACGACGCTGGCCTGCCTTAACTCGTGCACGTGAGGCCAGACCCTTTCCGTTCCTCAGCGCCGATTCGAGCGGCTCTGGGGAACTGAGGGGCGGATCTAGGAGCCGGGCAGGTGGCCCATAAGTGCACTCCGCTGCGGAGAACTGTCTGAACACCGACATTGAGCGGCCGCAGTAGAGCAGTAAGCGGCAGAACAGCGTCGGGACCTGCCGCAATCATGAGAGCAGAGAGCGGCCGAATAGTGTCGCTTTCCGCTCTACCGCGGCCGCTAAATGTCTGAGTTCGACTGTGTTTGCAATGTTCCGCAGCGAGTGCACTTACGGGCCACCATAGCATAGGTATCCCTACATCATTTCACTACAGTTGCACTCTAGTGTGGAGGGATGGGTGTTTAATTAATTAAAGCCTTGTGAAACAGTGTCTAGAGTAAGCTATAGCTAGTATACAATATCGCTTTTTCGGACCCGCACCGCGGTATTTCCAGAAACCCTATCACTGCTGGTTTTGCTGAGTGCAATGTCAGTGCAATGCATATGCACACTTACTTGGCCCCGCACGGGTCTCATCCGTGCCCTGTGACCCTACACTGACTACACTGCCTTCCAGAGTTTGCACTAGCTGCCGAGTGAGGTTTACCACGAGGCTGCTTCCGCCACGATTCTCCAGGGCCTCTTCTTCCTGACTCGCTTGTGTGATGTCCGACTCTGACATAATTTCTGAAATCCGTTAGCCGCGTAACTCGCGTAGTCCCCCTCTGGGTAGTTCCGAGAAATACGATTGTAGCGGCTGTAAACACTCTCTGGATAGTCCTCAAAAATTAGCTACTTGCGGTACACAGCAAAATCGTACGTTTTGAATCAGAACTGGAACCAATCTGATCCAGATCTGTACCCAGAAACGCAACATAACTTTTTGGCAATGGGTCTGATACCGAACTGTAAATCGGATCTGTATCAGTTCTGCAGCTCTGTATCAGTTCAGCAAAAACAGCCCTAAGACATGCTGTTCGTACAGGTCTGCTACAGATATGTGCGTACTGATCTGATACTGTCCCGATGCTACTGCGGTACTGGTTCAGTTCCGAAAATACGCCCGTAACAGAACTTTTTGGCAACGGAACTGTATCGGGTCAGAAAATTTTTGGCTGTGTATTAACTGTTTGGGACTGGGTATACAATAATAAGCGCAAGAGGGTCTGGGTTGCCATGCCTTCCACTATCACCTGACCTCACGTGCTAAAGCCGTGAGACGTAAACCTAGTCTCGTGCCCCGCCCGCGCGAGAGCTAGAGAGGTGGGGTCTGGGGACGAGACTAACGTAAACTAACGTAAACCTAGTCTCGTCCCGATCCCCAGACCATAGATTATTAACCTCACAGACTAGACGGGTCACTCTAAAAGTAGGAACGGGAAATGGGAAATGAGAAATGGGAAACGAGGAAATGGGGAAATGGAACGGCAACGCACAAGTGGTGTAAAGGAGTGTACATGTTGTGCAAAGTTGCCAAAGCCATGATTAGCTAGATGTAGGCCTATAGAGTCCTTCTAACAGTAGCATGGAAATAGAACTGGAGTGTGTGCATATATCTACTTTGTCAGACAGTAAATAGAATTTGTCACACTCAGGTATAAAGCTGTTCATAGGCGTAGGAACCGGGGGGGGGGGGGGGGGGGGGGGGGGGGGGGGGGGGGGGGGGGGGGGGGGGGGCACCAGGGGCATGTGCCCCCCCCCTCTCCACACACATTTTCATAAATTGTTATATAAATTGCTCACTACTCTATGTGTAGTTTTAAACTGTGCCCCCCCCCCCCCCCCAATCAAAAAGTCTTTCCTACGCCACTGCTGTTGTATATTCCCTCCTGCACTCAGTGCATGCAAACTATAATTCACACACAGTAATTATATTCTCTACAGAGTTGGTGTGTGTATCCACTGGAGAATGACTGCAAAGAGGCATTTTGTGAACTTCTATTATAGATGCAGTTTGAATAGTACATGCTGTTTTAAATAATAGTGCTGTATGTGAGACAAATATAATCCATAATAAATTATGCAAGCAACTGCATGAAGAAGCCTCAAAATGTCTCCTTGTATAAAATAAAGTTGGTATGACACAGATTCAACAAACTTCAAGAAAGCTAACAAACTGCCAGAAGTGAAGAACATACTACATAGAACTAGCTTGCAGACCGTGATGCAATGCCCTTTGTCAGGCAAGATGATCTCTCAGTGAGTGCATGCATGCATGGAGGGACATTGACTTTCTCATCACATTTGATGACTGCAGTCACAAAACACCAGCAGCCTTTTGCTGAGTGAAATGCAATGTACTTTCTTCTCATTTCCCCATTTCCTCGTTCCTACTTTTAGAGTGACCCAGACTAGACTCCACCGTACCCTCTCTGGGCACGAGACTGCTGCACTGCACTGGCATGTAGTAGGGTCCAATGTATAGTCTCGTGACCAATCCCGGGGGAGGAGGTATATTATCTATGAATGTAGTCTCGTGACCAGTTGAGACTAGGTCCATAGGGAATAATCTCTGACCCCGGCACATCCGTATATACCCGGTACGCTGAGCTGGATCTGACGTGTCTGACCCTTGGCCCTGTGATCATTAATTGACACTATGACCCTGACGTCATAACCGTCCGTAATATCGTAAACCGTGGGGTATATATTTACCAGGCTAGCGTTTATTCGGATATGCATTTAAAATGACTGCAATTCAATTGTTACTTGGTGAGTCCATGCTGAGCACATGCGAATTATACATCTAAAATATGCAACTGGCGATTAATTGATATTGAGGCTGCACTGTAACTATACTTGATTTTGGCAATAATCTTGCATTCACCTCCTTCCCTCAGTTCTCCTGTGCGGTGGTCTGGCAAAGTCCCAGCTACGTAAGTTTTGTAGCTAGACAATTAGTGAGGACTGGTTTAGTGTTAGGCTGGTAAATAGTGGTAATTTATGTAGCTGTACGGTGAACCAGAATTATATAAACTCAGCTTATATAAATTATACTTCTTAACTACACTATTCCATGCAGCTACATTTGGAAGTTGTCACATTGAGGCAGATGCTGGCGACAGTATAGGAACACCTACCCACAGTCGAGACAGTCAACCAAGGAGAGTGTACAGCTGTGTAGCAAATGATAATTGTAACTATGATGTCCATGTAGTTGGATGCTATGAGAGTTATGACAATGGATTCAGCCACAGGATTCGCAATGCATATGTGTCTGTAAACGTCCAGGGTCAGAGCTCCAAGCCTCTCATCCTTGTGTTGCTGTCTTACGAACCAATCAGGTGGATTCTGAGCATCCCCACTGATGTGGTGATTGATACAGTCATTGTGGTAAGCCTACACTAAATAGCAACATTATCACTGTGCAGACCCTTTCTAACTGACTTGCTGTCTTCACCCCCTCTGATGAACAATCCACACTGACACTAGTGCTTCAATTTTTTCTAATGTATAACTATTCCGCTGTTTTACTATATAATCCTGCGTGGTCTTCCTTTTTCAAGGGCGGTTTCTATGTAGTAAGAAGTGAGGTCTCCTTTACACCTGGAAGAGTATTAGCAGTAGAGAAACCAAGCCAAGCAGTTCTTTCATATGCTTATGGGTCAGAGAGCAGGAACACCATCAAAGTTTTACAGTATATTGCCAACCGTTTTGGTCCTGTGGCTTCCTTCACTGGAACATACCGAGCTACCTCCTGGAGACTGAACATCCACAGAAGAAATGCAGGCTCGGGTATGTTTATTCACATTGCAAGTGTGGTGTATGGTATTGGAGACTGTATGTATATATTCTTGGACTCAGTGTTTACTCTAAACCCAGGCCATGCAAAGTTGATCCCTCTATTGTTCACAGGTTGTGTGTCAGTGACTCCTCCTCCCACTATCTCCACTCCTCTACTCACCTCTACCGTGGCACCAGCAAGTTGCACAGAACCATCGTCACCACAAGGTGAGCACTAGCAAGTGTCACTCAACTTCAGTGCATGTCTGTATGATAATGCAATTGTTCTATCATGTGATGTGTGATAGAAGTGTATGGAAGAGCTAAGGATTTAGATCTATTACGGCCTGGAACTATTATAGCAGCATGCTACATTAAAGGCAGAGTAGGCTACACTGCGGAGCTTCTTGCTGACATGCATCAGACAGAGTTATGTGGCATGATTTCTGGTTCATAGTTACATCACAACACACTGCAGTGCACATTGGATCCGTTTCAGATATTCTATGTGTGTGTTTCTTTTCAGGTACAAGCAGTTGCAGTGGTGGGCGGCAGTGTGTCCGGAATATCTTCAATTATCTGATCTGTTCAGGTAGACAAGAGGAGGCAACATGTGTGTCTGGATACTGCAGATGTCCAAACAGTTTAATTCGGGAACCTTGCAACTGCTATCGTAAGTGAGGAAATCATCAGCTAGAGTATACATATGCTAGAGTATGTATGTGTGCATTCGGGGGCAGACATGCTACATGTATGAAGATGTATCTGAAAGTTGTGTAGTATCAGATGCAGAGCAGTGCATTAATCTGCAAAAGAGTTTGAGAAATAAACAATTGGAAGATCTGAACAAGTTCTTTTGACTAGAAGTGTACATTCTCCTACTGGCTGTATCTTTGAAGGAATGAGTTGTCAGTAAAGCTTTAGGCTACTTCCCAACTTTATGCTGTA
Organism: Agelas oroides; assembly: GCA_949130485.1. NCBI lineage: Eukaryota > Metazoa > Porifera > Demospongiae > Agelasida > Agelasidae > Agelas > Agelas oroides. Next base: position 7,065,657 of record OX422203.1, on the reverse strand, counting down.
TGCAAACATATACTGTGTGGTATTTCTTGGGACAAAGAATTATAGCACACTGTGCAGGAAGTAGACCTTCCACTTGTGAATAGGTCATTTCCTGTTTAAATGGTAATATGCTTTCAGTGCAAAGTGCAAAGTGTATGTAGCTCTCAAGAGCAATGACTGTGCTTATATACAAAACCATAATAGACAGATGTATTAGCTATGATAGCCCTAAAGGACTTCAGAAATCTCATTTTACATCTCTTTCTCTAATACAGCAAGGCTGGGAGGCTGCCTTGTGCAAGAAGGCTCTTCCAATGCTGTGGGGACACCATATAGATGGTCAAGTTACTCTCCAACCACCTACAGTTGTGTTACAGACTGCACTGGAGCCCAGTATGAAGTACATGTGATTGGAATGTATTCAAGTACATACAGTTTTCGTAACCGAAATACCACTGTGGAAATGACAGTGTGTGGTGGGAGCTCAAAACCTCTGGTACTGGTGCTCACCTCTTACGAAGCACTACAGTGGACAGTCAATGTGCCCAATGGGGTTACCATTGAAAGGATTTTGGTGGTAAGCAGTCATCTCGTCTTGAATGACTACCTACATATTGGTCTGGTATCAGTGGTGTTTTTGTATGAAAAATGTTGTCGTGTTAGTTATTAGTGTCGTAATTAAGGTGGTGAGTGAATGATTTTGTAATGGAATATCTGTCATGTATAAATTATCTCACCTCACTACTTGTGCAATCACTTACATAAGCTGTAAAGCTTAATGGATAGCGAGTTGAAAGTCTTATTGCAAGGTCACTTTTTGTGGCATTTCACAGTACAAATTCTCCCCAGCGTTTGTTAGTCACGAATACTTCACATTACCCCCTCAACTAACCACTGAAGAAGCTGATAAAGAGAGTTGCTAAAGTTGTTTATCTGATTCAAGAGACGTCACGATAGAATATATCCAAGGCCTTTTGGATGGGTGTAGCCATTGGTGGTGTACAGCGATTGACAACTTTGAAACTTCTCAGGCCTTCATACTTTTGTTGCTTGTAGTATGGCTACGTAGCTCTTTGATAAGCTACTGAAGCAGCTGCTGTGGTCATTTGCCTCACTCGAGAAAAAGAGACAGCTGTGGCCTTGTGGTACAATGGTGGGCGGGAACCAGAATTGATTATTGCGCTTGCATTGATAGCTTACCTGGCACCTTAAAACGAACAATATAGTTTGTAGTTCAATTAAAGAAAGGTATAGTCTATGCTTAATAGTTTAGTTTAGTTTAGAAAAAAACACAAAAGGATTAAAAAGCTATACATATCTATAGATTCCTCTAGATAGTAACACAATGGAATGCTATAAAGCATGATTCTCCACAGGGTGTACAGCAAGCAAGTAAACATGATTCCCTGCTCTTTCCGTTTCTGGCCTGACCCATTCTCGATCATAGCTTTTAATTTCTGATTGATGATGAGGAATAGTTTTAAAAATAAATTAATTTCTGGTCAATTTTGAAGAACAGTTTTAATGAACTATACCTTACCAAAATACATTTGTAATTAAAACAACATCTACGTCTGTCTGGTATATCGTTGTCATCTTTTCACGCTACAGAGTTCCTACTACACAGACAGGACCAATGTCTCCCACACCCCAGGGAGGGTAGGGACAGTTGAGAAAGTTGGATATGGATACCTTCCTTATGGCTATGGGAGGGATGTCAGTAGTGGATCAACAGCAGAATCACTGCAGTATCTGATTAACCGCTTTGGCGCAATAGCATCGTTCAGTGGAGCATACAGTGCTGATAGATGGGTACTTGACATTCAAAGAGAGAATGGCTCTTCAGACAGTGAGTCGTATAATGTAAGAGTCATGAATATTGTTATCAGTTAGCGCTAACGCACTACTGTAAAATCGGGATAATAGGTACCCACACAAAATAAGCACCCCATGAATATAGGGACCCATTTTGATTACAGCAACCACATCGTGTTTATAAGCACCCATACAAAAATAGGCACCCCGCAAAAAAGGCACCCGTTACCACGCAAACGGAGCCACCTTTTGAACGTAGCAGCTAACTTTCGCCACTGTCTATCTCCGATTGTAAGCAAGCTATCGACACAGGATAAAAATCAAACTTTAGGCAAGGCCTCTTGATAAAACAGGAATTACCAAAACCTTTCACAGATTCGGTAGTTCCAAGCGCTTTACATTGGCAGCGATCAATTGCCGACTGAATGTATGGTTCTAGTAAAGCTATAGACATGAGACAGGAGTTAGAACCTCTATGCCTAAAACATATCACAGCTAGTTTGTTCCCGCACACCTGTACGCTACTAGAATATTACATTCGTTTTTTTTAGCACCCCATGAATATAAGCACCCATTCTGGCTGCTAATTTCGAAAATAAGCACCGGTGCTTAATATTCCGCTTTTACGGTATAGTGTTATTGTCAGACTTTTGAGAAGGAATCAAGGTTAAGTGAAGATGTGTGACTCTTATGCTCTTCCACATTATGCTGGCATTGTTTTGAGCAAGACTTCTAGCACTAAGAAATTATGCGAGGACAAGAGCGCATAAGAATGGGCGGCTAGAGTAAGAGCGTGTAACTCCAATAGAAGCCCACAGTCCGGTCGAAGTTATTAAACTGTACTAAAAATAGAACACCCGGTCACATGCTTAGCAACAATGGCTTATGTCTACGCGCAGCTGCGCAGTACGTGTTACTATTTTTAGTACGGTTCAATAATTCCGACCGGTTTCAAATTTATGGAGTTACACGCTCTTACTCTAGCCGCCCGTTCTTATGCGCTCTTGGCGAGGATAATAGGTAAAATTTGAAAACTTGAGATCACGTGGGAGGTGGTGACCATTAAACCCAAACCACGTGTCGAAAAACCAGAAAACAGCTACTACTAAAGATTTTGAGGAAACTAATTCTGAGTCTTGAGTCTTCAGGTCAACAGGTCAACAGCAACATGCTCTCGAAGACTATATTGAAGTGTCCCTCGTGTACAACAAAATATAATATTGTATAATGTTAATAAATGATTCAGTTTTTTGAGAGCATAATATGGAATAATGGGCAAGGATAAATACGTAATTTTTTGAGCATAATGTGGAAGAGCCTAGTGACTCTGGGAGGTATAGTGAGATAAAACAAAATCTATATAGGTGGTTCACTGGACATAACACTTGACATTCACTGAGCTTGTAACTAATGTACCTTCTATATATTGACTCTACTTTGTAGAGGTCTGATAGTGGCTTTGGTTCAACAGTCCATTGTAACCCTTCTTGGCAGTGGCGTAGCCAGGATGAGCAAGTTACGTGGGCACAACATGGGCACACCCAGTGTGTGCGTAACACGCATCTGCTAGGAAATTTGGGGCATGCTCCCGCCATGAAAAATTTCTAAATGAAATAACTTCTGAGGCTGTTTTCGGTCACAAATACCACTCTTTCAGTCTTTCAGTCTTACCTGTATGCTCACTTCATGTCCGCATGAAACTTGAGATCGCACATGCTAATACTTGATATTTGACCTAAGCTTTCCACATTATTTTTACCCGGGCACCAGTGAATTTTACGTGGGTACAGGCCCGGGTATGCCCGGGTGTAGCTACGCTACTGCTTCTTTGTCATTGGGAAAGGCTCTTGCTACATAGTTACAGTATGGAGACATTGCTACATCTGTTCACCAAGTATAATATCATTGTGCAGGTTGTGTGACATCAGTGACTGCAACAACAGACCCCCCAACGACAGACCCCCCAACAACAGGCTTCACAACAGCATCCAGTAAGGACTTGCAACATAGCATTATGAATCTATACTAGGCTCCTGTCTCATGTGCAGGGAGCCAAAAGTGGCTTGCTGACATAAAACATTAATTATTGCTGACATAAAACATTCATTCATATAATAGTGGCACCATAACAGTTACTTAGATGAGCTATGTAGGCTTACCATAGTGCCGTAAATACGTTTCAATTATGCTATATATGTAAATCAGTATCTGTATGCGTAAATTTGTGCATGCATCATTTTTGTGCACTTGTGTGTGGTTTGTAAATAGCCTCATTCCCAGACTCTCCCAGCATGGGAATGGGTTAGTTTGTAAGTGGATAATACTGGCTTTTCAGTATTCATGATAAGTAGCCTAACACCTCAGCCACATACTTGCTTATGCTTAGATTGAGGCTGTCATTGAAGTCTAGAAAATGAACTCCCAGAAGCAGCCTCCAGATAATAGAATGCATAATTAAGAACTGCATAAATATAAAAGTACCCCAAAAGGCTGAAATTGCACAATTTAGAACCCCACGTAATTACTAATATGGTGATGATTTATTTGCTAGCTCTTTTTTTCTCTCCCTTTTCCCTTTCAACTGATTCAGGCACATGTGCTGGTCTCCGTTGTGGAAGTCGGTGTATTCCTCGCTACCAGGTGTGCGATAGAATCAGACACTGCTCTGATGGAAGAGATGAGAGAGGCTGCAGCTGTAAGTTGTCCAACTTGATCCCTTGTGTTTGGTGTGGGCTGTAATGTATGTGTTGAATGTGATGTATGCATGTGTGTTTATCCTTGCCTCTCATCCGTATGTTACAATTGCTACCACTACAGATACGAGGCCCTCCAGGCCCCCCAGACCCCCCAGACCCTCAAGCCCAAGTTCCAGTAGCTTGGGAATAATCTTGGGCACTACCTTCGGCATCTTTGGTTTTATATGTGGATTAGCAATCTGTCTTCTAAAATGCTGGTTAAGAAACTCATCACATGTACGACCAAGGGTCCAGCAGCCATCCACAGCATACAGCTATTCCTTGCAACAGCCACCAACTGTGAACTCAAGCTCAGAACCCACCAGTATATCCACTGGTGTACCACACTCCACAGTACCCCTTGAGTCCGAGCTCCAGAATGCACCACCACCAGCCTATTCTGCTGCCCACCAGTACCCACTGTATATCCAACCAGATGAAACCACCTCACAGAATAAGAATTCTGATGAACTTCCACCTCCCTACCCAGGCCCACCCCAGTAGTTTACAGTATCCATTTGTTGCCTTTCAGTACATAGATGTTTATTGCTAAGATATTGCTAAGATATTTTCATCACCAAATACCCACAGTATTATATTACAGTTCATACTATTATATTTTACCTATCTGGTTGCCGATAACATGCAGTAACAACGTGCTGGAATTTGCTACGGCTTAATTAAGGGTGGTCAGACCTATTACATAACCTTGCATCACCTGTTGCCATGGGGCATGTAACTCGGAATTTGCTACGGCTTAATAGCTCAAAGAATCACTACCTAGTCTAACATGCAGTTATCATGCACTTGCTGTATACACCTACACCCACACCACAGTCTAAGTGACTGCCAATTATTGTATTGGTTACAGACCTTTTTGCTTACAGTTACAAGCAATAGTTATAGTCCCAGACAGATCTGCATGAGCCTGAATGGTGAATGTTGTTCTGTCTGGGGAATGTAGACTTTAAAGTAAAGTTGCAGATTGAACATATTGAGTTGTGCTGCAGCTTGGTCCGTTACACTGACACTGGTGTGGGTGGTAGGCTGAGGGTGCATGATGAACCACATCTTCCTATAGGGCAAGCTATGTATATAAAAACATGTTTGTTGTTTTACACAAACATTGGTAAAAAGGCACATAGACCTAGATGTTATGTATATAGAACACCTAGCTGTTAACTTAAGCTCAGAAATTGCCAATACATTTACTGCATGGTGTACTTGCCTAAAACACAGAATCTAGCTACATTACCAAAATAAAAGTTAGCAGCACATCGAAACTTACTGTACAGAAATGTATATCTAGAAGTTGTTTTGTTCATGGCTGAATTTCAGATGGTCTCAGACTAGCTAAGCTGGGAGCAGTTCTGTTTGTAGACTTGATCTACACTCATAATCAGGGGCCGCACTCTTGTGCTGTGCAAAGCTGCTTGGATTCTCATTTTGTCCACTGAGTTCCTGCAGCTGTTCTTTGACTACTGGTTGGAAGTCTGGCCTACTACTGGTAGACACTTTACGCTTCTCTCCAGTACCATGGTTGACAACACTACGGGATTTCTTTCTGCTTCCATTTGTCCGATGTCTGAAAAGTTTAACTTTCTGCAGATATGTGGACTCGATGTTTTTGCACAAAAGTAGCACCACTGTTGCAATCAATACAATGACAATGATAACTATTCCAAACACTACACCCACATGTAGAGGTGATGGACTATGATCTTCAGTTCCTCCAGTTGCTGTAGTGGCTGTAGAATTTGACAGATTCATTGTGTAGCTCTATATAACTATAGCTACCACAACTAGCACAAGCAAAGCAATAGCTACCTTCTTACAACTTTGTTATTTCTAATGAGTGGAAACCAACAAAATGCCATGCACCCAGCAGCACGGAACAGATATCATTCCTGTAAACACATTCCATGATATGGGTATTTGTACACATGAAAATTCAGGGTGTAGTAGCCATAGCCTAGGAGAATCCCAATCATTTTACTGCCGGGCTTCCATATTAGGTTTCCAATTAGGCACATATGCTACTGGCCCTGGGCCGGTAGTATCATACGGCATGCAGGTCATGCATGTATTTGCCCTGTGGACTTAGGATCTGGACACTTTCACTAGGAAAACTTGGGGCCAGTTGACATAAGGCAGTCAGTAATTATTATAGGTGTTAATTGCAAAAGCTGGCTATCTGTGATGACATGTAAGCCTCCCTGAGCAATGTGACTGGTGCAGCAATATGCCGATACACTTGTATGATTATGCCCCAGTTTTACCAGTGAACGTGTCCAGACCCTATTTTTCAACAAGGTATGAACTTTCAAGGGCACTGATGCAACTGAGACAACCAAGTGTTTTTGCAGTGATACCATTGTACTTACATTTTAACTTAGACTGTGGCTCAGTCCATGCAATACAGGTGGAAAGGTCTGGAACCAAAGGTATTGGTAAAAGTAATGGAGTATGTTATCCACAAACTCAGTACCATGCATGACTTTGTGTGTGTGTGTGTCGAACGGCTGCATGTGGACGTCCTTGAAACTGAGCATCTAATGTAGTTGTAGTATGGCACACCTACACCTAGGTTCATGCATTGTACCTAGCTGAGCTGTAACTATTCATCAATTGCAAAAAGAATGGCTTCAAGTTGTGAGGACCGACGATACGTAGATAAACTTACAGAGATACCATATTTGAATGCACTAATGTCTTCAAGGTGGCTTCCTTCACCTGTGTTCCAAGTGTTACAAGCTAATGCCTTGCAAGGAGTGGAACAATGATCTGACATTATTGACAGAACTTCTGCTCTTCCTTAAAGCCGAGAAGGGCCACTATCGCAGACATATGTATCTAGCTGTGCTGTAATGTATAAGCCATCCCAAAAAAGAACAGACTTTAAAGTTTGCGATAACCTTCAAACTGGCATTGATAAATTGCAGTAGCGCAAAAAAAAAAAAAGCCTCATTATTGGTAGGTAGCTGCACTCACAAAATTTAATGTCAAACATCTTGCAATACAAGTGAGATATAAAAGTACAAACAACTTAATAAACAAAATCGTGCTGTAAATAAACCACTTTCAGTGCAAATCAACAGTATTGCTGTGGGGTTTGCTAAGCACCCGACAGGAGAATGGTTACAGCTATTTCACATACACACCAAATCACAAAGAACAAATTCTGTGCTTACAAACTCTCGTGCAATAGACTGAAAAGAATGGGGTGTGGAAAAAAATTGGCCAGGGATGATGTACTACTATGTGTATGGAGATATGGTGACATCTACAGAACTGGTAGAACGTTGGTTCATGCTGGAGTCAAAACTGCCCCCTGTCTTTCTTTGGGTGGGAGGTGAGGAGGAATTTGCTCGTAAATCTGGCTCTCCTGATTGAAACTTGGTGCTTCTGGTTCTAAATGGAGATGGAAAGTTAAACCAATTTTTATTTTTCGAGTCTCCTCCTCTCTTTGATTTCTTTTCAACTGCACTGGCACTTAGTCGTCGATGGAGGTTTTCTTCACTGGGTGAGCTGCGAGGAGAGTGAGATACAACTGTGAGTGATCTGATAGCATCAGAGCTCTTGGAGCGAGGGGGAGGGGTGGAGGGTGGAGCTAGGGTGGCAGGGGAGGGAGTGGTGTTAGTGGAAAATGTAGGAGGAGGAGTGGAAGACTGGAATTGTGTGGATTGTTCAGTTGGTGAGGGACTGGGTGTTGGTTGCTGGGAATCAAAGCCAGAATCACCAGATGACCTATTGGTCTGTTCCTGCAGAAATATAGTAATGTACATGTACAATATACTGAAATATACTGATGTATGCTGGATAGGCAAGAGGAGAGTAATGTATGTGTACAATATACTGAAATATACTGAGATATGCTGGATAGGCAAGAGGAGAGTAATGTATGTGTACAATATACTGAAATATACTGAGGTATGCTGGATAGGCAAGAGGAGAGTAATGTATGTGTACAATATACTGAAATATACTGAGGTATGCTGGATAGGCAAGAGGAGAGTAATGTATGTGTACAATATACTGAAATATACTGAGGTATGCTGGATAGGCAAGAGGAGAGTAATGTATGTGTACAATATACTGAAATATACTGAGATATGCTGGATAGGCAAGAGGAGAGTAATGTATGTGTACAATATACTGAAATATACTGAGGTATGCTGGATAGGCAAGAGGAGAGTAATGTATGTGTACAATATACTGAAATATACTGAGATACGCTGGATAGGCAAGGGAGAGTAATGTATGTGTACAATATACTGAAATATACTGAGGTATGCAGGATAGGCAAGAGGAGAGTAATGTATGTGTACAATATACTGGCTAGATATTGGACTGAGATATATACTAGCTAGATAAACCAAACATGCAAGGTGGCAAACATGTGCGTGGTATGTCACTTACGTTGCCTTTACTGATGGTAGATGATCGGTGAGGTGTGCCCTGAGTTAGGTCACCCATATCATGATCTGGGGGAAAAATGAAAGGTCGAAAGTACAGAGTAGACAACCACACAAGTACAGAATTCACAATAATGAAATGTATATATACTTGTCCACTGTCATCTTGGTCACACAGACACAGACCCTCACCTAAATCTCTCCCTCCCTTGCTGTCTGGCTCGAGGTTGTGAATTGATAGCTTTGCTGTTGACAGGAGGTCTCCTGCTCCACTGGCAAGGCGGTGTCTTGCCTTTTCCTCTGCCCCTGGCTTCCCCAGGGTGGTATCCAGTTCTGCTATCCTCTCTTGTTCCATCTCTTTTAGCTGTGTGTGGTGTGTGGTGTGTGTGTGTGTGTGTGTGTGTGTGTGTATTGAGAGGTAAATTGTGTACCACACACACACACACATTATAGCCTTCATTACACCTATGTTAATAAGCACATTTATGTGTTGCCATGCCAACCTCAGCAATGGTTTCCTCCAGCTTCCTCAAAAGTGACTCTCTCTCTTCTTTTGTGTCACAGTTGCACTGGATGAGCAGCTGTGGAGGAGGGATGAAGGAGAATGGATGAAGGCAAAGTGGGAGGGGGAGAGGTGGTACTAGGGCCCAATGGAGGGAAATGGTTGGCGAAGGAAAGGGGTACAGAGAAGGGCTTACCTTACTCTCCAGAGTGGAGTAAATCTGGACTCCATTCTTGTAGTCTGTACAGAGCAAAGATTGGCCAATGATATCACAATGACATTACATCACATGATATCCATTCCATCACAACGCATCACATTGAAATGACATTACAGTGACACCACAATGACATCACATTACAGTGGCATCACAATGACATCACAATGACATCACAATGACATACATCACAATGATGCAAGCTAATAACTCACAAGGAGACTCAAAGTTGACAGCAACAGTGTTGAGAAGAGAGAAGGAGTCGCGGTACTGGTACTCATTGTGTTTCCTGTTCTTACAGACAATGACGAGATCGCTGAAGATGAGGAGTGTGCGGCGATGGCGGTTCTTGAAACTTGGCCGTGAGCTGAGATCTCCACCTACTTCACTCACCACCACACGGTCAATAAACTTCCTCTGAGGGATGGCTAGTCTCTGGGAGAAGAGAGGAGAGGTGAGGAGGTTAGAGGAGGATAGGAGGAAAACAGAGGATAGAACGACAGGGAACAAGAGGAGAGGAAGAAAGGAACATCTTATGGATAGTGCTATGTTGAGTAGTGTTTTGTACAGGACTATTGGAGCCAAAGATCTGTCTCTAATGTGTTCTTACAGGGATAGTGGAGCCAAAGATCTGTCTCTAATGTGTTCTTACAGGACTATTGGAGCCAAGGATCTGTCTCTAATGTGTTCTTACAGGGATAGTGGAGCCAAGGATCTGTCTCTAATGTGTTCTTACAGGGATAGTGGAGCCAAGGATCTGTCTCTAATGTGTTCTTACAGGACTATTGGAGCCAAGGATCTGTCTCTAATGTGTTCTTACAGGGATAGTGGAGCCAAGGATCTGTCTCTAATGTGTTCTTACAGGACTATTGGAGCCAAAGATCTGTCTCTAATGTGTTCTTACAGGACTATTGGAGCCAAGGATCTGTCTCTAATGTGTTCTTACAGGGATAGTGGAGCCAAGGATCTGTCTCTAATGTGTTCTTACAGGGATAGTGGAGCCAAGGATCTGTCTCTAATGTGTTCTTACAGGACTATCAGAGCCAAGGATCTTTCTCTAATGTGTTCTTACAGGACTATTGGAGCCAAGGATCTGTCTCTAATGTGTTCTTACAGGGATAGTGGAGCCAAGGATCTGTCTCTAATGTGTTCTTACAGGGATAGTGGAGCCAAGGATCTGTCTCTAATGTGTTCTTACAGGGATAGTGGAGCCAAGGATCTGTCTCTAATGTGTTCTTACAGGGATAGTGGAGCCAAGGATCTGTCTTTCAATCTGTGCTACTTCTTTGGTGTGATCCTGGCCAGGTGTGAACTCATTCTGAAGGAGGAAGGGAGAGAGGGAGGGAGGGAGGGAGAGAGGGAGGGAGGGAGGGAGGGAGGGAGGGAGGGAGGGAGGGAGGGAGGGAGGGAGGGAGGGAGGGAGGGAGGGAGGGAGGGAGGGATGGAGAAGATAATGAGGAAGGGCCTAAGGGAACTAAGAAAACTTCCAAATAATAGCTAAATATCTAGCTTGATCTGAGGGCCTGGGCCTCCAACCCGTTTGTCTTAGTGCACAGAGATTCCTCTTTCCATTTATCTAAAATCCGCCATAACTGAAATGTATGTACCTTCTGTATTCTGTCATAGATGTCCAGCAGCATAGTCTCAGAAAAGTCTTCACCATCGTTGCACCCTGCAATGGGGAAGAGGAGGGTGGGGTGGGGACAAGAGAGGGGGAGGAAGAGGAGAGGAGGAGAGGGGAGAGGGAGGGGAAGGGAAGGAGAGGAGGGGAGGGGAGAAGGGGAGTGGAGAAAGGAGGAGAAGGAGGAGAAGGGGGAGGAGAGGAGTGAAAGGAGAGGAGGGGAGAAGGGGATTGGAGAAAGGAGGAGAAGGAGGAGAAGGGGGAGGAGAGGAGGGAAAGGAAAGAGGGGAGGGGAGAGGAGAAGGGGAGTGGAGAAAGGAGGAGAAATGGGAGGAAGAGGAAAGGGGGGGGGGGAGTTATATAAAATCAGACATGCAATTTCCCTCAAGGCACAAAGTAAATGGTTTCCAGATATTCCCTGAGCTCCTATCCAGCATGTAACCAGCTGATAAGCACAATTGGGCACAGAAAGAAGTACTCAGTGTGCATGAAAGTTGCACCAATTTTTCTTTCATTTTCTGACGAAACACTAACAAAGAAATTGAGCACATGATCTTATATAAGGATCACCACAGTACAAAGCTATAGCGGAAAATATCACGAGTTTGTTGCCGTCTGTATTGTTATGAGTGCGCAGCACGAGTAACAATGCCAACGGCAACAAACGAGTGTATAGCTTGGTATTATGGTGATAATGATTTTATCATACGAACCTTCAATTTCATTGCACGTTCAGACGCACACACGTGACTTGTAGTACCTGATATGGATTCTCGCATGACTTGTAGTGCTGATATGGATTCTCGCGTGACTTGTAATAAAAATACGGATTTTTATAAACTGCGTATGGCTGCAAGGCTTCCCCATTGACATTCGCGTGAGTTAGACGTATGATCTACAGTAGTAACACACACTACACAGTCTTGTCAATGTATAGTTCAAAGTTCACATGCAGTCACCCAGGGTGCATATCAATGTATAATATTATACTAGGAACATGTGACTTCTAATGGATCAGTTCAAAGTTCAACATAAAACATAATGTTAGCAATTTCTACCGAGTCATTACTTGTGTCTCCACCCACTACCATGAGTTTATCACGAGGGAGGACTGCCACTAGACATTGATGTCGAGGTGTTGCCATGTGGCTGATGACCTCCCAGGAGTTGGTCGTGGTGTTGTACATGTGAATGTCAGCTGTTACTTTATCATATAAATTCCTCCCACCCACTGCCAGCAGTTGTCCATGCACTGAGGCACATGTGGATAGGGTAACTGGGGTATCAGCTAGCTGGTGCCACACTTTATGTTCACTGGACTTTCGTCGTGCTCCCAGGGACTGTGGCTGGCAAGACTGGAGGAGAGAACCCAGTGAACAGGTGAATACCGACTTGGATTGTTGGCTTGGATCAAAACCTCCCAGCATGTAAACATGGCCTTCACAGAGTGTTGCTGATGCTTCAGAGAGTAGGTGTGGGAGGCTCCTGGCTGTGGACCACTGTAAGGTCTCTGTGTCCATCACCTCAACTGTGCTCAGTTTTTTGTCTGCTATCAATCCTCCTGCCACAACCAGAGACCTACGACTGCACACTGCAGCAGTCAACCAGCGCCTGGTGGGCATAGGGGGGAACCTCTCTGTCCATTTCTTATCAGTGAGGCTGAGGAGTGCGTTGGTGACCTCGGTCTTGTCATCACCACTCAGTGTCTTCCCACCAATGGCTGTGAGGAGACCGTGGACCATTGCTAGACTGAAACCGTAGTTAGGACACTCGGGAAGCTCAGACCATTCCTCACTTGATGAGTCGTACAAATACACTTCTTTCCCTACACCACATCTAAAGTAGGCTCTACTCCCATCCACAGCAGCCACTTGTCCATACATCTCACACAGTACCCTCCCACCACCCCTCCACCTCAGCTTGATGCTACTCCCACTTGCTGCTGCACCACTAGCCTCCATCTTTTCTTGTGACAGTCTCGGCTCTCTTGACTTCCGTCTCGGCTGCTTTCGCAGTTTTAAGATTTGACTCTGTAGTTCTTGGATCTGTGTCTGCTGTTCTTGAATGTTCTTTTCCTTCTCTAGAAGGTTTTGCTGGAACTGTGCAGTCACCTGCTCACTGGATTGTAGCTGTTGTCGGAGCTGCTGAATCTCTTGCTGATGTGCGGCTATGGCTGCTTCTTTCTGTTGTAGCTGGTGGTCTTTACTCGCTAGTTGCTCATCTTTACCAGCTAGTTGCTCATCCCTTGTTGTGAGTTTTTGTTGGCGAGTTTCCAGCTGGTCATTGGTTGCAGTGAGCAGATTATGCAGTCCAAGAATCTGCTGCTGTTGTTGCTGAATTTCTTTCTCCTTACGTTGCAGTTGGCCATCTTTGGTGTGCAGCTGTTGTCTGAGCTGCTGAATCTCTTGCTGACCTGCAGCCATGGCTGCTTCTTTCTGCTGTAGCTGGTCTTTACCAGCTAGTTGCTTATCTTTGGTGGAGAGAAGAGTCCTTAGTTCTAGATTTTCTTGTACCTTCCCTTGGAGCTGGTCATTTTTGGTGTGCAGCTGTTGTTGAAGGTCTTGGATCTGTTGTAATTGTTGTATTTCTCTCTCTCTACTTTCTCTGTTGGCACTTTGTGTTGGTTTGGTATTCACTTGAGACTGCTGCACACTCTCAGTGTACTTGGGGGATGCTTTCAGTGTGGACACACGACCACAAAGTTCATGACAAGATGGCCTTTCTCTGTCTCTGTCTTTTAGGCAGTCAAGAACAACTGGTAGCAGGGGGTGGGCTGGGTCGATCAGGTCAATGTGGGATTGTCGACGTTTTATTTCAGGAACTTCAACCTGAACTCTACCAGAGGGTATCCTTGGGTCATTGATCTCCATGGCTTGAAAGCGGTTCCCAGAGTCAGGAAACTGGCGGGTCATGATCTGAACACCCAAAACACCGAAAGAAAAGCTGTCCAACTTGTCTGTGTACATTGGGGGCTCCCCTAGTGCTTCTGGGGACATGTACACCATTGTGCCCGGGCACAAAGTGAGAGGGGTGAGGTGGGCTGTGCTATGGTTAACATCATAAAGTTTCACCATTCCAAAGTCTGTCACCTTAGCCCTGCTACCTGCAATCAGCAACACATTGTTGCTTGATAGGTCTCGATGGACAATGCCATTGGAGTGGAGGTAGGAAAGGGCCAGGGTTATGTCATGGCAGAGATTCACCTCGGTGTGGTAGGGGAGTGGTTCTTGGGATCGCTCCAGGAATCGGGTCAAACTTTCATCCATTAATTCCATTAGGAGCACCGGCAGCCTTGACTCAGGATCCTGGTATGTGCCCAAGTACTGGACAATGTGCGGGTGCTTTATGGCACTCAAAAGACAACACTCTTGCTCAAACTTTCGCATAACACTTGTAGTTTCAGGGGCAGTAAATTGAAAGAGGGTGCGGTGGAGAATTTTGGCAGCACAGGGCAAGTCGTCACACCTGGCCTTGCAAACGGCACCGTAAGATCCAACACCAAGTTCTTCAGTTTTGAGGAGTTCAACTTTTTGATAATGAAACTCATACTGTGGCTGGGGCTGCTGATCCATTGCTGCATGGAGAACCTGTACCAATGCACAGAATCACACATTGGGTTTCCACTAAATGAAAGTGTCACTTTGAACCTCAAAGCTACATACGTATTAGAGCTTGCTAAAACTACCATATTCAACAGCAGGTGCTTATAAGCCATGCTGGAGGTGAAGTACTATCCACAAAGTTGAAACAAGCACTAAAGCCAAGTGAAGCATACTAAACATCTTAGCTACTCGTAAGCTGAGCCATGGATACAACACCCCATGGCTAGCCAACAGCTGTGCTAGCTCTGATGTTAACTCACCTGAGAGCTTTCTGTGAATGTTTGTCCTGCTTTACAGTAAGTAAGAGAGAATAACTTGCAGCTAGATCACTGCGGATATATTACTCACAGCACTTCCATGATCAGCTAGCTACTTACCAATGAGATCCAGACATGTATAAAGCATTGTATATACAGTGAAAGCATTCATCTGTAGCTTAGAGAACTAAAGTTCTGAAAACAGTGCCGACACTGATGACTAATCATGGAAGCTCACCTTCAGAAACTGTATCAGAGAACAAGAGCAGGAACAAGAGCAGAAGCAGGCAGTTTCCACCCAGAATAGCACACCAGTTCCACCCACTATAGCATACCATGACCAAATAAGGTCATACTAGTTGTCATGAATTTCCACCTGAGATTAATTGCACCATAGACCTGACCCAACCAAGGTACAAAGGTCATACGCTTGTGTACCGGATTTGATCGGCTCCACGCATCAATATCTATCACCTTCTGCCATCCATGAGCAACTGGGCCGTCCATGAGCAACTGGGCCGTCCATGAGCAACTTGGCCGTCTTGCATAAGCTGTACTTGAGGTAGCTTGAGAAGACCAGAGGTAAGTTGCCATGTATGATGCACCATGCAAATGCATTGAGTCTCTAGAAGCATCTTTGCTCCTGAATCCCTTTCACACCAATTTTGCAGTTTGGCAGAAGCCCTTTCCTCCTACTTCACATGCAATCTCTCCTTGCAACGTGGTTTCGTGAATGTGACATCCAATCCTTAAATCCGCAGCTGTTAAGTGGTCAGTCCAAGCAAATATGGATTACACATAGTGTGTGATGCAGTCTGACTAGTATGGGGCTGACTCAGGCTTGCCCCAGTTAAGTTATTCCCAATTTTTAATCCTGGTGGCACACTATCTGCAATGTGACATTTTTAATATCACATTGCAGATGTGCATAACTACACAATGTTACATCATGCTATCGGCACACAATGTTACATCATGCTATCATCACACGACGTTACATCATGCTATCGTCACACGAGTTACATCATGCTATCAGCACACGACGTTACATCATGCTATCGTCACACGACGTTACATCATGCTATCGTCACACAATGTTACATCATGCTATCGTCACACGATGTTACATCATGCTATCGGCACACGACATTACATCATGCTATCATCACACGACGTTACATCATGCTACCGGCACACAATGTTACATCATGCTATCGTCACAATCATGCTATCGGCACGCAATGTTACATCATGCTATCGTCACACGATGTTACATCATGCTATCGTCACAATCATGCTATCGGCACACAATGTTACATCATGCTGTCGGCACACAATGTTACATCGTGCTATCACCACACTGACACCACAGTGATACCACGCTATAGGCTGACACATCATGACACTGATCCACTCCTCCCCCCTCCCCCCACACATCATGACACTGATCCACTCCTCCCCCCTCCCCCCACACATCATGACACTGACCCACTCCTCCCCCCTCCCCCCACACATCATGACACTGACCCACTGACCTCTGTTCATAGAGACCCACTGTTTCTTGGTGGTGCGATGTCTGACAGAGGGATTATGTAAGGAGGTGTGGAGCATCATGATAGCAAAAGAGAGCATGTAGGCTCCATCCTCGGACTTGATCAGTCCCTCACTCTCTTGTTTGAAGTACTCCAGAGCAAACACCTTCAGTGAGAGAAGAGGAGGAGCGTTGGCAGGTGGATAGAGGAGGGTGGAGAGAGATCAAGATCAAGATGGGGAGAAGTGAAACATAAGCTACAGTGAAGTAACCACCACACTCCTTTGTTTCTACATGCACCTGTTGGCATGGCAACCAATGCCATAGCAACAGGATATTTACCACACCATTAGGAGGTCATCAGTAGCAGACAGGAGTGGTGGGTACCATATAACATGCAGTGAAACTTGTTCTTATGTACTGCAAGCGCCTGGAGGGGGGGGGGGGGGGGGGGGGGCCTGGGGACGAGGTTACCCACCTGCATAATCTTGTCAATCTTCTGTGCTTCTCCCTGGATGTGAAAGAAAACACATTCAACAGCTTCAGTTACACCAAACCCCACGTAGAGAGATGCCCTTTCCCAGTACAGTGGAACCCCGCCTCACCCCTCTGATCCCTATACACAACTCACTCTTCACACCCACACTTTTCACAGCCTCACACCCTCACCGGCATCCTAAATATTTGTTGAAATTGTCTTAGTGCCTCGTCTATGGGCTTCTCTCCCAAATCAATCAGCTCCACTAGTGCTCTGTGTGGTGTGTGTGTGTGTGGGATGTGTGTGTGTGTGTGTGTGTGTGTGTGTGTGTGTGTGTGTGTGTGTGTGTGTGTGTGTGTGTGTGTGTGTGTGTGTGTGTGTGTGTGTGTGTGTGTGTGTGGTAGGCATCTACTCACTAGTCCCCCATTACAAAAACAAGGCTGTCTACTGTGTACTACCCATATGGACACAACCAATGACGTATTGAAAGAAACATGACAAGCCTCATGCATACCAAACCTCACCACATGTTGTACACATGACTGTAGTAGTGAACTATATTCATGAACAACCTCATGTTGCCTAGCAACAATCTGTTAGGATCATGGGTCTCCTCCAAGAGGATTGAGGTGTTGGATCACACATTGCAATGCAATTGAGGAGTACGAGTATTCACCAGCTAGCTGCAACTTGTGCACACCAAACCTTTAATACTTAAGACAAAACTCACTAAACACTAATCACCAAGTGACTTGGTACACATGTTTATGCTGCTAGCTGCTGCGTTATGAAGAATTAGTGACTCAGAGAAAAACTTGGCAAGAGCAGGTACTCAGGGTAGCATGACTTTACATAGCCTAGGCTCCAGAGGGGGGGGGCGGGGGAGGGAGGAGGAGTGGAGGAGGGGAGGGGGAGGGGGGAGGAAGGAGGAGTGGAGGGAGGAGGGAGGATGGGGGAAAGGGGGGAAAGGGGGGAGGGGGGAGGCAAAGAGAGTCTTTGAGCATGGCTACCTCCATGGCAGCCTTGTTCCCAGGGTTTAGTGCAAGGATGGAGTGAAGAGAGCCTAGGAATGAGGCTACTATAGCAGTAACCTCGTTCCCAGGTGCTAGTGCAAGGATGGCGCGAAGAGAGCCTGGTGATGAGGCTGTTGTAAACCCAAAAGGAACAAAGCCACATCTGCTTCAACCAAACTCACTCTAAAACATCCATGTTGAATTCAGAGTTAATCTCTCCGAGGTACTCGCCAATCTTCTCCTTGCTGAGTCCACCATGTTCCATCAGAAACTTGGCTACTGACTTGGGTTCATTATCAATCAAGGTCTGTGAGATGAGATATTCTACTCCACGTCTGGGTTTCCTGGGGAGCAAAGAAAAGAGGGAGGGAGGAGGGACAGGAAGAGAGAGAGAAGGGAAGAAAGGGAGGGAGAGAAAGGGAGAGGAAGGACGGAAAGGAATTAGAGGGAGGGGAGGGAGGGGAGGGAGGGAAGGGAGGGAAGGGAGGGGAGAGAGGTGTAGCTTAATTCAATTTGCATGACACTTTTTTATATCCACATCACATTACAGTACTGCCTTGAGTACACTGCACTCATGTAGTGATACATGTACGTATACACATGTAAGAAGCAAACAGATGTCCTGTTCCAATTATGAGTATCTAAAAGTAAAATTGTATTTCCTGTAGCACATTTACTATATAGCCATAGTTGTACATAAACTGTCAAGATCACATGCCACCAACTAAATCTCCTTCATTCCCAAAAGTGGAGGTTGCAGATGTTCCCAAGAGAAAACAGAGCCCATATTCAGCTGAACCTCACCTCACCCAGGGGGGTTAGGGAGTGGGAGGTGGGGGGGGGGGGGGGGGGGGGGAGGGGGGAGGGAATACTGAGATGGCTTCCTTCTAGGTAGAAGAGGAGAGGGTGTTTATGGCAGTCTTGTTTCCTGACAGCTGTTTTCAAACTGTTATTGACACGACTGTTAGGAACACATGCTCAAACTCCCTCTTTACTTGTATGGATAAAGACAGGGACGATTATGGAAGAGACTGCTGGCCACACGTTAGACTCCAGTTGTTTTGTGCTAAAGATGTCCTTGTGGGTACACTCCTGTGCGTCTACCTTCTGTCCATGTGGTAGCAAGATCTCCCAGGCCTTCCCCCTCCGTATTACACTCCTGTGCGTCTACCTTCTGTCCATGTGGTAGCAAGATCTCCCAGGCCTTCCCCCTCCGTATTTGCATACTGATCAAACAATGGAGGCAGTGAAGGCCTGGGACCGAGGCTAGGTGCAAGACACCAAAACTACTTCAGTGCATCTTGAACCTTACGTTAATCAGTCTCCAGTGTACTGAAAACAAGCTGTATTGGTGCTGCCTTCAAATGTTCAAGCCTCCAGTCTATCAGTCTCGTACCCAGGCCGTTCATTAATCTACGAACGGCCTGGGTACGTGGCTACCAGTTCATGGACAAAAATTACATAAAAGAGCCTTGAGATTCGTCATCGGGCACTGCCTCCAAGGTGTCTACCTGATGCTACACAATGTCACTACATGTGACGAGACCTTCCTACTCGAAGCGACCAAATACTGGAGGAAGCCAAAGTGGTTTTGACCACTAGCAGTAATGTGTGGTATCTGTGTACAGGAGAGGAGGAGCATGTGTGCTCCGAGGATCGCATGACTAGTGGAATACACCCACGTGAACTTTGACTTCTCGCATGAACTATGACCTTTGACATGACCTTTGACCTCCCACCTTTAACCAGCATCTGGGGACATGAGCGTCTGGGGACATGAGCATATCTGGGGACATGAGCGTGTGGGGACGAGACTATGCCCTAGCTGGGGTATCAGGGAAGGCCAGGGGAAAGTGTAGAACATGCAATGCCTAAACTGTCCCAACCATTAGCTAAAATTAAGTTATACAGAAATGCCATCTAATTCTCCCTCCTGGGACGTACAGCCTCAGTTTTAGTTTATGTAGCAAATTCTGCCACAGGTGCCAGGCATGCCAGCCATAGTGGGCAGAGTGTAATTGTAGGTAATACATACCATATAGCGTTGGTACAGCATAGCATAGTACGTAGGGTGAGCCTGAGTGAGCCCCATACCAGCAAACTGCTGGATCTTCTCGATATGTGTTTGTCCATTAGACCTCTGCACTCACTAACATGCTTAATGGGAAGATTTCAATATTTGGTTCTTCAGTAGGCCTTCAAGCTCAAATCGAATGTGGTAACATGCAAAACACTCAGAGGGGCAGCTGGAGTGTAAGGGACAGAGAGGGACAGCTGTATAGCCTCATTCCCAGGCCACTCCCAGATTTTATCTCGCAGTCATGGAGAAAATCTGTCTATGGCAGTTGGTACCAGCATCTGACTGGCATTCAGAAGACCCAGGTGCAAGTCCTGGCTGGGTTCTTCTCCATCATTACTCAGAAGACCCAGGTGCAAGTCCTGGCTGGGTTCTTCTCCATCATTACTCAGAAGACCCAGGTGCAAGTCCTGGCTGGGTTCTTCTCCATCATTACTCAGAAGACCCAGGTGCAAGTCCTGGCTGGGTTCTTCTCCATCATTACTCAGAAGACCCAGGTGCAAGTCCTGGCTGGGTTCTTCTCCATCATTACTCAGAAGACCCAGGTGCAAGTCCTGGCTGGGTTCTTCTCCATCATTACTCAGAAGACCCAGGTGCAAGTCCTGGCTGGGTTCTTCTCCATCATTACTCAGAAGACCCAGGTGCAAGTCCTGGCTGGGTTCTTCTCCATCATTACTCAGAAGACCCAGGTGCAAGTCCTGGCTGGGTTCTTCTCCATCATTACTCAGAAGACCCAGGTGCAAGTCCTGGCTGGGTTCTTCTCCATCATTACTCGATCAGCAACAATACATTAATGAAACTTTCGGGATGACCTCTGAGGTTGATGCCATCACCATGTCTAGTTGATAAGCGTTGCCTTAGACGAGTCAGACTACTCCAGCCGACATGGTGAGTTACACGATGTTCTCTATCATAACAAACATGCACTTGTAAAGGCCTGAAATTCCTTTGTTTATGGAAAATGAAAGTACCAATCGCTTAGACCAAAAAATCTAGAAACCCTTAAGGCAAATAAATATTCTGAACTCCATTCAACAAGTAATTACCGCTGCAATGTTATTTGAGTACTTCAAAATTTCTCCACACATAGGTGTGCACATGCATATACATACACACGCACACACACACACATACACAGACACACACACACACACACACACACACACACACACACACACACACACACACACACACACACACACACACACACACACACACACACACACACACACACACACATGCACGCACACACACGCACACACACACACACACACACATGCACGCACACACACGCACACGCGCACACACACACACACACCTGTTGAAATGGTTCACTCCAATGTTTGTCCTCCGTTGAGCCATGACTTTAGTAAACGTCCTTGGTCGCGACTTTGGCTTGACTCTTGGCAACGTACTAGCTACAAACTCTTCCTGCATGCTTGAGGTAGATTCGACAGAAAAACAACTTGTTGGCCTGTTATATCCGCCGGCGGTAAGAAGATGGTCTGTGGAGAAGGAAGACGGAAGGTCTGCGGGAATACCATCTACTGCCTCTCCTTTGAGAGGGACTTTGTTTCCGGTCGATACTTCCTTGCCATCAAGATGAGTTCTTGCTTTCTGAGGTTCACTCTCGTCCTGAACTGTGATGGTGCATGTTGATGTCTCTAGTGCCACCTGTACACGAGAAGAGATGGGGAGAGAGGGAAGGAAGAGGGAGAGAGGGAGGGGAAGGGAAGGTAGAAAAGGGGGAAGGTGGAGAGGGAAAGAAAGGGAGAGAAAGGGAGAAAGGAAGGGTTTTAAAAGAGGAAGGAAGGAAAAGGAAGAGGAGAGAAGAAAGAGGAGGAAAGAGAAAAACAGACAGAGCCCTTCTCTCTTTCCTTCTCTCTCCTCCACTACTCTTCAACTTTTTCCCTCTATCTACTTCTCTCTCCTCCACTACTCTTCAACTTTTCCCTCTATCTACTTCTCTCTCCTCCACTACTCTTCAACTTTTTCCCTCTATCTACTTCTCTCTCCTCCACTACTCTTCAACTTTTTCCCTCTATCTACTTGTTCCTTGACAAATTCTTTAACTAGACTAAGTCCAAACTCAAACTCACATACTGGGACCCAGTTAACCTAAGCCATATCACAGTGACGCTCAGAGGCACTCCGGCCCTCATTCTAGCGATGAGATCCATTGCCACACTACAGCTCGAGCACCAGAGACTAAGCTCAGGTACAGTGTGTGAGCTTTATCAGCAACAACTACACATTGTAGTGATGAATTGTCGGAAACATTTCACCATTTGTTCAGAGTACACTAACGCTGATAAAGCCATGATGTCACAGCACATGTAGCCTTGACAGCTGTACTGGTCATAGCATATGTTCCTCAATGCATCATCACAAAACTGAACACTAGCTGTTTCGAAATTTTGATCTAAATTAAGAGTGCTTTCTGATCACACCATCTCCAATTGAACAATGCAACATTTTGATCGAAATAAAACTTTTGATTATATCCTCTCTAATTGAACATCAATTCAAAATTTCACTCCAAAAATGCACCTTCTGATTACAATCTGCACTTCTAATTGAACATGCTTCATTTCGAAATTTCAAGGCTACCTCACCTCCAAAGCCTCCCCCCCATCCAACACACATGCTTACCAATGGGCTGGCAGCTCTCTCTTCCTCCAGTTTGGACAGGCTATGTTCGTTCCGCTTTTGTTGAACAAGATGCAGGCGAGAGGACGTATGACTACTCCGCTCCCTCGTCACATTCAACGCAGCTTGCTTTGTCCGAAGCAGAGGGTCGTTTGTGGACGTAATGCTCATCTCCCTATGATACCGTTGGTTCCTCTGTCTTCTCAACATACTCGGTCTTCGATGAGTGTTGATCATTGAGATTGCTCGCCTTCGCATCTGGGATGCCTCTTTCCTGATTTCATCAAATCGTTTCTTTAGCTTGTACTGCCGGTACGCTCGCTGGATAGTGATCGCAGCTTGCGTTGCTCTCTGCAGCCCTCCAAACTTGTTGCCAATGGCCTTGCATATCTTCTCTCGAATTTTAGCTTCTACGTCGGGTGAAATTAGCTCCAGTTCCTTAAGAATGATCCGCTGTCCTCGACGGAAGTGAGTCAGGGAGTTCCGACGCTTCAAAATCCTTGCAGCCTCCGTCTTGGCATCCTTGCGTCTTCTTCTGCCCAGTTCTACGTGCTTCCGCCCACTTCCGGCTTGCAGAGCAGAAATGGTCATTGTTCGTGAGCGAATTGAGCTCTTCAAATCTCTCATGTCTCCCAATTCGTCGTCCTCTTCCCCCTCTTCTTCGTCAACCGTGACAAGACTATACGAGTCCTGGCTAATAGACTGGTCCTTGTTTTTCACATCTGCAAGAGAGACGGCCTTTCTCACTTTCTTGTCACCTTCTGCAGTAGCAGTCGTCGGCTTTTTCAGTGCACTCTTGAGAGGTGAACCCTTACTAGGAGACGGTTCAACCTTGGGAGGGGAATTGGGAGGGGATATGATTTCAAAACTGGATTCAAAATCTGTCGTTGAGTCTCCCATTGTGCTACCAGATGCAGCACTACTGGTACCAGGACTCGTGACAGGAGCACTCTCCATCCTCACAAGTGGTGACTTGACTTGGCTCTCCTCCAAAGAGCTTGACTGCTCACCCATCCTCGTCTGTCTGGTGAGCTTGGGGCTGTCAAGACTGCGGTACCTGCCATGAGGGCTGTTGAGTGGAACCTCCTTGCCTCTACCTCCACTGGAAGCCACCAACTTTTTCTCCTGTTGTTTCTTTTCTCTTTCCTGTTGCTTTTTCTCTTGTTGTTGCTTCTTTTCCTGCTTCTGTATTTGCTTTTTTTGTTTCCGTGACAACTGTTGTGGCTTCTGTGAAAATAGTTTCTGCTGAGGTTGCTGTGGCAATGGTTGCTGCGGCGATTGTTGTGGAGGTTGTGGAGGTTGCTGTGGCGATTGTTGTGGAGGTTGCTGTGGTGATTGTTGTAGAACTTGCTGTGGAGGTTGCTGTGGCGATTGTTGTGGAGGTTGCTGTGGCAATGGTTGCTGTGGTGATTGTTGTAGAACTTGCTGTGGAGATTGCTGTCGAGGCTGTGAAGGTTGCTGTGGCAATGGTTGCTGTGGAGGTCGCTGTGACAACTGTTGCTGTGGCGATTGTTGTGGAGGTCGCTGTGGCGATTGCTGTGGAGGTCGCTGAGGCGATTGTGGTGATAACGATGGCGACAGCTGCCCTAAATCCGATAAACTATTCAATTTTTCACGTATCGTCTTAGCAATGCCAGCACTGCCAGTTGGCCTCTTGTACTGAGAGCCAAATTTCATCTTCCTTTCCGGTGAACTTGAACTGTGCGTGTCTGAGCTACCTGACTGACTCCCACTTCGTGCTCTTCCTGGCGGTGTACTACCACTACTACTGACAGATGAGTTGCGATTCCTCGAGGCAGTAACATCAACAATCGGCGGAGGCCTGTTGCCTCTGTTGGCGGTTACGGCAGAGACCCCACCGCGCCTCTGGGGATGGGAATTGACAACTTTTGAATCACCTTCTGGTTTATTTGCTTCACAGACGACATAAACAGTTCCAGTTCCTTGTATGTGGTTCGTATCTTGTTCTTCGTTTTCGTCTTCCATATCTGAGTAGTCTGTATCGCTCTCCGGTTCTCGTTGATTCTCTTTCAAGCTTGTGGTACTTTGCTGTGGAGAGAACTGAAATTTTTCTTGTTTTGAGTTCAAGTCACTGGGAGAGCCAGGCGTTGGGGGGAGGGAGGGAGGTCTTGAGACTGTGGATCGTCTGTGTGTGTGTGTGTGTGTGTGTGTGTGTGTGTGTGTGTGTGTGTGTGTGTGTGTGTGTGTGTGTGTGTGTGTGTGTGCATGCGTGCATATTAAGGAACATGAATCAAGGCCTGGGGTACAAAAAGCAAGAGAGTCTTCAATACAAGCTACATGTGCACAGCTCAGCTTCGAGCACAGTAGATACCTGGGGGGCACTCATGCAAGTAATGGTTGACATTCAGTTACAGACAGCTGAGTCAAAACACACTCGTTGGCAACCTCACTAGGGAATTCATAGCAACCAATGAATGACCAGAAACATGAATAACCCAATCAAAGTGCCGAGGAAGGCACTAGCCAGCCATACAGCAGTGAGCTATAATTGGGGCTGTGAGTGGTAAAACACCAAGCAGCTGAAACATGGACTGTGTGTAAATTACTAAATTAAATTAGTAGCACGTTCTTTGATACTCACTTGGGATCATCCATGATAAGCTAGTCTGCTATCTTCTTCGCCTCTCTCCTGGGCGGGCTAGCTACAGCCATACAATGCCACTAGCCACACAATGCCGTAATGTTGACAGAGAAATTCTGTAATTTCCATTTATGGAAGCACTAACTGCCAACATCAGCAGATACCACATAATTAAGACATTGCACTACATTGTGGGTTGCTAGGTGACTAATAGCTGCTGATAAGAGTCCCCCTCCTAGTTGGCTTTCTCAGAGTGCTGAGAACCTAATCAAGAGCACATAAGAACGGGCAGCTAGAGTAAGAGCATGTAACTCAGTAAAATTTTAAACCAGTTGGAATTTTTACCGCTAGTACTAAGAATAGCAACACGTACCACGCTTGGTGCATAGACATAAGGCATTGTTGCTACAGCACGTGACTGGGTGTTCTATTTTTAGTACAGTTCAATAATTTTGACCCGACCACAGGCTTCTATTGGAGTTACACGCTCTTACTTAAGCCGCCCGTTCGTATGCGCTCTTGACCTAATTTACCCTGTTTTAGGTTTTCAGAGGGGTGGATATTTTGCCCAATCAACACATACCTGAAACATAAGCATCATCAGTGAGATTGCCCATAGAAGCTATCGTCTCACTGTTTTCCACCATGGCAATTGTTCTTCATTCTTCTCACATTCTTATGTGAAACCTTCTACCGAATAACAGAAGGTTTTCACCAGGGTACATTTTCAGCTAGTATTTCCGCTACACAGTATATAGAGTGGCCTCCTTTCAAGCAACACAGTAGCATAAATGTACCATTAGCAAGACCAAGAGCACATAAGAACAGGAAGCTAGAGTAAGAGCGTGTAACTCCATAAAATTTGAAACCGGTCGGAATTTACCGCCAGTACTAAAAATAGTAACACGTACTGGGCATGCTGTGTAGACATAAGCCATTGTTGCTAAGCATGTGACCGGGTGTTCTATTTTTAGTATGGTTCAATAATTCTGACCGGACCACGGGCTTCTATTGGAGTTACGTGTTCGCTGCCTGTTCTTATGCGCTCTTGGCAAGACGTAACAACAGACATACACACCCCACTTTAACAGCTGTGAATATCAGCAAAACAAGTGGTCTCCAAAAAGCAAACACATGAATACCAGACGCTCACACACACACACACACAGTTGAAGAAAGGATCCACACCCACTTTATCTACTGTGAATAGCGTCAAGGCAAGTGGATTCTATTGATTTTCCAAGAAGCCATATCAATGCCAGTATGAATACACAACACACACAGTGAATAAACAAAGGTGCCTAGGAGAGAGAGGAGAGAGGATGAAGAGAAGACAGAAGACAGTGTCAAAACATAACCCACTACTCTAGATCGTTAGAGGTGGCTTCACCTTTACCATCAGTGTACTCTACACCATTTTTCTCTGGCGTCCTTATGATACAACTACACTGACTTTGTACACAACGCTGCATTATGAACAATCAAGGAACCACACCCCCCCTGAAGGCCTAGATGTTAAGCAAAGTCACCCACTGCGCAGAACGCATTTTGGCCAATGCAAGGCCTCATCAGCTGTGCTGGGGTGACTGAGAGATGGGAAGTGCAGGCAGGTGACTGTATGTATGTATGTATGTTTGTTGGATGTTGCTTAGCAACCAAATCTGAATAACACGAAGTGGAATGGGTGGAGGTGATAATGGGTGTGGCAGTGAGTTGCTAGGGGTAACATCCAACAAATGAGTTACATTCCCCAGACAGAACTGTCTGGGGAATGTAACTATTATATGTATGTGCGTATGTATGTATGTGTATGCATGTATGTATGTATGTATGTATGTATGTATGTATATATGTATGTACGAATGTATGTATGTATGTATGTACGAATGTATGTATGTATGTATGTATGTATGTATGTACGAATGTATGTATGTATGTATGTATGTATGTACGTGGGTTCGGACAAATATTTGGTGCCTTCAAAAGCTCATTGCAAGCTTACATCGTGTTAGCAGCTACACCATGTATACATCTGAACAAGACTTGAGCAGTCACTAACACAAGACCAACTCTTCAGAAAACATGAAAAGAAATTGCTCCCCAAGAACAGAACCATGTTGGCATGTGGTACTGAACACAAACACACTCCTCTTTCCCCTGGCTTTTTGTTTGCTTGCTGTAACAAAGTGATAATTAGCTCCAACAGAAGATGCCATCCAACATTTTCTGCATACCCTGACTTCTGCTAAAGCCAGGACAAAGGAAGGAGATTAGTGATATATTCCAGGGCAAAACAGTGGACATGGAGTGGATGGAGGAGGGACGGAATTGAGGTGGAGTGGATGGAGGAAGGGAGGATGGAGGAGAGGAGGATGGAGGAGGAGAGGAGGGAAGAGGGGGGATGGAGGAGGAGAGGAGGGAAGAGGGGGGATGGAGGAGGAGAGGATGGAGGAGGGGGAATGGAGGAGGGAGGAGGGAAAGGGTGGAAGGAGGAGGAGAGAAGGGAGGAGGAGAGGATGGAGGAGGAGGATGGAGGAGGAGAAGATGGAGGAAGAGAGGATGGAGGAGGAGAAGATGGAGGAGGAGAGGATGGAGGAGGAGAGGATGGAGGAGGAGAGGATGGAGGAGGAGAGAATGGAGGAGAGGATGGAGGAGGAGAGAATGGAGGGGAGGATGGAGGAGGAGAGGATGGAGGAGGAGAGGATGGAGGAGGAGAGAATGGAGGAGAGGATGGAGGAGGAGAGGATGGAGGAGGAGAGGATGGAGGAGGAGAGGATGGAGGAGGAGAGGATGGAGGAGGAGAGAATGGAGGAGAGGATGGAGGAGGAGGAGAGGATGGAGGAGGGGAGGATGGAGGAGGAGAGAATGGAGGAGAGGATGGAGGAGGAGAGGATGGAGGAGGAGAGAATGGAGGAGGAGAGAATGGAGGAGAGGATGGAGGAGGAGAGGATGGAGGGGAGGATGGAGGAGAGGAGGATGGAGGAGGAGAGGATGGAGGGGGATGGAGGAGGAGAGGATGGAGGAGGGGAGGATGGAAGAGAGGAGGATGGAGGAGGAGAGGGAGGAGGGGGATGGAGGAGGAGAGGATGGAGGAGGGGAGGATGGAAGAGAGGAGGATGGAGGAGGAGAGAATGGAGGAGAGGATGGAGGAGGAGAGGATGGAGGAGGAGAGGATGGAGGGGAGGATGGAGGAGAGGAGGATGGAGGAGGAGAGGATGGAGGAGGAGAGGAGGAAGGGAAGGATAGGATGACAGTAAAAGGAAAACGGCAGGAGGACGGGACATACCGGAAAAATTTGGTTTTGAGAGTCATGAAATGCCAGCGAACAAACTACCCACACATGAAGTGATTAAATTAAGGTGTGGTATGCAGCTACTTAAGTATAAAAGCTGTCCAAGAGTGCAACGTGTGTAGTGACGTAAATGAGGGACTGTCCAATTTTTCAGGTCAATTGAGACAGGTATGAGGGCAGTGATTTGGGAAAAAAAGTCAGAACAATTTTCGTTCGGCCAATCAATTTAACTCTTAAATGTGAAGAGCAAGACCGTTGCTAGCCATTAATAGTTATTGCTAGTAGTTAGTATCTTGATACTAATTACTAGCAACTAATTAAGCTTTTTCTATTAGCTATTTCAGGTCAATTGAGACGGTATGAGGAAGTAGGCCCGGAAAGTGAATCGAAGAAAAGTCCAAGCAGAAAATAAACAATATTCAGTTAAAACTTCAGCCAATCAATTTAACCTATAAATGAGATCTTTAATAGCTAGTTATTAATAGTTATTGGTGGTTATTAGTTAGTGCCTTTTGGCATTGAGAAATAAGGGGGAAGAGGAGGCAACGAGGCTGGTGAAAGGATAAAGGAGGAAGAATGGAGGGCAAAGGAGATAAGGACAGAGTAAAAGTGGGAGTGAGGGGAGGCAGGGGGGATGGGAGGCAGGAAGGATGGGAGGGAGAGGGGATGGATGGGAGAGGGATGGAGAGAGAGGGGATGGAAGGGAAGGGAGATGAAGGGAGGAGGGAATTGAGGCTTAAGGTAAGGATATGGAGGGTAAATAGGATGGAGGTTATATAGAAGACAGGGTACAATTGACAGGAAGGCCAACAGTCTTCTGCCTAAGAAAGTGTGAATCAGTTGGACACTACGGAAGGTTTTAGCAGGAGATGGCTGGATTCAGAGCTCACTAGAGCAGGAAAGCCATAGAGCCTCACACTTCCCGTCTCCCAGACAGAAAAACTCTAATCTGGACCATATCTCTTTGTGCATAGTTACTATAGTACCAGGAATTACTACAGTACTAGTTGGGGATAATATATTACATGGCACAAAGTCAATACCTATTGTGTCTATAAATATCCCCGCATCATTTCAAAGTCCCCCCCCTTCAGCATAGCAGTTAGCGTTGGTCTCATTCCCAAACTTCATTCCCAGTCTTCTCCGCAGCTTTTGTCACATGCCATACCACTTGTCATACCGTGTGCAACAAAAGTGGGCAGAGTCTGATAACGAAGGTAATTTGAGTCGCATACACTGTCACTTCCCCACACCTGCTAGAACTACAAACCTAGAAGACAGGCTAAATTACCAAAAAGAAAGCAAAAAAAAAATTCTTTGGGGGATGAGGGGGAAATCTTTGGATCATTGTACTAGCCGATTCAGCCTTTAGTTGATATCCAAAGGGGAGGAGAGGTAAGGGGTATAAGTCTGAACAAGGGTACACAAACAATCACGCAGTAAACTTTGAAAACTTTTCCCTACTATCCAACTGCCTTCCTCTCTCTTAGCTTGGCTGGACGGTACAAGGGTCACGTTAGCTCAGGAATGTAATCCTAGTTTACTATGTAAAGCAAGTTATAAACAGAATGTCTCCCAGGGGAAATGCAAGGGGACCAAGCTGTTGACACTAATGCTGTTGTGAAATGTGAAATCCGTAGCATCACAAATTATGCAGCAAGATGAAGACAAATAAACAAGCCTAGTTGAAAGTTTAGAAAGGTCATGTCGTAGAACGGTCTGGTGTGCATAGCTACTGGTGTTACCTACGTAAGAGCGGGTCTGCTTCCGAACAAACTGATCACATGCTTTAAAACGCACTTCAAACAGAGTAAGGCAACTCAACTTCCAATGAATGTAGCTGGTACAAATTTGTTTTGTAATATATACCACCATATCTATTACCTATACTCTTTAATATATTAGCATGGTACTATGGTGATAATGGTTTTATCATACCAACCTTCGATTTCATTGCATGTTCAGGCGAGCGCACGTGACTTGTAGTACTGGGATTCTGGCGTGACTTGTAGTATGGCTTTTTAAAAAATTCGTGGAGCTGCAAGGCTTCCCCATTGACTCCCATACATTATTAGTCTGGTTGTATTTAGCCACATTCTTTGTCCTTATTTACAGCTTATTTACAGCTTATTTACAGCTTATTTACAGCTAGCGTCTTTCCCAAGCCATGGTGGAGCAGTCTGGGAGATGAGACTCTCTCTTGGGGTATATACAGTTTCAACCACCTCAACCACCGTAAAGTGTGCAGGATAATTGCCACAAGTTGGTCATAAATAATCTAATTAATCTCCATGGTGACCTTGGGCTCTGCCTTCCTCTATAAAACATCTCAAACACGTTCTCCCACATTCTCGGAGTGCCTGGCCAACTTGTCAGGTGCAGAACTACACCCAAAAACTACAAAACTAAGAACACCTACAGTCAAATGAACAGTTGTCAGCCTTCTCTTCCTAATTCTCTTGGGCTTCTATTGGTGCAGCACAACTATTGATGGGAGCTTTTCTCATAGGGGTGGTAATTGTTTGGAGATGACAACACAAGCAATAGCACTGCCAATAGGAGACATTAACTACTGTCAGTCTTAGAACACTTAACCCATTAGTGGATTGACCAATCAGATTGCCGAGCTCATTAAATCTTAACTTCATATCAAAGGCTTGTGGAGGTACAGTCTCGTGCACAGTCTGGTGAACCAAGTCAAATCTCTTGGGCTGGTGGGCTCTTTAGCAACTAGTGTAACCTAGCAACATAGAAAAAATTTGCAATATACCTGCTCAAAATATTTTAGGATACCCGAGTAGAGATGCAAACTTTCAAGGAAAGTGCTACACAATAATTAATGATTTTGCAATCTCTCACTGCATTTTGGTAATAGGTCCCAAAAATTTGACTTGGATCACCAGACTGTTTCTTGCCGGGAGGTGGATGTGGGCTGGGCATGAGACTAGTGATTATATTGTGCAGTAAGTAGGAGCAAACCTTATTTTGACCAATTGTCACTCTCTTGTATTGTGAAGTGCTTCCTGTACTATAGGACATTATTAGCTTCGCTCCAAGACCCTTGCACCCCAGCTTTTCATGGCTTCTCATACTGCAAGCAAAGAAAGCTGGCAGCGTGAGAGTCTGGGAATGAGACTAGGACATCATAGTACGTTACTACCTACATCTTTGGATTGCTTACACTACAAGTTTCGAATCATCAAAGGAAATCTAGTGCACACCTTTGTATCACAGAACATTCATACTACAAAGGGATTGCCCTTGTTAGCAGTTGTTGGATATCGGCTCTATGCTTTGCTGAGCAAATATGATTCATCTGACATACAGCACGGAGAGATGGAAGATTAGCTCGTGTGCAAAACCGAAATTGGCGAGTACGCGTGACTTGTTTGTGTACTTGTTCAGCCTTGTGCAGTCAGCTGTAGTACTAAATTACCCGCCAAACACACCAATCACACACGACAACTATATATTTTGCCACAAGCCAAGCAAGTGGCTCATTTAATAAGACAGACACCAACCAGTAAGCCTCACCTCGGTAGCTGTGGTGGGCTAGTTCCGGCAGTGACGCTCTGTCGTCGGCTGAGCTGTGCCACTTTGGCAACCAGATCGGCATTCTGTTTCCTAAGTTCACCTCTCTCGCGTTGTAGTTTCTCAATGACCTGCATCCGATGCGCGAGGTTGCTTTGCTGATTCTCAACCCTTCCTCTGAGCTCGTCTATCTGTTCTTCTTGGTCTTCGACAAGCTTCTCTAGCTGCTTGATGCGTTCATGGGGATCCGAGCTGTTTTCAGAGCCCATCGTAGCTGCGTTCTTTGAGAACAAAGAACAACCAAAGTACTTAGGTATCCAATCAACAGTACTGTAGTGACTTGAAGTGAATTCTACAGCTATAAATAGTGCTTGGCACACCAGTACGGCAGTACAGTAGCAGTGATTTAGTAATCAAATTATTAACAATTGCGGTCTTAGGCGTGGCAGAATATGGGCGTGGTGATTGCAACTTTGCGCGCACGTGATTATCCGGTCAACATTCTAATTAACGAGCACTGTTTTTGTTAATTAGCAGTTAGTTCCGTTAGCGTTGTTTCCATAACTGTGACATCGGAGAAGTAGAAACTACATTTCTGAACCGGCGCACTACTCTTCTACCCGAGAGAAAGCAGACACTAACTGAACCGAGCGCTCAAATTGTATTACTTGAAGCGATGGCAACGATCAATATTGGCTTGGGGCGCAGACGGACTTCTGGCTCGGACACAGAAGCGGACGGGCGGCCTTGTGCAGAAGAGGTGCCGTCCACAGTCGTGCGACCAGTACGAGATGGACTGCCACAGGTATAATAATAAGTGAGCCGTGAAATTGTAGTTTGATGAGACGTGAGCTTATGTGGTCACTTTTGCAGGTACTAGGCTAGGCTTTTGCTTCTTGCTGGTGGAATGCAATTTATCACACCTTTGCACTCAAAATTATTGCTTTTTGAAATACCTCTTTGTAGCTAGCTAAAGACAGTGTGCACCTTGTACCACTGACAACTGAAATTATGACGCAGTTTTTGACACATAATTTGAGAGTGAAGGGTAAGTAAATTGTTTTGTATGACGTGCACTGAAGGAGAGGAGTGGGAGATTGAATCGCAAGGTCAAAATGGCTTATCTGTCAACATTTCCATTATATTGTACATGCCTTAGTGACCACCAATTAGTGCCGTTCCAACTCTCCCACTCGCACTGTAAGCTAGCACGGTGTTCATTGTCAGTCCAGCATGTGTGTTTTGTTTCAGCTGTGAATGGTAGTACCAAATTTGGCATTGTTTCCCTACTTTGGGGTAGCCATTCCATGCTATCAGATTCTACCACTTTCAGTATGTGATGAGGTCTATCCTCCCCATCTCTCTGTCCTTCCTTCCTTCCTTCCTTCTTCCCTCCCCATACAAATAATGTCCCATGTTTGCATCAACAAAAATTGACTTGTTTACAGAGGTTGGAGGAATACCCAATCAGCCCCTCTGACATTTCCTACCATGATGTCCAAATATTTAATGCTGAAATTAAATCAAAAAGGAACTGATTACTACACACAACTACAGCCAATTTCAGTTCCATCAATCATTGCTAAACAGTAGCTAATGACTGGTATCGGTAACACCTTCTATATAGTCTCGTCCCCAGACTTTATCTGGTGCATACCGTAGTTAAAATTGTGGAGTTTAATGTTTGCGTTCCACACTTGTCAAGCCAATTGCACATTTAATTTTCGTGTTCAGTGCCCATTTGGGTGGGCTACTAATAGAATAACATGCAAACTACGTGATGGTCTTTACACTCAGATGCAGAAACCATTTGCATCTGATATACCGAACATGAAAACCAAAGGAAGACATAGTGTTCACTGGAATTGTTTGTAGCTGTCTAGTGCAATGTGACGTGTTTACCGAGTTCTCTAGTAAGTTGAAGGGCTGCCCTTCCTGGCAATATCCA
Source organism: Agelas oroides (assembly GCA_949130485.1). Lineage (NCBI taxonomy): Eukaryota > Metazoa > Porifera > Demospongiae > Agelasida > Agelasidae > Agelas > Agelas oroides. The sequence goes on along the minus strand of OX422203.1, from coordinate 7,031,393 downwards.
ATTGTTCACTGCAGAAATTAAGTTACCAAGGGAGGACCTGATTTGTGGTATAGTTTCTCTACCATCCCAGAAGTACAGCCAATTTCACTTCTGTTTAACCCTAGACCTTGCGACTCCATGACCGTGCCCCTGAGTATTAGCAGTAACACCTCCTGAACTGCATACAAACTGCATGACGGGTTTGACGCTATAATCCAAATAGTTTGCGTGAGTCTTTGACTCACAGAACAAAGATTTCATGAAAACCGACACAATATGCAAATGTCCAGTCAGAACTGGAACTGTCAGCACCTGTCTGGTTGGTAGAAGAAACACTCTCGGACTCTCTCTCATGGCCGACTTTGGCCTTGTAGCAGCGCTCCAAAACCATTTACAGCTTCTCTGATTAAACTAGTGCATAAACAAACTTTAAAATTTCCCAACATACACATAAAACCAGCTGTCCTACTCTCGGACAGTTTTCTTTGCTTGTTGCAGTTAGCCATCTTGAGACAAATGTGTGGGTTTCTTGCCTGGTTTCATAAAGTACCAAAGTATACTTCCTCAAGGGCCCTTACTGGAGCAACCCGCAAGCTATCGTGGTCTACAGGAAAGCTTGGTCTGACAGAGTTGTTGTAACAGACCATACGCGTTTATCGATCTGCTGTGGTTTGCTATTCTTTCACCATGTGGACAGTACAACTACATTACAATATGATAATTGCTCCATTTCCATGCTGGCTTTCAGTATTGCCTTGGGTAAGGCCAACCATCTGACTGCTTTTATGCACGAATTAGCATAGCAGCCCCTATCACTTGGGCTCCATCTCCTGGTCACTCCAGTGCAGCTTTTGAGGCCTAAAAATGCATTGGCCGGCTCTATGTAACGCATAAGTCTTCCTTTAGCAGGGAGATGTGGTTCATTGGTTGCTAGCCGTGTACTATTCACTATTCTTCTTGTGTTGTACTAATCACTGCTTTATAAGACCCTGCAGAATGGAACCGGCTTGTGTTACCTACCTCAGAAACAACACTGCTGCACAAAGCTCCATATCCAGGCTAGTAATGCACGGGAGAGCACGTAGCAGGCTAGCACAGGCCACACCCCCAGTGCATACTGCTACCATTCTCAAACCTGCACGCAAACTAATTCCCAGCTGACATCAGTGAGAGTTTGAGAAAAAAACATCTATCATAGTAGCTAATAGAAATTTGCTCTGTTGACACTGGATGGTACATATTGCCATGGCAATAGGATTGACCTACATGCCATGGCATTACATTGCTCGCAGATAGATAGGAATGATTTGAATTTTGATGTTACATGCCCTCTCCCTGTTTGCGGCCAATCAACCCTTGGGGGTACCAAGACCACAATAGCAGGATTTTTTACTGTTCATTTCTGAGCCACTAAAAGTGGTATGCGACAGACCGTACACATTTATCGATCTGCTGTGGTTTGCTGTTCTTTTACCATGTGACATTACAGTATGATAATTGCTCCATTTTCCATGCTGGCTTTCAGCAGTGTCCTCTCCCTCTTTGCGATCAATCAACCCTTGGGGTACCAAGAGCATAATAGCTGTTCATTTCTGAGCGGCTACAAGGTCACGTCATGGGGGTGGGTGGGAGCCATCTTAGATTGTACTCACTATTCACAGCTGCATCCATAGTATATGTACATCTGTAAACCGAGATCTCGAGTTAGTATCCTATAGTGCAGTGTATGTAAACCAAGATCTAAGATATGTTGGTTCCTCCTCCGAACAGAACAAGGAATGCAACATTGAGTCACGTACACATACACACACGATATACCAGTGGGTACACTCACTGCACACATTCCACACACACATGCACACAAATGCTAATTTTAAGCAACATTAAGCACATGATGCTAAACACACATGCACACACACACATGATGCTAAACACACATGCACACACACACACTCACACATACACACACATCACACTCACACACACACTCACCCCACCAGACGGGGCCCAAGGGTGTGTTAACTGACTTCTACCGCAATCAGCAAGAGGAGCAACGTAAGAAGGTCCTGGAGGAGAAGAAGAGAAAGGAGCTGATTGAGAAACACACTGCAGCTATCAAGAGCAGCGCACATGTAAGTGATGTCTGTCTGTCACCTGGGGACAATTGACTCATTAATATGGGTCAAAGGTCAATGATAGTAAAGGTCAAAGGTCAAGTCACATTCAGCGCTTGTTACTGCAATACTGCATATGTTGAAAGTTTTTCACAAATTTCCTGAATTTTGCAAGTTAGCCTGTGTTCACAAAATTAAAAACCACGAAAAGCAAACCCTCCACTACACTTTAGTGGTTAGTATGCAATACACACATTATGAACCACGATTAAAAACCACCAACATTTTGTGTGGCAAGCTCTGTAAAATATTATCCTTACGAAATTTTCCTAAGAGCCTTTAGGAATGAATGTTTATGATATTATTCTGCTCAAGTTTTCTGTATACATATCGGTCCGCATACCAGTCCTTATATATGATAATTATGACTACTTTGGTTCTATAATTATAGGGGTTCTGTGTTTACAGTCTCAAATATTGGGTTCCGATTGCGATATGGCTAATTTGATAAACCTTGTGTGTCAGTTTTCACTGGTATGCTAAAGTTGTTAGGAGATACTTTCATCTGTTAGTTGAGTGCCGTTTTGTTGTTGTCGCATATGAGCTCTTTGTTCTAGCGACTGTATCTAAGGTGGGTACCATATCCTGGACCAAGAGCGCATAAGAACGGGCGGTTAGAGTAAGAGCGTATAACTCTTGAAACCGGTCGGAATTTACCGTCAGTACTAAAAATAGTAACACATACTGGGCATGCTGTGTGCACGTAACCAGTGTTCTATTTTTAGTACAGTTCAATACTTTTGACTGGACTACAGGCTTCTATTGGAGTTACACGCTTACTCTAGCTGCCCGTTCTTATGCACTCTTGCTGGACAATAGTCCCTCCCCCCCCCCCCCCCCCCCCACACATACACACACACAGAAACAGCAGTCCCTGTTCAATCTTATACCTTGTTTCTGAACTAGGTCAAAGAATTGTACTCCTAGGCTTACCCTGCCTCCAGTTTAGGTAGCTTGCATACAGAAAACGGACAAGTGGTCTGTTTTCTTGGAAACAGAGGGGGGAGTTGTACTATGTGACACATCCAGGAAGCCAATATGTAGCCATTTGTTCTTAAGTTGTACCTTCCCATGTAGCGATCAAAACCGAAACGTCACAGGCCTAAGAGTCAGGAAGGAGGCCTGAGAACTGTAAGCTACTGAAAACTGCAAGCAAGGAAGGGCCTGAGGAATTTTAAAAGTTAGAAGCGGGAACTCATAAACTGTAGATGGGAAAGTCTTGGGAATGTATGTTTCTTCAACTAAATTCCTATAGCTTTGCTGTTTCAAAAACACAGCATAGGGTCTATTTGGGCAAGGGATTGTTTTTCTGAAAGAGTATGCATTAGGCTGTTGTTCTGTGTACACTACCTACCTCAGTCTAGTGGGAAGGTACAAACAAACAAACATTAGGCTGTTGTTCTGTGTACGCTACCTACCTCAGTCTAGTGGGAAGGTACAAACAAACAAACATTAGGCTGTTGTTCTGTGTACGCTACCTACCTCAGTCTAGTGGGAAGGTACAAACAAACAAACATTAGGCTGTTGTTCTGTGTACGCTACCTACCTCAGTCTAGTGGGAAGGTACAAACAAACAAACATTAGGCTGTTGTTCTGTGTACACTACCTACCTCAGTCTAGTGGGAAGGTACAAACAAACATTAGGCTGTTGTTCTGTGTACGCTACCTACCTCAGTCTAGTGGGAAGGTACAAACAAACAAACATTAGGCTGTTGTCCTGTGTACGCTACCTACCTCAGTCTAGTGGGAAGGTACAAACAAACAAACATTAGGCTGTTGTCCTGTGTACGCTACCTACCTCAGTCTAGTGGGAAGGTACAAACATTAGGCTGTTGTTCTGTGTACACTACCTACCTCAGTCTAGTGGGAAGGTACAAGCAAACAAACATTAGGCTGTTGTCCTGTGTACACTACCTACCTCAGTCTAGTGGGAAGGTACAAACAAACAAACATTAGGCTGTTGTCCTGTGTACGCTACCTACCTCAGTCTAGTGGGAAGGTACAAACAAACAAACATTAGGCTGTTGTCCTGTGTACGCTACCTACCTCAGTCTAGTGGGAAGGTACAAACATTAGGCTGTTGTTCTGTGTACACTACCTACCTCAGTCTAGTGGGAAGGTACAAACAAACAAACATTAGGCTGTTGTTCTGTGTATGCTACCTACCTCAGTCTAGTGGGAAGGTACAAACAAACAAACATTAGGCTGTTGTTCTGTGTACGCTACCTACCTCAGTCTAGTGGGAAGGTACAAGCAAACAAACATTAGGCTGTTGTCCTGTGTACACTACCTACCTCAGTCTAGTGGGAAGGTACAAACAAACATTAGGCTGTTGTTCTGTGTACGCTACCTACCTCAGTCTAGTGGGAAGGTACAAACAAACAAACATTAGGCTGTTGTTCTGTGTACACTACCTACCTCAGTCTAGTGGGAAGGTACAAACAAACAAACATTAGGCTGTTGTCCTGTGTACGCTACCTACCTCAGTCTAGTGGGAAGGTACAAACAAACAAACATTAGGCTGTTGTCCTGTGTACGCTACCTACCTCAGTCTAGTGGGAAGGTACAAACAAACAAACATTAGGCTGTTGTCCTGTGTACGCTACCTACCTCAGTCTAGTGGGAAGGTACAAACAAACAAACATTAGGCTGTTGTTCTGTGTACACTACCTACCTCAGTCTAGTGGGAAGGTACAAACAAACAAACATTAGGCTGTTGTTCTGTGTACACTACCTACCTCAGTCTAGTGGGAAGGTACAAACAAACAAACATTAGGCTGTTGTTCTGTGTACGCTACCTACCTCAGTCTAGTGGGAAGGTACAAACAAACAAACATTAGGCTGTTGTCCTGTGTACGCTACCTACCTCAGTCTAGTGGGAAGGTACAAACAAACAAACATTAGGCTGTTGTCCTGTGTACGCTACCTACCTCAGTCTAGTGGGAAGGTACAAACAAACAAACATTAGGCTGTTGTCCTGTGTACGCTACCTACCTCAGTCTAGTGGGAAGGTACAAACAAACAAACATTAGGCTGTTGTCCTGTGTACGCTACCTACCTCAGTCTAGTGGGAAGGTACAAACAAACAAACATTAGGCTGTTGTCCTGTGTACGCTACCTACCTCAGTCTAGTGGGAAGGTACAAACAAACAAACATTAGGCTGTTGTTCTGTGTACGCTACCTACCTCAGTCTAGTGGGAAGGTACAAACAAACAAACATTAGGCTGTTGTTCTGTGTACGCTACCTACCTCAGTCTAGTGGGAAGGTACAAACAAACAAACATTAGGCTGTTGTCCTGTGTACGCTACCTACCTCAGTCTAGTGGGAAGGTACAAACAAACAAACATTAGGCTGTTGTCCTGTGTACGCTACCTACCTCAGTCTAGTGGGAAGGTACAAACAAACAAACATTAGGCTGTTGTCCTGTGTACGCTACCTACCTCAGTCTAGTGGGAAGGTACAAACAAACAAACATTAGGCTGTTGTCCTGTGTACGCTACCTACCTCAGTCTAGTGGGAAGGTACAAACAAACAAACACAGCTGCATGTTAGCTTCCTGCTTTATGTGACCTGATACAGAAGCTAAAACATGGTCCTCTGTTTCCAAGAAAAACCGACCACTCATCTGTGATAATTCTGTCTCTAGAGAACCCTGTCTTGTACACGTAGCTCTTTATTGGTGCACAGACCAGTAGCCTCATTCCCAGGCCAGGACAGGGCCTGGGAACGAGGCTACCGGCATGTTACTGAGGATTGTGGGTATGTGGCTGGAATTCAAGCTGTAACCCCCCCCCCCGCCCCTCCCACACACCATACACACACACATAGGCAAAAAAAGCACAACTGTCAGGTGATTCAGAGTCAGCTGCGATTGTTAATCTTGCTAAAGCTCTAGAGGAGGGCTCCCTGGACCAAGACCCATTCATCCAGCAGTACAGAGCTAAAAGACTTGAGGAGATGAAACAACAGGCAAAACTTGGAGCACAGAGGTTGGTGGGGGGGGAGTGAAGAGGGAGTGAGGGGGGGGGGGGGGGGGGGTTGGGAGAGGGAGTAGGGGGAGAGGATGGGAGGGGAGGAAAGAGAGGGTGTTGGGAGAGGGAAGAAGGATGGAAGGGAGAGGGGAGGTGTTGGAGGGTAGAAGGAATTGAGTAAGACAAGTGGCATGTATAAACTCTACATGTACATGTAACTCATACACCTCACACACACCACACACACACCTCACACACCACATATATCACACACTACACAGGGTAATATTTGGCAACTTGGTGGAGGTGCGAGGGGACAGGTACGCAAACATTATCGACTCTGCCCCCCCACAAACGTTCATCATCATGCATATTTATGATGAGGTAAGATTATGCACACATTCTCCGGCTCCTCCCCAGACTTTTGGCTGCATGATACTCACTAGTGTAAATGTAGAACGTTGTGGGGCGAGCCTGAGCGCACAACAGAGAGCAGTATCGTTTGGCCCTAACTAAGACTTCACCAGTTTTATTACCAGGTTGCAGCATACAGTTTATGCATGTCTGCAGCTAGCAGGGGTTAATTCTGGCCTCCTGCTGACCTCTTAGACTATCGGCTCTGGATATACACTGGCTTGTCGTGCACGGTTTTTGCACAAGCAGGAGAGGCGTCGAAAAGTTTCTACGCATGATAAATAAGTGGTTTGCAAAGCAAAAATTTTACCTAATATCCTCATGCAGTGCGCGGTTGCATTAAATTACAGTCCAAACAGACATACGGAATACGTACGACAGATAATATATATATATATATATATATAAGAAAAATCCACCATTCAACTCGCTAGTGTGGGGCTCGCTCAGGCTCGTCCCAATTATCATACGTCTAACTCTACACTGTGTGTGTCAGTCACCCTCTGCTAGCTAGATATGTGCAGGAAGTTACCCAGTATCTTTGCTCTCCTCGCTGCTCTGAGCCCTAGTGCACCCATGCACAGTTCTGCCATCCTTCCCTGACGTCACTCACATGAGCATAGATACCCGGCTCCCTCCCATTTTAACAATAAGGCCAGGCAACCTAGTTGTATTGTTTCACATCAGCCACTTAACTCGATTTGCATGCTGGCAGGCGGTCGTTATTCATTACTAGCAAACACTATATACACTCGGCAATCTACAGTGCTACGACCATTAAAAGTGGTCATGAAAGGTGATAATGAGAGTTGAGCCAGCAGATCTCAAAGGAAGCAGATGCTAATACGAACCAATAAATCTAGTTTGCCCGGCCTAAGTACTTCAAGTGACAGAAAGTTGGGTGGGGACCTGGAAATGTATTTGCATGCTAATTGTTAGTTACTTATTAATTTCACTCCTGTTACCAAATGCACTTATTCCGTCAGTAATTGTTCATCGACTCATCCATCCATTTGACCACGTTAATAACCCCTAGCAACAGTAATCTAAAAACGACTCCTGTGCCAATTTACTTACTGTTGCTGTTCATATTTTATTCTCGTAGCATTTCTACTATTGGGCTAACTTTACATGGTAGCCATCACCATGGTAACAAGGTTTCATTGCTGAGACTCATTGGGCCTAGGAGCTCTTTGGGAGGAGAGAGATGATGGCCACTATTAATATTAGTAGATAGTTTTTTAGCACATACCATGAAGTGGTGAATGTGAATGTGAAATACAGTTGCTGGCTTACTAACAGCATCACCAGTGCAAGTACTTTGCCAGCTGCTCATGCACAATGTTCCTGTATTCCTCCCCCCCTCTAGATTGCCTCCTCCTGCCAGCAGATGAACAAGTGTCTCACCAAGATGGCCAAAATCTACCCCACAGTACGTAGGCACATGCCATCCTCCATTGAAATGTCTTGTTGCGTTTACTGCAGTCCTGCATAGAAACCGGACATTGTTCTATTGCATATTTTGACCACATTGTGGTGTTGAATGCACTGTATCAGTTGTCTGTTAGGGCAGCGCTCATATGCCCTCCATAGACTCATCAGATGTTCATACATCCATAAAGTGTGTGTGAGCCCTGTTGAGTTGGCCGCTAGTCTCAGACCCAAGCTCTTAGAGGGCTTCTAATATCCTGGGTACAAGACTAGGGCCTAGCTAGGATAGCTAGGAGGTGAAAGGAGCACCATGGGTGCTGATCATGGTATCATATGATACGATCCTTTACTACATCGGCAGACCATGGGTGCGGACCACCATGGGTGCGGACCACCATGGGTGCTGATCATGGTATCATGTGATACGATCCTTTGCTACATCGGCAGACCATGGGTGCGGACCACCATGGGTGCTGATCATGGTATCATGTGATACGATCCTTTGCTACATCGGCAGACCATGGGTGCGGACCACCATGGGTGCTGATCATGGTATCATGTGATACGATCCTTTGCTACATCGGCAGACCATGGGTGCTGATCATGGTATCATGTGATACGATCCTTTGCTACATCGGCAGACCATGGGTGCGGACCACCATGGGTGCTGATCATGGTATCATGTGATACGATCCTTTGCTACATCGGCAGACCATGGGTGCGGACCACCATGGGTGCTGATCATGGTATCATGTGATACGATCCTTTGCTACATCGGCAGACCATGGGTGCGGACCACCATGGGTGCTTATCATGGTATCATGTGATACGATCCTTTGCTACATCGGCAGACCATGGGTGCGGACCACCATGGGTGCTGATCATGGTATCATGTGATACGATCCTTTGCTACATCGGCAGACCATGGGTGCGGACCACCATGGGTGCTGATCATGGTATCATGTGATACGATCCTTTGCTACATCGGCAGACCATGGGTGCGGACCACCATGGGTGCTGATCATGGTATCATGTGATACGATCCTTTGCTACATCGGCAGACCATGGGTGCGGACCACCATGGGTGCTGATCATGGTATCATGTGATACGATCCTTTGCTACATCGGCAGACCATGGGTGCGGACCACCATGGGTGCTGATCATGGTATCATATGATACGATCATATGATTTACTACATCGGCAGACCATTTACCTGTGGTTTCTCGTCTCCCTTTGCAGGTGAAGTTTTGTCGTGTGCAGTCCTTTCAGCTAGGAGTCAGCCATAACTTTGTGAGCTTCCCTCACCCTCTTCTCCTTCCCTCACCCTCTTCTCCCTCCCCTCCTCTTCTCCTTCCCCTCCTCTTCTCCCTCCCCTCACCCTCTTCTCCTTCCCCTCACCCTCTTCTCCCTCCTTATTACTTACACTCTTATTATTATACAATAGCTGTTCTCTAATGAAGTCACTCACTCCTTCCCCTCTCTCTTCCGCCACTCCACCCTCTCCTCCTCCGACTCTCTCCTCTGTCTCCCTCCTCACACCACTCCAGTCGGAGAATGCTCTCCCTGCATTGCTGGTATACCGTGGTGGAGAACTCCTGGGCAATCTACTGAGAGTGACAGACTCACTGGGAGAAGACTTCACGACGGACGATTTGGAGAGCTTTTTGCAAGAGTAAGTGGTAGCGATGTAGCCTTGTGCTAGCCTCGTTCCCAGGCCCCGCCCAGCTTTCTGTCGCTTGCAGTACGGAAAAGCGGGGAGAGCCTGGTATCTTTTCTCACGTGAGCATGACGTAATCGGAAAATGGCGAAAATTTTCAGAACAAACAGGCTGCATTTCGCGTATTGTTCAACTGACCACACGCTCAACGCTCGGTGACGACAATCGCCCTCTGCTAGCTAGATACATGCAGTAAGTTACCTGCTACGTTGGCTCTTTTTGCTGTTCTGGGCCCTGTGCACCCACGCACAATTAAACCCTTTCTACCATCCTTTCTATCCTGACGTCACTCACGTGAGAAAAGATACCAGGCCCTCTCCTGCTTTTCCATACTAATAGCGATGGAAAGCTGGGCGGGGCCTGGGAACGAGGCTAGCTTTGTGTCCTTTCTAATGACACCTAGCGATTAACATAATTATCTTTCTTCCTCCATCTGTTTCCCTTTTCTCCTTCCTTCTCCTCTCTCTCTCTCCCTCCCTTCCTCCCTCCCTCCCTTCCTCCCTCCCTCCCTTCTCCCTCCCTCCCTCCTTCCCTCTCTCCCTCTCTCTCTCTCCCTCCCTCCCTCCCTCCCTCCCTCCCTCCCTCCCTCCCTCCCTCTCTCCCTCTCTCCCTCTCTCCCTCCCTCCCTCCCTCCCTCCCTCCCTCCCTCCCTCCCTCCCTCCCTCCCTCCCTCCCTCCCTCCCTCCCTCCCTCCCTCTCCCTTCTCTCCAGAAAAAACTGCTTACCTCCAGAGAGTGAGAAAGATTGGCTCTTGTCTCCAGATGTAAATGGGAAAAAGATCCTCGGTTTTCCCAGCAAGAACGTCTCAGATTCAGACTAACAAGCAGTCTCTGCACACCATTTTTTTTATTGGAAATTTACGCACACATCGTTTGTTACTGTCGTTCTGCAGAATTATGTTTTGGTACAAATTTTCTCTTGTTCTTAAGTTTTTAGATCATGATATTGGTTAATTAACTTTTAATAGTCACACTGTCACAGCCTTGTAATCATGTGTTCCTGCACAAGTTGTACTAATCTCTGTTTATAAAGACCCATAGATCTCGTCATTGATTGCTATGTCACAACACTGTCTGATATTCAGTTTCTTGAAATAGTTTATCCCAGCCCTTCCACCATCCAAGCATTTGATTGTTTACAGATCTAGAAGCCCAAGCAGGTCGTCTCACCTGATATATGAAGTCCAGTTGTACAATAGACAAGTTTCCTACAAAGGTCAAACACAAGCAACTCTAGTTAGGCCTTGATAAATTATGGTTTATGTACTCAAAAAGTATAAGAGAATTATGCTGGAATAATAGGTATTAGACATGTGAGAATAATAATAGGCTAATACTAGTCTCACATTAATCACTAATCACTACAGTTATAAATGAATTTGGATGTATTGAAGTAAAAATAGAGGAAAGTGGAAAGGCCGGCAGTCACCGGGAGTCAAACCCAGGACACCTGGCTTGAGCCGCCAGTACTCTGCCACTAAGCCACACAACAGCTGGACAACCACCAGCCCCCACAATCCTCTATATGTACTGCACAGGTGGTACTGAATGCCTCAGTCGTACACCCGGCAGTCACTCAGTATGTGCCGTCAGAACTCTGTTGGGGATCAACCGGAAAACTCTCTCCATCAGGAAAGAACCCATGTTGAGTGGTTTACTCACTCTAAATGCTCAGAGCATCTTGCCTCACGCTGGCTGCCGGCTTTTTCACTTCCTCTATTTTTGCCTCATAACATCTAAATTCATTTATTTCCAGCGTGAGGCAAGATGCTCTGAGCAATCACTCCCAGTTTGCCCTGGAGGTCAAAAGGTCACCTGATTACTGACATGGAGTCTTGTTTCTGTATTTCCGTGTTGCAGAACCTTTTTAACCAACAGCATCGGTCATCTCTAGAAGCTTGTATTTCTTGTTTTACCATTAAACTGTTATGTGTGTAAGAAAAATACACAACTCTAAAAAAGCATAATTAACTTTCAAAACATATGTCATGAGCATCAAGAAATAGACTAATGGCCAATAACTATAATTTATCAAGGCCAAATTAGGTCGTGCACTTTGACAGCACGACCTCAAGGGATGGCAGCAACTTGGAGAGCTAGTGGTCCAAATTGGATGGTGGGAAGACCCAGGAATGAGGCTAGCTACAGTTAGTCAATTAGATAACCACAATCGCTTGAACAATTATTGTGGCTTTTGGCTGCAAGATATATATTGATTTGTGGTTACACAAGTCATAATGACCCTAGTGCTTGCATCCAATAATACTACCTGACTGTAATCCAACTGATAAGATAAACCCACAATAACCCTTGAATCCGATAGCCAATTTATGTTACTATAGCATCAATGAATACAGTATCACTGTATTCCTGAAGGAGGATGAGGGATCATGTTAGCTTCATTCTCAGGCCTCCCCCGTTATTGTTCTTCGGTTTGCGTTCAATATAACCTGCGTCCGTGTATTATACTGAAGGCAAACCGAAGAACAAAAACAGGGTAGGCCTTGTTACTATAGCTACTCATATTAATCATCTTTGTGGTCACTACCCTACAGCTATAGTATCAGCACTTGCATCTAGGCACACAGTATTGCCTCCGAACAGAGCAGAATTGTCCAGCAATGCTAGAAAATCCACTAATGGAGTGCACCAATACGTGACTCCTTGCCAACAGGAGAAAGTCCACCCAGGTGGCTATGAACCCCTCTGACTTCCCCTCTCGTTTCTTGTCTCCAATGAACTGAACATGCTGGAGAGTCATGTTTGTGGTCCGAATACGACCACCATATCTCTCTAAAATCAGCTCCTTCACCACATAGGAGTCACTGGCAAGGTAGACAGGAGAACCTGGGCCAATGATTCGATCCGCGAGCTTCAGTGAGCAGTCCAGAGTACTCAGCCACGATGAATTGCTTCGGTAAACTCGGTGTGGGTTAAAATGACGAACCTCTTGGAAGTTGTTTCCTAGGAAACCAGTGCGTATGTGTACTGCCAGGTAGCGCTGGTTGTGCAGAATACCCAGTGACTTTTGTACTTCAGTCACGGTGGAAATGACATCAGGTGAAAATGTGAACAGATAGCGTAGAATCTCACCACCTATGAAAGTTGTTGGCTCTTTATTTTCTTTACTGCTTGTAAGGGACAGAATGTCTCCTAAACCAAGTTTCTCAAATCCATGCATGAAGTGTGGGTCACAGTGGATAGACTTGTAGTAGCCTCGTAGAAATGGGACATAGGACTCATCTGTCATTGCAATGTGAGGCTTGGAGCTGTTAAGAAGGCGAAAGAGTGTGGAATAATGCTCTCCCTGCACAAGTCTTCGAATGTCATGATTTGTATGCATACCCAAACTTCTGTCAAAGAAGGACCAGTCAATTTCATTTGGCTGCAAATATTGCATTGTCTTCTGGCTCTCCTTGTCCCAGGAGATGATAAACACTCTCTCAGTCATGATAGCTAGCAGAAATACAAGCTGTATGCGATAAAACTGGTCACCGAGTCCAGAACATTTGATGGGTGTTTCACAGGCCCACGTAAGAGTGCGTACACTATTGTTGATCAAGTGATTAGGGTTGCTGGAATGAAGATGTGATTGGTTTTTCAACGCTGATAGTTGTTGATGATGAAAGTACTTGTAGTCCTCCAGGGCCTGTTTGAAGGTTTTCCATCCTTTGCTTGAGTCTTCACGAACACTTTTACCAACTTCTGTGCAGACATTTGTCTGGGGATGGTAAATGTTTGGCACTCGGACAACAAACTGGTTGTCACTTAGTTTATAGAATCGGTGACCCAGTATCACCAGCAAGCACAGTGTAAGGACGAGCAGGAGGGCAAGGGAGAACTTCACCTTGTGCATAACTCTTGCAGCCTCTCAGCTAATGTCGTCAATCAAAGAGTAGCTCTTATACTGTGTGATTGTTAGCAGGCAGGGTGCACCTTCCTTAGCTAAACTAGATATGTCTAAGCTAGTACGCTGCTAGTAATTAGCAGTGAGTTTCCACTTCTATTGTCAACTGACCTTCTCCTTAACCCACTAGCTGTCCAGGGTTATTCAAGAGAAAGATGGTAGTTTGGTAGACTGGCTAGGATGTACCTGAAGGGTAGGCACTTTACAACCTAGTGTGACTTGTCTAACAGCTAGAAACTTTACACACAAATATTATCAAATTCTAGACCATAGTCAGTAGCTTGATCCTCACATTAGGCCTTCTTTCTGACCAGAGTTGAGAGCCTGCATGAGATCTTCTTCCCAGAGACATGCTCTGATACAAATATGTAGGCACAGTGAATGAGGTATTTCAAGTGGAAGTGCTTACTCTATTGACTGGTTGCTATGCAGAGCACAGTGTACACTCTAGCCATTATTGCCAAGTGCCTTGGCTACTATTCTTTGCAGTGTGGTATAAGTAACCAAGGAAACTGCTCCTTCTTATCTAAGAAAAATACAAAGGACAGGAACAAAAGGTGGTACCCTGCTTCTAGGCAGGATTGCAATATATTCATAAATAATTTTTTCCTACATAATTACTCTTCAATAGCTTGCATCTAGGCATCTTATATTGCCTCCGAACAGAGCAGAATTGTCCGGCAATGCTAGAAAACCCGCTAATGGAGTGCACCAATACATGGCTCCTTGCCAACAGGAGAAAGTCCACCCAGGTGGCTATGAACCCATCTGGTTTCACCTCCCGACTGTTGTCTCCAATGAACTGAACATGCTGGAGAGTCATGTTTGTGGTCCGGATACGACCACCATATCTCTCTAAAATCAGCTTCTTCACCACATAGGAGTCACTGGCGAGGTAGACAGGGGATCCTGGGCCAATGATTCGATCTGCAAGCTCCAGTGAGCAGTCCAGAGCACTCAGCCACGATGAATTGCTTCGGTAGATTTTGTATCGGCTAAAGTGACCAACCTCTTCAAAGTCGTTTCCTAGGAAACCAGTGCGTATGTGTACTGCCAGGTAGCGCTGGTTGTGTAGAATACCCAGTGACTTTTGTACTTCAGTCACGGTGGAAATGACATCAGGTGAAAACGTGAACAGATAGCGTAGAATCTCACCACCTATGAAAGTCACTGGCTCTTTATTTTCTTTCTTGCGTGTAAGGGACAGAATGTCTCCTAAACCAAGTTTCTCAAATCCGTGCATGAAGTTTGGGTCACCATGGATAGACTTGTAGTAGCCTCGTTGAAATGGGATGTAAGAGTCATTTGTCGTTGTGATGTGAGGTTTAGAGCTGTTAAGAAGGCTAAAGAGTGCGGCATAATACTCTTCCTGTACAAGTCTCTGAATATCATGGTTTGTATGCATACCTAAACTTCTATCAAAGAAGGACCAGTCAATTTCATTTGGCTGCAAATATCGCATTGTCTTCTGGCTCTCCTTGTCCCAGGAGATGATAAACACTCTCTCAGTCATGATGGCTAGCAGAAAGACAAGCTGTATGCGATAAAACTGGTCACCAAGTCCAGAACATTTGATGGGTGTTTCACAGGCCCACGTAAGAGTGCGTACACTATTGTTGATCAAGTGATTAGGGTTGCTGGAATGAAGATGTGATTGGTTTTTCAACGCTGATATCTGTTGATGATGAAAGTACTTGTAGTCCTCCAGGGCTTGTTTGAAGGTTTTCCATCCTTTGCTTGAGTCTTCACGAACACTTCTACCAACTTCTGTGCAGACATTTGTCTGGGGATGGTAAATGTTTGGCACTTGGACAACAAACTGGTTTTCACCTACTTTATATAATCGGTGACCCAGTATCACCAACAAGCACAGAGTAAGGATGAGCAGGAGGGCAAGAGAGAACTTCACCTTGTACATAACTCTTGCAGCCTCTCAGTTAGTGTTGTCAATCAAAGAGTAGCTCTTATACTGTGTGATTGTTAGCAGGCAGGGAGGGTGCACCTTCCTTAGCTAAACTATAGATACATCTAGTATGTAGGCATGCAAACTAGCAGCAAGTTATATACTGTATAATTACTGTAGTCAACTGACCTTCTCTATAACCCAGTGGTAGACTGGCTAGGATGTACCTGAAGGGTAGGCACTTTACAAGCTATAGTGTGACATGTCTAACAGCTAGAAACTTTACACACAAACAATATCAGATTCTAGACCATAGTCAGTAGCTTGATCCTCACATTAGGCCTTCTTTCTGACCAGAGTTGAGAGCCTGCATGAGATCTTCTTCCCAGAGACATGCTCTGATACAAATATGTAGGCACAGTGAATGAGGTATTTCAAGTGGAAGTGTTTACTTTATTGACTGGTTGCTATGCAGAGCACAGTGTACACTCTAGCCATTATTGCCAAGTGCCTTGGCTACTATTCTTTGCAGTGTGGTATAAGTAACCAAGGAAACTGCTCCTTCTTATCTAATAAAATACAAAGGACAGGAACAAAAGGTGGTACCCTGCTTCTAAGACTGATAGAATGATGAGTGAATACAATCACAATATATAATTTAAAAATTTCATATAAATTTCTCCATAACTATAAATTACTCTTCATGGAGAATTATGAATATACAAGATTAGTGCTTGCATCTAGGCATACTGTATTGCCTCCGAATGGAGCAGAATTGTCCGGCAATGCTAGAAAACCCGCTAATGGAGTGCACCAATACGTGGCTCCTTGCCAACAGGAGAAAGTCCACCCAGGTGGCTATGAATCCATCTGGTTTCACCTCACATCTCTTGCCTCCAATGAACTGAACATGCTGGAGAGTCATGTTTGTGGTCCGAATACGACCACCATATTTCTCTAAAATCAGCTCCTTCACCACATAGGAGTCACTGGCGAGGTAGACAGGAGAACCTGGGCCAATGATTCGATCTGCAAGCTTCAGTGAGCAGTCCAGAGTACTCCGCCATGATGAATGTTTCCGGTAGATTTTGTATCGGCTAAAGTGACCAACCTCTTCAAAGTCATTTCCTAGGAAACCAGTGCGTATGTGTACTGCCAGGTAGCGCTGGTTGTGTAGAATACCCAGTGACTTTTGTACTTCAGTCACGGTGGAAATGACATCAGGTGAAAATTTGAACAGATAGCGTAGAATCTCACCACCTATGAAAGTTGTTGGCTCTTTATTTTCTTTACTGCTTGTAAGGGACAGAATGTCTCCTAAACCAAGTTTCTCAAATCCATGCATGAAGTGTGGGTCATAGTGGATAGATTTGTAGTAGCCTCGTAGAAATGGGACATAAGACTCATCTGTCATTGCAATGTGAGGCTTGGAGCTGTTAAGAAGGCGAAAGAGTGTGGAATAATGCTCTCCCTGCACAAGTCTTCGAATGTCATGATTTGTATGCATACCCAAACTTCTATCAAAGAAGGACCAGTCAATTTCGTTTGGCTGCAAATATCGTGTCGTCTTCTGACTCTCCTTGTCCCAGGAGATGATAAACACTCTCTCAGTCATGATGGCTAGCAGAAAGACAAACTGTATGCGATAAAACTGGTCACCAAGTCCAGAACATTTGATGGGTGTTTCACAGGCCCACGTAAGAGTGCGTACACTATTGTTGATCAAGTGATTAGGGTTGCTGGAATGAAGATGTGATTGGTTTTTCAACACTGATATCTGTTGATGATGAAAGTACTTGTAGTCCTCCAGGGCCTGTTTGAAGGTTTTCCATCCTTTGCTTGAGCTTTCACGAACACTTTTACCAACTTCTGTGCAGACGCTTGTCTGGGGATGGTAAATGTTTGGCTCTCGGACAACCAAGTAATATCTGTGACCCAGAGTCACCAGCAGAAACACACTAAGAAGGAGCAGGAAGATGAGCGAGAATTTCACCTTGTACATAGCTGACTTCTCAACTGGTGCCATTTTTCCTCCAAACAAATTAAGAGCTCTTATACTGTGGGAGTTTCAAAGAATAGGCTCATTAGCTAATTAAACTAGATACGTTAAGCTAATCAGTGAAGAATGGTTACCAATTTAACAATATTATAGTATCAGAATCTAGCCTACTGACCTAACCCACTGTCAAGACTTGTCTAAGATGATAGCATGCAGTTACAATGGGTCCTTTGTTTTGTTTGCAAAATCTACACATTGTAATTCTACAAGACTAATAACAGAAACAGAAAGAAACAGTTGTCTGTGTTTTCAGTGTGTTATCAGAAGCTTTTTCTAACAGTATATTGAAAGTTTGCCATGCAAATTACTGTAGGTCAGTTTAGGCTATACGTGCATAAGAGCACTTCACAAGCTAGTACACCATGTCCATATTCAAACATTCACACCAACTTCTAGCCCATACTCAGTAGCTTGATCCTCTCCTCACATTATTTAGGGTCCTCTTTCTGGGCAAAGTTGAGAGACACTCCGTGAGATCTTCTTCCCAGAGACATGCCGTAGTCTCGTAGATTCTGCCATACCGAAATATGCAGCACATGCAGTACGGTAGGTATATGAGTGTTTACAGGTTGGTTGCTATGCAGTGCACAATCGGACAATGTACATTATATTCGGGTCACTGTTCAATATTGCCGAGCGCCTTAGCGCGGGGACTGCAGTGCAGACTATAATCATAGATAATAGAGCGTAACCGGGATTGGAAACATCTCAATTAAGGCGACCACTCCGCGTTGCCGGAAGTAGTACTTCCGGTCACGTACATAATGAGGCAAGTTGAGCGTGGCGGTCCGGAGCCATAAAACCAGTGCGTGTTTATCGCGTCGGACGCTCAGACGCAGTGGTTTACATGCAGCTGGAGTAACTACACTACAGCTACAAAAGATGGAGCACGACTAGAGAGGCTCCTCATGCATGTACACTGAAGTTGCAAGAGCACATAACAATGGCAATGCACTAATAAATACACACACTAATACACTATACAGTTGTACAAAGAAACTGCTAACAAACTCTTGAATGTTGAGTTGCCATGTACATCTCTTTGGCACTGAAAACCAGAGAATTGGGTCACTGAAGCAGAGTCCACTGGATCAGAAGAATCAGTCATTGAGGGTGAGTGAAAACATAACATGGGCTTGGAATGCTGGGAGCGTAGCGATAAGTTTGCACCAGACTTGGTGGCTAGATATCAACTTGCTTTCATGGAATTGGTACTGTGAATGGTAATCATGACTGGCGGTTCCCTGCAGATACGGAGTAAGATTGTGTTTCATGCTTCATGTTTCCTCTCTTCTCTCTTGCCAATGCATGCCCAACTGAAATTTTCTCCCACCCATATCTGTAATGTGTACAGGGAGTGCATACATGTAGCCAAAAAAACTAGTTACACAAAGACAAGAGCTAGTCTCGTACTAGTCTCGCAAGCCAGACCCACTTCCGCAAAAAAAAAGGGAAGGATCTGGTGAACTGCGTACACAAGCAAAAGAGAGCTAGGACATATTTTCCACTACTGCAGGAGTTGTAAAAACACTTTTAGATGGTTTCTAAATGTCAATTAAGCGCCCTACTTCCGGAGGGCAAACGCGCGATCGATAGGCAGCTGTACAGCGGACCTTTCACCTTGAGAGAAGCAGCTTCTTTTATCTTTCAGTACTAATGGTAAGGACTCGATGTAGCGCTTACTAGCCTGTATTTTGCACGCAGCTGGACTAAACCCGGACACCGACTTTTGCCCTCCGGAAGTGAAGCCACGCCCCATGAAAACCATCTATACTTCTCAGAGAGCGTGCTTACTCCGCAACAGGAAATTCAAGAGTGTATTATTTGAAATCTGGTTACATCATCCAGCTAATTGCATTCTAGTGGGACACGGCTTGTGTATGTAGTTCACCAGACCCTTCCTTTTTTGCAGAAGTGGGTCTGGCTTGCGAGACTAGTCTCGTACCCAGACTACTTTTCAGCGGGCAAAAAAAAAAGTGGTCTGGAAACAAGACTAGACAAGAGCTAGGCCTACATCAAAAATGAAATGTCCATAATCTCTCCCCCACAAACTGCTCCCCAAGAAAGTTTATGGCATTGTGTAATATTACCATGCAATACTTCAGACTCAGAGCTTTCTTCTGAAATGTTCTAAACCAAAGCCATAAACCTACACTGAGAGCAACTGCTTCACAAACTTCTTTACCTACCGTAGGCTAAATATGGCAGTATAGCTTCTGTAACTGAAGGAAAAAATGTTTCTAGCATCACAAATTATTACCATGCAATACTTCAGACTCGGAGCTTTCTTCTGAAACGTTCTAAACTAAAGCCATAAACCTACACTGAGAGCAACTGCTTCACAAAAGATTAACTAAACAGAGGCGCATATATATATATGCGCATCACGTGAGATGTTTCCAATCCCGGTTACGCTCTATTATCTATGCTATAATCATTTACGAGTGGCGCCGCGGGGTGGTACACTTGGCATGAGCGCTGGAGCGGCGCAAGCGGCCATTGTTAGCCTCGTTCCCGGGATCCCAGGCCTGGGAACGAGGCTAGTTGATACGTACATTGTAGATGAGTTGACGACTGCACGAAGGGTCGAGTGCAACCACTAGCACCCCCCTCAGTCGTTTCATCTAGCTAGGAATGAGCAGCGAACAATTCGTAAGCAGATGGCATCATCACTGAATGGTGCGACGCTATTAAAATTATTGCCTGAAATGCTCTAATGTTCGCGTAGCCAGACTCCGGCGAGACGCGATACACGCACTGCTTCTAAGATCCTGCATCGCTTGTGCTAGCACACTGCGCATGCGTGTCACCCTAGTAGTAGGCCTAAGGATTCCAAAACTATAGTTAGGAATGAAAGAGATCATGGTTGCAAAAATATACCAATATAATGAGCATCAATCAAATGATCTCCATATATGCTTTCCGAGGCAATAAGCTAAGCAAAGCCTAAGGGAGAATATGATGGTTGAATGGTTGTGCTAAAATAAAAACTGTCATACACCAGTAATGTGTGCACATGGACTGGTTTAGCACAGACTTGAAACTGTAGCTGCACACAGATCCCCTCAGAGATAGTAGACAGTAATGGAAATATCCACTTTAGCAAAGACCTCTTGGATCATCTCCATCACCCTCTCCCACTTAAGTCTGTCCAGCCCGCACCCAATGCGGGGCATGCAAAGTTCTTTCACTCCATTGCTCACACAGTGGTCTCTCATGGCTTGCAGAGAGGAGTGGAGGGTTTCATAGGTGGGCTTGTGGAAATAACGAACTTTGGTCACCTGACGTATACCAGGAGAAATGGTAATACATAGGAGAAATCAATGAAATTAAGGTATTCATTAATACTAGGCAGGCTCCTTCCCATCCTTTGTGGTAATAACCTGATTTTGCATAGCATGCAAAGGAAGAACCTGGAAACAAGGCTAAAATTTAGTAGTTTCAAGGTATACGTACCATGTAATATACAAATCTGTCATCTCTCCTGAGGACTGCAAGACCACCAGTTTTTACTCCTGAAAATGGAAGACATAAAAAGGCTGAGGTAGAATCAGGGAGAGGGAAAAGTTAGCTACTCTTTCCTCTACAGCTATAGGCCACTCCAGTATCTCCACTCTTAGATCACTGTAGCATACTGGAGTGACTTATAACTAATTCCCAGGCCCTGCCCAGCTTTACATAGCTTACAGTACTTTTCCTGTGTGGAGAAAGCCTGGGAATGAGGCTAGGAGTGACTGGAACATCATAGAGCCTAAGCAGCCATTATTTCATTGCTCAGCTAGCAAGACAAGGAAAAACTGCTTACCCTGCGATTTCAGTTCTCCCACTCCTCCAAACTTTTGTTTGAAGAGTGTAGCTATCCCCTTGCCCATGTGCATGTCCTCACTGACACAGTGCGCCAGGGAGGTGGAGCTGGGGCAGGAAAACAAGTCACCTTTGACCTCCGACAAGTGTACTTTTCTTGAAACACCAGGTGAGTTTTGTTGGCCAGTTTCCCTAAATGGAATAGATGCTGATGCTTTGGAGTGGATACTGGAGGTGGATGCGCCTTCAGTTTGCTGTGCAGAGCTTCCATTGTGTGAGCCATCATCTCTGTCCCCACAACTCACACTGCTTCCCCCTGGCTTGCTCATGGGAGAGTGCCTCGCATCCTTGAAGGCTGCAGCATGGCGAATGGGCCCAGACTGAACTCTCTGAGCTCTTGGAGAACTGCCAGTTTTCTTTACAAAGCTGTCCAATTTGCCTTGCCTTGCTGCCATTGTACTCTTTCCCAGTCTCGTTCCCAAATTGGCATAGGGATAAGACCGTTGTACATACATCTACATGTACGTATGGCTGCACTGCTGACCTTATTGGCTCGTGTAAGGTTGCAAATAGTCCTAGAGTATAAATTTACAGATACAAACACAATGCAAGCATGCAGATCGACTACAGTACAGACTGTCAGTCACAGTGGTCTGTGATATATTTCATGCACATGATACACAAAATACATCATGTCAAACAACTCTCTCTTGTACTTGTCAACTTCCTCTTGGATGACTGCTTCATAGTGGCTTTGTAACGAATAAGAGTATGGGTGTGACCGTCCATATGGGTCTTCAAACTCAAGCTCAATCTCACTAAGACAACCCTTCAGTACTAAACAATGTGCAATTGCTTTCAACTGATCATCAGTGAAGTGATACATGAAGGTGATTGATGTCAGCGACTTATTCAGCAGTAGCATGTCTAAAAAGGAGGCAAAGTTTTCTGTACCCATCACACGATCAAACGTTCCTGCTACAGCAAATTGCAGGTCTAAAACCAGTGTTTTCAAGGTTGAGTTCTGACTGCCAAGAACAGAGGCAAGAAGTACTAATGAGGGCTCCAAAGTTGTAAGCCTACTTCTGACACACAGCCTTGTGAGTGAGGTGTTTTGTGCCAAACCAAATGCCAACACATTTAAAAGGTTTGAAGGTAGATATCTAACTGTTATGCTCAATGAGGTCAACGAGTTGTTGTTACATAGCATTCCAGCCAGTGACAGTGCTACTTCTATATCTGCATCAAAGCTGTCATCAGCTATTGTCAATGATTTCAAAGTTGAGTTGTCCTCTGCAATCACTCTAAACAATCCACCATACAACTTTTCAGGGTACTGTGCACGAGTCCCACTACCTGCTAGCTCAACACACATTTGGCTATTGTCAATGAAGGACAACACTTTAAGTGTTTGATTCACACTCAGTGCTGACTCAACTGCAAGTGCAAGTGAGCTCAAGTCTCCACACATGTACTTTTGCACATGCAGTGTTTCCACTGACTTGTTATGCTCCAGTGCATGAAATAGACTGCATAAGCCACTGTTTGAAATAGCAACTGATCCGATATCCAACACTTTTAATGTTGTGGTCATGGCTAGCTTGGGTGTGATGCACCTTTCAATGACCTTATCATTCATCCCTGTAACACCAAGCAATGCAAGCTCTTCAAGTGTCCCATTCCTTATCAAACAACGCAGTGAGTCCAAGTCAGAAGAAGAGAGATGGACATCTATAATGTCCCGATGAATACCATAGAGCAACGGTGATCCCATAATTTCCAGCTTTTGTAAAAATTTGAATGCAGGAATATTAACAATTCTGGCTAGTTTGTTAACTGCAATAGGAAAAACACGTGAAAATATCCGTGTGCTATCAATAACCTGTAGTTGCTGGATACAAACAGAGGATGACTCTTTTTCAAGTTGTTCACAGAGTACGTCAAGCTCTTCATGATGAATAGAATTAGTTCCAATGTCTAGTCGTTTCCAAGTACAACCGCTCCTGCTAAGAAAATATGCGAAAGCCAGGAAGAGAAAGAGTGGTACATTGCTTGTAAGAACGATTGTTTGCTCTTTGATAGCACATGCAAGAGTGTGGCAGTGAGTTGGATTCTGGGATTCATAGAGGAAGTGAGCTAAATGAAACAACAGTTCCTCTGTCTCTATCGTACGACGTCGCTCCTCATCAGGAATGAGAAAATCAAGCTCAGAACTAAACACTATGCCAAAATTGGGGTTGTCCAGCTTTGTGATCCCAGCTAGAAAAAGCAGCGTCATTTTAAAGCGGCTTTTCAATAGATTATCCTTGAAGAATTTAGCTTGTTCCTCAGGTGACATGTGAGTGGCAACCCACCTGGCAGCGAGAAACTCCTGAACAGTCAAGTGGAGGAATTGGTACATCATGTTGTCACCGACAGCTGGGAAACTTTTGAAAGCTGTCAACAGCCCAAGAAATTTTGATTCTATTTCTTGCTCTGTCATGCACACAGCTGTTTCAATTTCTTCATATTGAAACACCATTTTGTCTTTGTCTAACCCATCAAAAGCTAACTTGCAGAGGTGAGTCAGGTCACAATTGAGTTGGGAGGGTAATGCCATCAAATTGCAAATCTTTCTTGCAAGCCTGTGTTTACTTTGCACTTTCGCATCTCTTTTCAAGGCATGAAGGATAAAAATTTCAAAAAGTTTGGTAAGTGTGTCTGGCAGTGCAAAATCTTGCTGTTGGTAGACATACAGCAAGATAGCACAGTTGAGAGGTATATAACACAGTGAAATGACATCAGCACGCTGCTTGAGCACATTCACTAATGGTTGAGCTTTGGTTTCATCTTTGATGGCATTTGTTATACATTGGTGTATCTGCTCTTTGGTAAAGCCAAGAACTTCAACATGACGAACAACACTGCGAAGACACTGGAGATTCTCTGAAGCATATGGTCGTGAAGTCACAAGCACTGAGCACCGAGAAAGGACCTCACCTTTGATAATGTCAAGAAACAGTGACCTATCCATTCTCTCTTCCTCACTGAGCTCATCGAAACCATCAAAGATGAGCAACACACTAGCCCCTGATGTCTTCCTCACCTGCCTCACTACTTCTGCCTGCAATTCAGGGTCATCATGATAAAACAGATCTTCGATTCTTTCGGCTTTAGCAATTCGGTGATCCCGAAGATGCAGAACAACTACCAGCTTGTATTCACTCAGGAATCCCTCATGGGCCCAGTCCTTACTAACCTTCCTACAAAGCGTGGTTTTCCCCACCCCTGGGGCACCATCCATCAACACCCTCAAGCCCTTCCCTTCCCCTTCTGGACAAGTGAAAACATCTGACATGCTAATTGCTTTCTTCTTTCCTTCTACTGCATCAACATTTCCTCGCAAAAGATCTCCTTGTATTTGTCTGACTGACTCCTGGGTTGGCCGACACCTAACATGTTCAATTATTGCAAGACAAGTGTACTGGTCACCCACAGAGGGTGGCCATTCAGAGTCTGGAAACACAGACGAGCATTGGTACTTCTCTTTAAGGAAAGCAGCATATTTAACCATGCACTCTTGAGTGTATTCAGACTTCGCTTGGTCGAGAACACTTTCTGGGATGCCTGCATAAATGAGTGAGTTGAAATATTCAACAGTTGTGGTAGACAATTGAGTCCACTACCTATTCACATGAGAAAAATCACTCTATTGTCTACACACACTAATGGATTTCCAAGTTAGGCTTCATATACATAATGAACTTCCATATTAGGCTTTGCTTGATACACATCTTACTGGGTACCTTATCATAACTTTATAATGCTAATTGATCATACCAATGCAGTGTGACCAGTATTCTACCTTTGCTCTTTCTGCTGTTTATGGTACCAATGCAGTGTGACCAGTATTCTACCTTTGCTCTTTCTGCTGTTTATGGTACCAATGCAGTGTGACCAGTATTCTACCTTTGCTCTTTCTGCTGTTCTGAGTATCAATGCAGTGTGACCAGTATTCTACCTTTGCTCTTTCTGCTGTTCTGAGTATTCAGTACGCCCACGCACAATTAAGGTCTTTCTATATACCCCCTTTCTACCCTTGACGCTGCTCACATGAGAAAAAATACCAGGCTCTCCCCACCTGCACAACTTCAATGTTCACGTTCCAGAGTAGGGGAGCCTGGGAACGAGGCTATGATCAGACCTCTTCTATGTGAAGAGTGTGACTGTCTTGTCACATGCAACATACCATACTTTCCACACAGCTTTTCTGCCAATGATGTTTTGTCAACAGCTACCAGGGCCTTGACCATCTTCTCATATGTAGGAGCACCCTCATTCCTAAGCCAAGCGCCGAACATCTTCGACTGGCACATTCTGGTATCTCGTGGGTAATCCTGTTCAATGACATCCAGCTCATTATCGGGAATACCAAGTTGAACACCAAGCCCGTACCAGCAGTTAGCTACAGGTAGCTCGCACAGCTCACGAAGAGTAGGCACTGGGGGTGGGGGTTCTGTAAAGTCAGAACTTCGCTGGGCGGCCGTAGGTTCCAAATCCGACAGCAAACTGCCACGACTGTTCGGTTCCGCCATCGCCAACCTGAATAATTTGTCTCGTTCCCAGGCCTTCGATCACAGCTCCACTGCGCCTGGGAACGAGGCTAAGAAATGAGCAGCTCTGAATCTCATGCTATAGCTATAGTGACTTAGATTTCAGGCTACGTCTTCAGTTCCAGTTCCGCACAGCAATAAAAGCACACTGAATGTGGCAGCTGTTCTAGTTGAGTATATATATGTTACATGTATATGAGTAACTACTATCCTCTGGATTCTGTTCCATGACACTGGCATTACACACAGGCGCGCGCACACAAGTGCAGCAGCACCCACTTTGTCTGAGACCTGCTGCCTCAATGTATGACAACGGTTTGAGGCTATTGATGTCCAGGCTCATTCCCAGACCACATTTTTTCATGCCCACTCAGTGAAAAGTACTCTGGGCACGAGACTAGTTGATGTCACCGCAGAGGTGACCAACTGGTCCATTGATCAATATTCTGAAACTACACATATATGGCTTCTATTCTTTGATTCAGACTTGCACTAGTTGTGATATCAGTACCTGCAGAGAGAGAGAGAGATGAGATTGGGGATATGAACAGTTCCCTCTATTCAGCCAAAAAACAGGCCATGTTTAGCTTCTAGACCTCCAAAACTACATAAAGCTGTCCTGATCATCAATTATAATCAAGCAGTGTCTCACTCATAGCTGTATCAGATATTCATGCATTCATGCAGCACATGAGCTCTGCAACTTAAGGCCATGCAAAGCAGATTTATTGTTTCGCATCAGCGCCCACTTCATTTGAGACCTGCCACCTCAACTGTCATTATTGTCATGACACGCCCACTTTAATGGCTGTAGTAGCATAGATTTGCTGAACGTGTATAGCATTTGCTAGTAACAAATAGTGAATAATGACCACCTGCCTGCACCCAAATTAGTGACTGATGTGAAACAATAAATCTACTTCGCCTGGCCTAATGAAAGTCCAGCGCTACAACATGCAGTTGAAATACACAGCCAGGACTGTTATTGCCAATTTTAGTTTTCATCTAAATGTGAATTTCTGAAGCTCGGGATATGAAGCACTTCTCTAAGTCACAATACTAGGTAAGTATTCATCCTCACTTGTAATAGTAAGGTTTGAATGGTCCGTTCTTGGGTATCCCGAGGTACTTGGCCTGGTCCTCGCTCAGCTCCGTGAGGTGGATATCAAATGCAGGCAGATGAAGGCTGGCCACATACTCATCTGATGCAATGGAGTGAAGAGGAGTCGACAGCCACCATCATACGATGTATACACCATCATATTTAGCAAGCTCTCAAATGTGAGTTTTGTACAACTGCATACACAAGATGTGGTTGGTGCTTACCCATTTTCTTCGGTAGGAGATAGACTTCGTTCTTATAGAGACCTTTGGGGGCTTTGTGGAGCTCTATGAGTGCTAGGGCCTGCGCAAGAAACATGGAGAACAGGGAACATACTGTGTTGGTAACTGTGGATGAGTAATTTATACACGACAAGAGGAGGGGCTCTACCTGTGTTGCTGATGTGATGGATACCACAAGTGAAGGCACTCGAGAGCAACTCTGGTTCAACAGACGACCCTGCAAAGATAGAACCGTTAGCTGTCAATCACATGCTGACAATCACACTAAATCACGACATCACGTCACAGGAATTACACTAGGGCATGATGGTCACATGATGTCACATGACAGTCACATGATGCCCGGTGCCCATGAGTTACACTAGGTCATGTCACATGTGATCTCACCTCAGCCAGCAGTACAATCCTCTTGCTGTTGGGCCAGATGACATGTGTGACGTTGTGTCGTATTCTCTCCTTCTTCAGACTCTTGAGGCTCTCCAAGTCAATCTCCTGGTTGGAGTGTCCCATGTTGGCCACAATACAGCCGTTCTTCACCTTGTCTAAATGTTTGCGTGTCACTACATTCTTGGTGCCTGGAGGGGGTGTGAGTGTGTTTGTTAGTAGGGAGGTGAAGAGGGAGGAAGGAGGGAGGAAGGAAGAAGGAGGGAGAAGTAAGGAGGGAGGAGGGAGGAAGAAGGAGGAAGGAGGGAGAAGTAAGGAGGGAGAAGTAAGGAGGGAGGAGGAAGGAAGAAGGAGGAAGGAGGGAGAAGTAAGGAGGGAGGAGGAAGGAAGAAGGAGGAAGGAGGGAGAAGTAAGGAAGAAGGAGGAAGGAGGGAGAAGTAAGGAAGAAGGAGGAAGGAGGGAGAAGTAAGGAGGGAGAAGTAAGGAGGGAGGAGGAAGGAAGAAGGAGGAAGGAGGGAGGAGGAAGGAGGGAGGAGGAAGGAAGAAGGAGGAAGGAGGGAGAAGTAAGGAGGGAGAAGTAAGGAGGGAGGAGGAAGGAGGAAGAAGTAAGGAGGGAGAAGTAAGGAGGGAGAAGTAAGGAGGGAGGAGGAAGGAAGAAGGAGGAAGGAGGGAGAAGTAAGGAGGGAGAAGTAAGGAGGGAGAAGTAAGGAGGGAGGAGGAAGGAAGAAGGAGGAAGGAGGGAGAAGTAAGGAGGGAGAAGTAAGGAGGGAGAAGTAAGGAGGGAGAAGTAAGGAGGGAGGAGGGAGGAGGAGGAAAGTGAAAGGGGTAGAGCATGGGACAACAACAGTGTTGAATGAATGTAGGGGAGAAGTTTAAGTAGCAATGAATTATCATTCAACTGCAAGTACACATAGTTGAAATGTGTGCATGATGTGATTGTGTCGTCCACAGTCAGCTTGTTATGCCAACTACTGACCTGTGGCAGTGATAAGGATGTCAATTGATGATAGAACATCCTCTAGACGTACCACACGAACACCATCCATGCTGGGGGAGGGGAGGGAAGGAAGGAAGGGGAGGAGAGATGGGAGGGGAGGGGAGGGGAGGGGAGATGGGAGGGGAGGGGAGGGGAGTGGGAAAGGATAGAGGCTGGAAGACAGCCAATCATGACTCTACTCAACTTACCAAGCTTGCAGGGCACAGATTGGGTCAACCTCTGTCACATAACACACAGCACCCATGCCCTTCAGAGAAGAACAACACCCCTTGCCAACCTGCAGACCCAGAGAAAGATGGGCCAAGAGACACTAGTAGATGAAGGATAGAGACACCAGCAGCTTGGCGGCCATGGTGTGAGGCTTACCTCTCCATAGCCACAGATGCACACAACCTTCCCACCAAACATAATGTCCATGGTTCGCTTCAAGCTGGAGAAGATTAGAAACCACAATCCTATTTTGACCTGATTCACATTCCATTCTGAATGGTCTGGGAATGAGTCCTGTCATCCTTACCTATCAATGATGGATTCTCTGCAGCTGTACAGGTTATCAAACTTGGTCTGCAGGTGACACAAGGCAGAACAATGGCTGGTGATACAGTGTACATGACCTAGCCTCATTCCCAGGCCACTCCCAGATTTTATCTCGTAGCCGTGGAGAAAAACCGATTTTTCTCCACGGCTGCGAGATAAAATCTGGGAGTGGCCTGGGAACGAGGCTATACATGACCATTGACACTGTTCACATGACAAAATCTCCCAGGCCTCTCTCGTCTGTTTTCATATATCATTCATAAAGTGATCAAAAACTGGGAATGAAGCTGGCTGGCGATACATTTAACACACGACAGTGGTACCATACAGTGGGAAACTTTCGAGCGAGAAAACGTTTGCGAATTTCGAGGTTTTGTGGCTATTCGCGAAAGTTTTCTCCGTGAAATTTGGGAGAGTGGCATCCTTTGGTGGTACAATTGGCAGCATCCGCGAGCAATCCGTGAGAGTTTTCGCCACAAAAATCTTATTTTCCACCGTTTTCTCCCGCGAAAGTTTCTCGCTATACGGTACTTACGCTTGGCTATGAACCATTGACAGTTTAGAGTAAGTAAGGTGCTGTGAGATTCTTACTAGATTTTGTCAGTACCTTAACTACTGAGTCGTGCACGTTGATGGCTGGCATGGGGAGACGTCCCTCGTTGGAAAGCTGATAGAGTCTGTAGTTTGGAAGAGATCACATAGCACAGCTGACTTTCTCACACAATCTACACACTCACACACACCCCTAGTCTATCAAGCTGCCAGACCATCTCTCACCCTCCAGAAAAGTGAGGAGGGTGAGAGAGGGTCTGGCTTGATAGACTAACATACCCCTATACCTCCCCCCCCCCCCTCCCACACACACACACACACTCACACACCTGTGTACACCGGTCACGCTCTCCTCCACGACCCCTCTCATATATTTTGCTGCCCCCGGGAGTTTGTTCAACAGACGGTGAGTGGCGTCCCCACCATCGTCCAGCACCATGTTAGCTTGCCATCCTTGGGCCTGCAGACACTGGTCGATGCACCACCAGAAATCGTCCTCTGTCTGACCCCGCCATGCAAAGATGGGGTAGCCTAGGGGTGTGTGTGTGTGTGTGTGTGTGTGTGTGTGTGCACATGGCGGGGAGAGATAAGAATACTCACCAACATAGAAGTATCACTGTCACAAGATTTCACCACAGAGTCACACACCCTCATACCCTCACCCTCACACCCTACACCCTTACACCCTCACACTCTCACCAGCCTCTGCAAGGGCAGCTGCCACTTCATTCTGAGTGGAGTGGATGTTACAGGAGCACCAGCGTACCTGGGCGCCACACTCCACCAGCGTCTCGATGAGAACCTGCCGAACAAGACATAAGACTAACCGAGGTGTCCTTAAATTAGATCAACACTTGATCTTTAGCTCATGGGTACACTTAGTTCAGGGGTGCCCTTAAACCATGGCTGTCCTTAAATCAGATGAGCCCTTGGACCAGAGGATGCACTTAGTTTGTGAGTGCTTTTAAAACAGAGGTACCCCTAGTTTTTCCTTGCTCCCAGGCCACTCCCAGATTTTATCTTGCAGCCACGAAGACAGTTTTTTTCTACAGCTGCAAGATAGCGGCCTGGGAAAGAGGTTGTCCCTCAATCAGATTTGCTATTAGATTGGGGGTAAACTTAGTTTAGAAGTAAGTCAGGTATGGATGTACTTCAGGTATCCTTAGAGGGTTCTCTAAGAGAGTTTGTTATACCATAGCACTTACTGCAGCCTGGGCAGTGATGTGTGTGCACCCTACGATCTTTGCTCCCTTGAGAGGCTTGTCCCCTGTGGCTTCACATGTCTTCTTCCGCAGTAGCATAAGACCAGGCATCTCTGTGTATATGAGAAGGAGGGAAGTAACAAGGGAGGGAGGGAAGTAATGAAGGAGGGAGGGAGGGAGGGAGGGAGGGAGGGAGGGAGGGAGAGAAGAAGGAAGGGAGCAATAATCTTCCTCATGCCTCAGGTCATGTAGCAGTACAGGGAGTCTACCTTGTTCAGCTATCTCAATCTCCTTGCGTCCATAAACTGCCAGCTTGATGTCCTTGATTCGGAAGTCCTTAAAACCCTTGGAGTTAGTGAGCACCCTATCCCTTGGGGAACCTTCGTCATCAGAAGAATAGCTGTCAGAATATTCACCTAGTGAGGGGGAAGGAAAATTATACGAGGAGAGGAGGGTGGGGGAAGAGAGAGAGGAAGGGAGGAAAGGAAGAGAGGAGGAGGGGGCGAAGGGAGGAGGTATGAAGAGAGAAAAGGGAAAGAAATGGAAAGGAAGGGAAAAGGGAGGGAGTAGAAAGGGGGAAGAGAGGGAGAAAGGATAAGGAATGGAGAGCTGAGGAGAAGGGAGGGAGGTGGAAGAAAGGGAAAGGAACAATGCTCACTTGAGCTTTCTTCCTCAATAGAGGCTGAGGAGGAGAGGGAAGTGGAGAACTTTCTGCGGCCAGTCTTTGATCCAGACCCAGAGGGACGACGGCGGAGTGCACGACTAGGGCTCTGTGAGGGTATGTGGAGAGTGTGTGAGGGTGTGTGAGGGTGTGTGGAGAGCTTGTGAGGATGTGTGAGAAGTGTGGAAAAAACTTCCAGGCAAAACCTGTTTGTACAAGGGAGATCTATGTGTACCAATGACTGACAACAGTATTACTTCGCAGGTGTATGTATAATAACAATATGAACAACGGTAGTGTACAGCAACAGCTGCACATAACAACAACATTGCCAGTGGGTATCATATGACACGAGACACTTTCAACAAGAGTTGTAGCAAGGAATTCTTCCTCCCACAAGAGGAACCACACATGGTGCTTCTCCGATTCACAGAGAACCAGACACAATATCTTCACTTGAGCTGCTTCCCAACTTTTAAGGATTCACACATAAGCTGCCAGTTAGACTCTAAGGCAATTTCGCTAACCCAAGACTACACAGCTGGAATGTAAGATCATGTTCTGTCCCATGACTGTCACAAGAGCTACTCATGTATCTATTTACCCTGCTACATCCCGCTCATTCAGCTGGTTACAATTCACACTGTTAGAGCTCTTTTTTCTAAAAGCTGTAACGTCATGTCGTTTGGATAAAGCCAGCCACCTGACTGTATTCTGTGCATGAGATAGCAGTCCCCATCTCCCCGTCACCCCAGTGCAGCTGATGAGGCCTGGTATATGCTGATAGGCGTCCTGCACAATGGGTGACATCTAGGCCTATTTTAGGGAGATGTGGTTGTTCATGTATACAGCCAAATGCTGTGTAAGCCATGGAAAGAACGTTAGTGCTGCCACCCCCCAAAATCTTTGAACAAACAATCTTTGCTTCCTCTTGACAATTTTTTTGAGAGCAAGTCAGCAGGACAGTGTTGATCACACCCACTCACCGCTTCTGGACCCACGACAGGAGGGCGGGCAGCCTTGAGTGAGGTGCCTGTGGGACTGATGGGCGACATGAGCTCAATCTCGGGACGATTCACAGACACCGGGATAGAGGGTACGCGACCTGAGGCAGAATTACTCCTCAATGGAACATTCTGTAGACTGCCAGAACTTGAGTTAGCCCTGAGGGTTTGTACGCTAGACGTACTAGTCGTGCTCGTCTGAGAGTCTGATCTCGAGTACACAAGCTGCTGGCCTGGTAGACTACCTCCGCTTGTGTTTCGAGGTAGCTCCTTAGGGGAATTCCCTTTGGGAGGGGTACCTGGGCTACTTCCACTAGTACTCCGGGATGAGTCTTTTGACGAGTTGCCTTTTGAGGAACTACCAGCACTTTTGTTTCGGGAGGAAGAAGGACTGACACGACCAGTGTCTGCTTTAGTCTGCAAGGGAGCATTTAGGCCACTGGATTTCTTGTGAGACAACATGCTATAGGTGCTGATGATTGTCAAATGATCTGCTATCACATAGCAGAGAGTAAGGGAGTTCGGGGGATAGGGCTATGGTGGGGGGGAAGGTGAGGGAAAGGAGGAAGAGAGGAAGGAGGGGTGAGGAGTGGAGTGAGGAAGAAGGAGAGAAGGCGAGTATAGTCATACAATTCATTAAAGTGTCCCTATCAATTGGACCTAAAGCATTAAAAACCTGTGCCCAGTTGCATACTCCACACAATCATAGGTCATGCTGCGACTTGTCCTAGTAGGGTCTGGCTGTGCTACCCACACAGAAGCTACTTCACAAGTATACATATATCCAACTCATAGATAATAGTAATAGCTACCTTCATGCATCCATAAACCAACAATTGTTGTACGTGTACTACTACTACTACAGATCTACGGCTTTCGGGGCATCTTGCCCCATCTAAACTAGAGGCGTATAATGTAGCGCCACACAACTTACAACGCTTAAACTCACAGACAGTAAGACTAGAACACACTTCACTCACGCCACGACGCTTACCGTAGGCGTAGCGGGGAAGAATGTTCTCGGCTCGGCTTGATCTAGTCTCGTTCCAAGACCAATCTGGGAACGAGACTATTTTGTGACGAGTCTAGTTATGATTTCGGTTTCAGCATAGAACAGATTGCAGTGTTTACTTTAAGTTGCTGAAACCATAGATAATATAGCAATTTAAGTAAACACTGCTGAGGCAAGCAACCTGTAGCTAGTGAGTTTGGTACCCACTGGCATTGCCAAAAGAAAACACACCGACACATGTAAATGTTGTAATACTAGTCATATGCCCAATGGCTTTGCTCGTTAACTACTACCTACATGCAGCTATAGCTATACTAGACATGACCAAATTCGGATTATCAAAATTCATGAATAGTAAATTGTTGCACACAAATTGCTGCACACAAATGCAGAATTGCCATAGCTACCAAATATTGATGTACAATCGCTGCATGTGGTTACTCACATGCATGATACAGTGGATTTATTCCTACAAACATTATTTGATAATTGGAAGATCACACAATCACTTAAAATCACTATGCTATGAACTCGTGCACAAAAGATACACGGTTTATTTATTACAAGAAATCAAAGGAGTAGTTTCTGTACAGTCTTGTGTAGTAGTGACTGGTTCATGGGCAATGTGACACTCTGTATGACTAGGCTGACTAGGCTCTCGCGTAGTAGTAACTGGTTCATGGGCAATGTGACACTCTGTATGACTAGGCTGACTCTGAATGTGACTAGGAAGGCTGTGAGCCTGACTAGACTTTTGTGTAGTAGATCTAGTGACTGATTTGTGGGCAATGGGGCTCCCTGCATGACTAGGCTGGCTCCGAATATGACTAGGTTGCCTAACGTTGGGAGTGTTGCTAGGCTGTTTGAGGTTGGGAGTGTGGCCAGCTAGTATTGGACTATGAACTGGTGGGTTATGTCGATCAACTTGGATTTGAAGGGCTTGTCTCCGATTTACAGCAGAACCTCGTCTTGCTTGATGTGCTCTCTTGCACAAGTCGCAGAGATGTGTTGGAAAGTGTATGTAAATTCCCGTGGCCACTAGTATCCCAACAGTAGCTGCTAGCGTGACTGTTGCTTCTCTCAGCCAGTCCGAGAAAGAGTTGCTGAAGTTTTTGGCAGTGACAGCAGACACAATGAACCACCCTGTCATAATGAACGTTAGGATTGTCAGAATTAGCATGGTTGGGATGAGTGTCCCAATACGACTTCCAAGTTTTCTTTTTTTCTGAAACTTCAAATACAGACCACATAGAGTAGTTAGCGATATCATAAATGTTAGCATGCAGCATGAAAAGCACATGATTGCAAATGGAATTGCCTGCAGGAAGAACACGTCTGCTGTGCTCACGGTGCAGTTTTCAGTTAGCTCCAAGCGAAACCAACACAATGGCCCATAGTTGCCATAGAGTGGTAGCAGTGAATAAAACGGCTCAGAAGTATTCAGAAGAGGAACAAAAAATAGGATTAGGTAAAAAAATGCTTCCAGAAATATTGCTTTCTTATTACTAATACTCAGCCTTTCTTTGATCCCTCGGCACAGTCCAAGCTCGAGTGGTACAGTGATTTGAAACATCAAAGCAATGGCGAGAACACAGAAATGGACCATCACTAGTGTACCAGCGTAATGCAGGATAAATCCCCTAGCCGCACACCATGCTGACTCTTGGGTAGGATGTTGCTTGTAATTCACCGCTGCTATCGACACAATGGAATATAGAAAGGTGTAGAGAATAACTGCAAAGTAGATCCTCTTGCAAAAGTTCTCCCACGTCTTCTTCTTTGCAACGAGCAGAACAATCACGAGTACAGCGAGCGACACGAGACAACCTGCTCCGCCGGTTAGTCCCCTCGCGAGAGCTATGACTCCGTATTGCTCCAACGTCAGGTTGTTGCAGCGCAAGAATACATCTTGGTCATCCATCATTTTCCAGGATCGTGACAGAGCTATGTTTGTGTCGTTTTCAAAACGCAGACACTGCTGAATCGGGTTACTACAAACTTTGACTGCGCAGAAGATCACAATTATGAGTATGACTGTATAAACTGAAACTGATCAAAGACATTCGGCAATGATGTCGTGTGGTAGCCTCGTCCCCAGGCCACTGGGCAGAAGATCACAATTATGATTATGACTGTATAAACTGAAACTGGGAACGAGCTAGGCTATATAGTCGTGTGGTTTGAAGGAAAATATCCCAGACACATTTCCGGTGTTACAGTGATAGGTGTTTCCCCAGGGAACGTGTGCCAAACACATTTCCCTAGTGATATCTGCTCCCTGAACAGGAGTTTCCACTTGCAAAAACATCAGTGATATATGTGTTTCCATCTTCAAACTTGTCTTACACCTGCCTGACCTGTATGATATTGCCAGCAACTGAAGGGGTTAAAGCATGCTTGTTCTTCATCCAAGCATCTCAACACAACCAAGCGTTTCTCAGCTATACTATGTTTAACACGAAGGAGCATCGCCAAGTTATAGGAATCAGTTTCTGTTCTTGCTCTGTTCACCAGGTGGTTAAAGGTGGATGCATCTTCTTGCTGGTTCACATAGAATAGCTGTCCTTCCTCTACACTATAGCAACCTCTTTATACATGCATCCACACATCAAAGTACCTAGCTACTTATGGCTGTATCCTTGCATCTGCATACTCTGCTGTCTTTAAATAACGCAGAAATACTTGATATCTATCTCTTTTTTGTAATACTATAATATAAATTTCAAAGAGTTACAGGGTTATTAGCTAACCCTTTAAACTACCTCTCTATTCACTAAATATTGTTTTGAGTTATAGCTACTTTCTTACCTTTATCATATGGGGAAACAGTTAACCCTGGGAAACATACATATACCACTGAGCCAAAGTTACCAAATATGCTTTTTGGGAGAACAGATATCACTAGGGAAATGTGTTCGGGGGTACATATTCCCCGGGTGAACACTGTAACACTGGATTTTGTTGCTTGCAGCACAAGCGACATACTGATAAAAACTTTGTTGAAGGGCCTGCGAATGAGGCTAGTTTGAAGTGTCTATCTACACAGATGAAAACTCCCTTTCTAATATTTTATAGTAATAATATCCTTTTGCAGCAGTGCATCTTTCAGGATGCGCATTTCACACGACAACAACAATCCTCTGATTGATCATGCAGCCTATGTAAAATGCAATCTGGGACAGAGATATTGGTGGAGAACACTAAAGCATGAACATACTGTAGCTAGCTATAGAGTTGCTCAGAATCTGTAAAGAATAGCCTCGTTCCCAGGGTCTCCCCACCTGGGGCCTGGGAATGAGACTTCTAAAGAATGTGTATGGAGCTGTTTGGGTGGCAGCAGCTGGTACCTCACAAGCCCCTGGATTTGGTCTTGGATGCCAACATCATTACCTCACAAGACTGTGCTACATAAAGACTATGACTGAGAAACAAGTATTATGTGTGTGACCATGTATGGATGTTGAAAACACATGACGTAATGTTACATCGCATGTGGTGGTCTGTACACTTCTGAGCAAAAATCTAGAACAAAGAAGATGGTTCAATCTGACTCGGCCGAGGAAGGGTGGGGGGGGGGGGGGCACATTTGAGCATCTTAATATAAATATAACGTACAGAACATTTATAAATGAAGTGACTTCAATTCCCCACCCCACTCACCTATGTAGAGGTAGCTATGTAGCTATAAGCCAGTGAAAGGCTGCTAAGCACTCTGCACTGTCACACAAAGCAAAGGGGTTGCAGTGGGAACTGTACAAGAGTGGTATTACTGTGTAGCGAAGTGAGTAGTTGTCTGTACATGTACACTTCTGAGGAACATTAGCTATAGTAAAGAAGATGGTTCAATCTGACTCAACTGAGGAAGGGGTGTGTGTGTGGGGGGGGGGGGGGGGGGGGCACATTTGAGCATCTTAACGTAATATAATATACAGTTTATAAAGGAAGTGACTTCGATTCCCCACCCCACTCACCTATGTAGAAAAAGATGGTAAGACTTAGTTATGTAGCTATAAGCCAGTGAAAGGCTGCTAAGCACTCTGCACTGTCACACAAAGCAAAGGGGTTGCAGTGGGAACTGTACAAGAGTGGTATATACTGTGTAGCTAAGTGAGTAATTATCAACATTGTTCTTACCAAATGGTGGCCTGCACTTCCATTGCTACTCCCAGCTGCGCTCCCACTGTACCACTCATTGTAGCCCCACCCACCCTGACTGCAGCTCCCTTCCCAACTACAGCCCCGCCCTCCCACTGAAGCCCAACCCCCTTCCCAGTGCAGCCCCACCCTCCGATCCCACTGCAGCTCCGTGCATACTCGAGACCTCTCTCACAGCAGCCCCGCTCTTCCACCGAAGCCCCACCTCCTGACTGCAGTATAGACCAATGAATAATGAAGTGTTAAGTCACGAGTAAACAGTCCTGCTCAGGCCAGAATGCTTGCATAGATCTTGCAGAGTAAATTTGCAAGCAGTAGATATGGAAAGAAGTGATCAGAGCGTTCAGGCTGAAGATATTATCAGCCAATCTACTCCAAACTGGGAAAGAGATTTCCCCGTGGTCGGGAAAGGTACTCTAATCTTCTCGATTCAGCGCAGCTCGCCTTTCTTCATATGTATCCGCCCGAAACTGGAGTCAGGTGAACCGGGAGCGGATCAATGGATATCACTGAACGTGTACGAGCGTAGAGCTTCCCTCAAGATGTTCTTGGACGGACCAAAACCCACACATCTGAAAGAAGTTACAGGCGTGGTTCGTAACGAGTCCGTCGGCTACGAAGCAAACCGCGAGGTCTCGTACTGGTTCAGCTACGATCGCGATCACCTTACTCTCAAATACGGCAAGGGATATCGCATGGAGGAGACAACGCTAATGACATACAGCTTTCTTGAGGGAGCCAAGGGCCCAAGCGAAGAAGAGGAGATCAGAGAAAAATTGCAACATCTCTTCAGCCCAGTAATACGCAGACGCATCGAGCAATACGACGTGGAACCATCGGCGGTAATGATACAGCGGTACGCAGAACGAATTAAAAGTCAGCTGAAAGTGAAGTACCCCCAGTTGACTGGTGCTGCACTAGACGAAAAGTCGCAAGAGAAAGCCAAATCCATCATCGAGATTGATCACACGGTTGACTTCGACAAAGACCCGTTTGTGTGCAACTGGTCTCACCTGGTGCTAGACAGCTCCAAGGCTAACCTCTTTGCACTGGACAGCAACCACTACACACTCTCTGCCAGTCTTCCTCCAGCCTGCTTGGAGCTGTATTCAAATGTCACTGCACAGAACATTGATCTTGACTGGACTCCTACACCTGAAAAGTACCGACTCTCTGATGCAATTAGATACAGC
Organism: Agelas oroides; assembly: GCA_949130485.1. Lineage (NCBI taxonomy): Eukaryota > Metazoa > Porifera > Demospongiae > Agelasida > Agelasidae > Agelas > Agelas oroides. The sequence continues at coordinate 6,992,398 of OX422203.1, read as the reverse complement.
CTTAAATATCCACATGGCATACTCCATCAGAAGCTGCAATCAAAAGCAGGAGAATTTGGATCTTTTGAACAGACATACCTGCGTGTTACACTGGGTAAGGACCATGGCAACTCCCCTGGCATACCGTATGTTCTGGAGATTTGGCCAATTGGGCATGGAAGCCCAATTCATAACCATGGCAACTCGTTTGCTGTGATCAGAGTACTTCATGGTGGGTTGACCATCAAGATTTACAACAAGCACACAGACTGTAAAGACGCCCAACCTCTGCAGAAATTTGATGTCAGGAAGAATGATGTTACGTGGCTGTCACCAAATTGGTTCCAGACTCACCAGCTGTGGAACGATACGGAAGACTACTGCATCACTCTTCAGTGCTATCAGTATGGTGTTAATGACTTCACCCATTGGCCTTACTTTGACTATGTGGCCGACACTTCAATGATTGATGAATTTCTGCCTAACAGCGACTACACATTCTGTGAGATGCGTGACACTGTGATGAAGGAGTTCAAGGAGTACATGGATGGCTAGATATCAAATCATTATGTAGCTATACCAGAAGTTTATGCAAAGGTGCAGTGTGGCCCCATCCCCCAGGTCTTGCATGGCCTGTCTTGTCATATGACATTATTTATATTTATTCACTGCATTCCAATGAAGAGAACAAGTGTATCATAATCAATATGAATACTGTCTGAGTTTCATTAACTTTATAGTACAATCATAAACACTGTCCAAGTTCTAATTATGGCTTCCATGTGACATGTGCACAAATGTTACCTAATGTGCAATAACAAAATGCATGCTGCATGCAAGTATGCACGATTGTGCTGGATTCAGCAGAAACAGTGAACTGTGCTGCAACATGCTGCATGTCGATCATGCATTCATATAGCGCATTTGTTTGCAAGGGAGAGCATGCAGCAACCTGTTACAGTAGAGAATTGCGTGCATGCACAATTTATATCTAGTCTATTGTTTATTGCAGTGCACATGTATGCCAAAAATTTTGCCCGGTGGTTTTGGTAATTGCAAATAATGTCATGGGACTGCTAACCTCTCCAATTGTTACCTTCACATATTCTCCTGCATGCATGCCACTAACAGCAGCCAACAAACAGCTCAGTGCTGTAAGCAGATTGTCATGTCTATAGCTAGTAGTATAGAGTAATAACAAATTGAAAAATAATGCAGCACTGGAATCTTAAAACGTATCACAAACAAGGTAGGAATGATATCATAATGTTTTTTCCCCTTTGTCTTGTCTTTTGTGCATCTACAACCATGCACAATCTATTTCTCTTTAAATGTAAGTCTTGTTATAAGTCTGGGAAAGTGGTTCTAGCTACGTAGTTGTTGGGCTACCTGATAATCAAAGTCTACCTTGGGCAGTGTTTGATTATCAATTAACAAGACTATATGCAGCAAGTGGCAGCTGATTGAGTGAATGAAATTTTGATGTTGTGGTTTAAAACTATAGTGAGCCTGAGTGAGTTCTGTATATTTATACAGACCTATAGATTCAACTCGCTAATAGTGTGTCAGGCTTGCCCAAAAATAACATGTACGTAATCAGCAATCTATAATAACTATTTCTGTCACACATATATGTAAAAATATTCTACACGCAGCCAAAATCATGTCCTAGCTGCTACAACCTAACATAAACCAAGTCGCGCCCATATGCCCACATGTTCCTCGTTTCCCCCGATGCACCATAAGAGATAACTTCTCCTCTTTCAATACGTGTGTAGTCCGCAGAGAACACAATTCGGTAGTCCCACTTTACATCTCCAGCTAATGCAATGGGGCACCACTCAACGACAGCCCTAAACGTCCTAGTAATCGCCTCAAATGAGATGTTTCTTCACTGGTAGAGCACAGCCATTGTCTAGTCGCCAATATGGGCTTGGAGCACTGTATGATATGTAGCACTCTTCTTCCTCAAAATGGTAGCTTGCGAGGCCTACCGTACCACTTTGCACGTAAATGCTTCCGAAAAGTTGTTCCATAACTTATGTGGACAGCTAGCTGTTGCGCGCGTGGGTGGGTGGGGTCTGGACGAGAGATGCTCTCCAAATGGAATTCTACCTAACATTAGCCGGAGTAACTGCATGAACTGGTTTTTCTATTCACCAAGAAGTCAAATGAGTGAGGGTTGGAGTGAGCTGTGTGTGGATGAGGACGTGGAGGGTCTGATCCTGGCCAAAGTGGAGGGATCAGGTCTCTCTGCGCACATGAAGGAGATGGTGTGGAGGGAGGTGGAGAAAGAGGGAGTGAGGGTGGGAGATGTGGAGGAGACAACATACGACACCATTGCATCATCAGGTATATTCACACACGTTTGCAGTCCCACTGTGTACCCAGTGGGTAGTTTGATTCCATACTGCAGAGGAGGCTGAAGAATTAGTGCAGAAAGGAGTTGGGCTATATGGGCTACATAGTTTGATGTACTACAGGAAGGGGTGAGGTTGATGCACTGCAGAAGGAATAGGCTAAATAGCTTGACATGATAAGGGATGGGGCTGCAAACTTTGATATGCTGCTAATAGGGGTGGGGCTACAAAATTTGACATGATAATGGATGGGACATCATAATCTAGACATTGCAAAAGGGGGCAGAGCTGCATAATTTGATGGGACTGCTTGTAAATCTTTCTGTGTCTCAGTGTATCTCTGCCAGAGTCATAGCTTGCGTACTTGAACAAGCAATCTTCCCAATACCTTCTACAGGACTGGGTGTTCAACTGAAGAATGTCATCTACCAGGAATTGATAAGGTGCAGAATTGTCAATCTTGAGAATAAGTTGGTAGTGAGTACACATATCAAGTTAATCAAGTGTCTAGCTTTTGTTTTAAGCTTATTATGCATGCCACTCCCTCTTCAACTCACATGACTGTTCAAATTATAGAAATGTTGGCAGAGGGCTAATATCACCTGTATTGTTGCTATTACGTTTCAGACTCCCCAAACGAGCGGAGAGTGTCTGGTGACTTTAGTCACATGCCAAAGTTGCTATGTCATTGTGCTGAAGGAACTAAGCTTTCTGGTGTTGTAACTACTGATTGCAAAGTGATTGGTAGTTTGAAATTCCTTGCCAAAAACAATTGATTAACCTAATAACGTCAGCTTGATGATGTCACAGTCATAGTACAATGGAAGATAAGGTCTGTGCTAGCAGAGAGGGTGGGACAAGGGAGGTGGGTGACTGTCAAGGGATGACAACACACCCTGAATTTTGTGGTTTGCTGTAGAAGGCCCTTGGTCAGCAATTTTTCTTCCTGCACAGTGGGTGACTCATCCAAAACCTGCCTCTTTTCAGGGAGCGAGGTGTGGTTCACTGATTGTTCATGCATGCATATGGTATGTGCTGTGATCTGGAACTGTGGTGGTGAAGTTTTAGCTAGGCAATCAACCAGCTCAACTTGTCCAAACAAGTGAAAACAGTGACTGAAGATGACTTTAACCATAGTAACATCAAGGCTCGTTCCCAGGCCACTTCCAGATATATAGAGATTCATTGGGCTACTCTTTATACATATTGGTTTCTCATCAGGTACATGTACTTTCCCTTCAAAGTTCATGCGGCCATTACCGTTATAGCTATTCATCCACTGCCGGTTCTTAAACTGGTGAGGCCACACTCGTACTCCGCGTACTCGTAAGCACCCCAATGAAGGAGACATCTTTTAGCTGTTCATGCTAGTTGTACAAATCAACATATAAAAAAGGGGATCGATAGCGCAAAAAGGGTGTAGGTGGGTAAAAGTCTTGTGTGGCCTGACCCTTCACCTACTCTCATTTCACCTACTGAAGACCAATTTGTGTCAATTCACCTACTCAGTAAAATTAGCTAATACCAAGTTAACATTGCTCTTTGATAACCAATATGAAAGGTTACTCTTAGTACAGTCCCTTCTGTGATCTTGAATAAGCTGACAGTGATTGATGGGGGTGTCACGTTTAATTTGAACCCCCCTAAAATTGGTTCCCCCCGGAACAAATTTTTCTGAAATGTTTGGAACCACTGAAAAATTTGTTCCCACTGTAGGCCAGCCACATGAAGGCATGTCAACGGTTGTGGAGACACTAAGGTTGAATCAACACACGTCAGAGAAAGATACTGTTCCCTTTTGCTGGCAATTGTATCAGCAAATCGACAGGGAGCAGAGACGAACGATGGAGACAAGATACTTAAATACACTATTCAATATGTACATTTTGCTGCACTGTCCAAATTACTTCCTTCAAGTAACTACTAAGGACATTAGTGGAGTCCACAGTGGCGTATCTAGATAAATGAATGACTGGTTTCCATCAGTACACCTCAGCGGCCTTACACAGCGTTCGAAATATGCGAAAAAATTGTGCAATGTACGCAGAAATGAATGCTGTGTGTGGCCGGGAATGTGGCTAGAGTACATTGTGTGCTGCTGAACTGACAGGCCTGAGTTAACCTCAGAACCCCCCCTAGATACGCCACTGGTCCAAATTTTGCAAGTGAAATATGTTCAGGGTCTATGTTATTTCATCTCTGGGAGGTGGTCCAAATTTTTCAGAGGGAGTCCATAAAAATAAGCTCCAGGGGTTCCTTATTTATCAAGAAATTAGTTGGGGGGGAGGGGGGGGGGGGTGGTTGAGATAAACTTCGTGTACTCTCTCACCCCCAGCTAGTCTCGCATGGCCAAACCCAACCCTAATGTGTTAGGGGGTTAGTCTGCATTTCTCTTACTTAAAGGCCAATTTGTGTCCTTTCATTTTGAGTGAATGAATACGAATTTGCTATCACAAAGCCTCAAAACTGTGAGTAAATCAGCTGGAACAGGTGGGCTACAAAGTCAGGTTGGACGGTAAGCTGCCAAGACCTCTCGACACTGAACACACTACTAGTACTAGCCAAGCCTATTTGTTACCCAACTAAATACAGAACTTAAGAACTAGAGCTACCCGCGAACTTGCAATTGAACTACGCGCTGGTTTGGCTAGTCAGACTAAAGAGCCATTGATTTCTCAGTTGTAGAGTATTTAACCCCAAGGCATGTGATGGCTCAGCCAAACTACTAAGTGACTTCGGCACCAAAGCCTCGGCCACTTCATAGCTTTTGCCATCTCACGCCCTTCGGTTACTCTACAGCCAAGAAAGCTCGGTTTCGTGATAGCTACTAACGTCTTGTGTGTTTTTTTATTTCTTTATTGTGGCTCCCGCGAAGCGAGAGTTAACGCCTTTGAGGGGTCGGCTCAAAAAAAAGTTCTATTCTACAAAGAAAGTTCTTAGTCGAGCCGGTTAGCAGGGCAAGCTAATGTGTCAAAGAATAAACACTTACTGTTCGACCTGCTTTATATACAGCAGCAAGAGCCCCGGAAACAGGATTCCGTATATATTCCAATGTTCGAAATTTGCGCGGCTGCAATGTATCTAAACGAAAATATTTGCCTACACGTCACGATTGTACGATCGTACCTCGTATGATCCGACTCTGGATCCGGCCGACTAGATCCGGGGTAGGACAAGCTCTACGGAGCACGTGAAATAATTACATTCCATTCTTAGGTATGCGGAAAGTTCACGGGAATTTACAGAGATTAAACAAGTAAGCGCTCGTAGCATCCAAGTTTGCCGGGGTTCAGCGGGGTTCAATGTTTGGAACACTTTTGTTCTAAGAGTAGAACATCTCTAAATTGTCAGAAAGTCGGAGAAATCACAGGATATGGGTGAGCTCACCTTCCATGCCGAGAAAACTGCATGTTGACGATTGCAGCAGGAAACCAAAGTACATGTTAGCGCAGCAAACTACTCTCTAAAATTGCACAAAACACACTCGGTACTATGAGAAATCTGTGACTGAGAAATGAAGATTATGTTATAGTCTTGATTTCTCATAGTCAAGAAGTTTCTAAAGCTAAAGTAGAACATTTTGTGGGTTAGCGCTTTCTCCTGGAAAATGTCTTTACGCCTGTGGATAGATTACCCCCAGCTCATGCTGTCATGCATGAAAACCAGTATCTTCTAACATAGATCGTACTATATCTCTGCTTCTACGGCACATTTCATAGTTATCCTGATAGATTTTTAAAAAAGATGATCTCTGGTTGCTCCTTGTCCCAGGTTGCACCAGAGTGGCATACCTCCCCCACTGGACATTCCTCCAGAGCACAGGAAAGAGCCACTGGACTTTGTGCGAGAGGCGCAGGAAGAGTGGGAGGCGAAGCTGAGGAGAGGTGTCAATACCTTGTGTACTGAGCTTGGAGTGCCTCTGGCAAGAGAGGTGTGTGTATGTGTGTGTGTGTGTGTGTGGGATATCGTGGGGGGAATGGGGGGAGGGGGGGGAAGGGGAAGTAGAGTAGAAGGGGGTGTGGAGGAGGGGAAGGGGAGGTAGTATGGAGGAGGGGAAGGGGTGATTGGCTTGGAACTGATGCCCTATGTCAAGTGGTGTATTGGCCTTGAATCCAAATCACTCCCTCTCCCTCTCTGGCAGAGAGAGGAGGAGGGGGAGAGATGGAGAAGTGTGTGAGTATTACTACAGTAGCTAGAATTACATGTATAGAGATGAAGAAGGAATGCTTGGTTAGCAGTAGCAGGTGTTTGTTTAGTTACATCAGCTTGTTTGTTCATTTCTTTGTGTAGAGAACTCCACAGGAGAGGGAGTCACTGAGGAAGAAATGGAACTCCATTGGAACAGATTTTCCAGGTACTTGAGGCAGAACCCTGCATACCCTCGTACCCAGGCTCTTGGATAATGATTCCAGAAGATTGACATTTTGAAAGAAGGTTCTCCAGATTGACTTTAAGCCTAACTAGTGGAAAGTCATACCACAGTTGGCTCCATTCAATGGTCTTCACATAAATATTAATTTTGTGTCTCGCAAATCAGTATAGTACAAGTGGAGTGCCTTTGCATTTTCATTCAACTGAAATTCGTATGTAAAAAAAAAAATTAAATGGGTGTAGCTTCCACATGCATTAAATGCGCAAACAGGAAGGTGGTAATGCTTGATAGAGCTCACCAAAAGCTTTCTTTTATTTATTTTGTAATAACTACATCTAGCGCTTTATAATTTTATCCTAGAAGGCAGTGAGTCAGAGTAATATGTAACTGTACACGTACAATGTATGTACTGGGATAGCCTTACTTTCTGTCACTCTCTTCCAAAGATGTGGAGAGGCTCCATCCGATATTCTCTCCTAAGGACCTTCTGGAAGTAGTGATTCGTGTGCGAGACCCGAACTTTGTCCCTTGCAGTGCCGAGCAACCAGACGAGTAAGACATTTCTTCAACCATGCCCCTTATGATGTCACAAACTTCATGTTACCAAGGACACATCAGCTGCTTTCAGTGGCTCGATAAACCCTTGCTGTAACTGTAGTAGCTCTAATTATAGTGCCACTGAGAACTAATTTCAGTTGTAATTTATATGGCTATGCTGCTTTCAGTAGCTCGATAAACCCTTAGTTCTAAATTATAGAAAAAATACAATATAAGAGTATTATGGCTCATATTGTCTATTTGCAGTGACTTGATATGTTATTCCTGTTATAGTACCATAATTTTAGTTGCGATATATCCCGATTTATGTGGTGCTGGGTGATGCTTAGTTTAAGGTATCTCTATAATTAGAAGAAATATGATATTATTATGATGTCATGATGATGTCAACACTTCCTTGCAGCTGTGATGATGTGTGTGGTCTGATGCAAGTACAGCTAGCTACCAAGTCACTCCACGAACTGGTAAGACCCACATAGGTGGGGCAAGAAATTAGCCTCATCCCCAGACTGAACATCAAACATGAAGAATGATGATTGCAAGGGAGAAGGTAGTCTGGGAGAGGAGCAGAAATAAAGAAAAGTATGGCTAGCTTGCAAGACTAGGAAGGGAATAGTGAGAGATTGTAGTGACCTTGTGACGAGGTTCTGTCTTTTTCTCCTCAGAAGGAGCAATTCTCTTCCCTCCATCCCTCTGTGGTACAAGTAGAGAACGCCCTGGCTGGAAACTGTACGAGAACCTGAAAGCAAAACCAAGTACAGTATGTCTTTCAAATCATTTTCTCTCGTACGTACAGATGAGTCAGAGTATACAGACAAGGTTTTGAAAGGTGAGAAGTACCTAGCTGTCATGTACCTACTTGTAGAGAGGTTAACTACCTGATTAAGAAACAGGTGGGATTTCATCCTGGGACCTTTCATCTGCCGTCAATTGTTTTATACTAAAGCTTGGCCACAAATCAAGTTCTAACTGTTCAAAGCTGTGAGCAGTAAATGTACCTTGCTCCTAGCTTCGGTCCTAGGTTTCCATAACAGCTTTTGTCACTTTCAATTTCTATTTTCTACTGTAAGGTAGAACGAGGCTACTTTGTTGTAGCGGTGACACACAAGTGATCTCTCTGGTGTGTCCTCCAGTCCTGCTTTTGTAACTTTTAATTTTTTTTTTCTACTGCAAGCACACACGGAGCGGGAGCACTATATTCAGTAGGTAAAACGAGGCTACTTTGTTGCAGTAGTGACACACGAATGATTTCTGTCCTCCAGTTCTTCAGAAGGGGCTGTGTCCCCTGGCTCGGCAGTTGTGTAAGACGGGATGTCTGGTGGGTCACAGAAGGGCACTGTGGTGTGCGGCAATGGGAGTGGACCCTGACCTTCCTCAGGTGGGGATGTGTATGGATGTGTGTGTGGGTGGGGGTGGAGGAGGCTGAATCATATACTCTTGCCACTCTCAGCTTACTTACTTCCTTTCTGTTCTCTCCCCCCCCCCCCCCCCCCCCCCCCACACACACACACAGCATGCATTTCATTTTGAGGAGCTCAAGTCCTCTGTGCTCAAACACAGTCTCCTCTTTGAGAGACTTATGGTGAAGGTGGGTGACCTTTGTCTCCATCAGCTGGTCTCAATGAACTGATGTCTGTTCCACAGGATGTGAAGAAAACAGCTGCCAATGATGATGGCTATTTTGTGTTTGAGGACACCATGCATCAAGTGAGCCTCTTACCCCCACCGTCTTTCCCTTTTCTTCCTTCCCTCCCTCCCTCCCCCCTCTTTATGTTCTCCCACCTTTCCCACCATCCCATGTTATTTCTCTGTTCATCCAGGTTCTCCTTGCGCTCCTCCATGACACTTCTCTCTTGCAACATTTTGAACATCTCAGTGTGTCCCCACTGAAGGCGTACATCAGAGGTCAGCAGCACTCCCTGCTGTCTGTCTGTCCGTCTGTCTGTCTGTCTGTCGGCCCATCTGACTTTCTATTTGTCTGTCTTAACTGCTTCTCCTTTCTGTATAACTGTCCTTCCATCTCTTTGTCTCCCTCTGTCCCTCTGTCCTTCTGTCTGTCTTCCACTTCTCCCAGGAAATGTTGGAGTACCCGAATATGAAGTGGTGTACCCACCCAGTGGTGAGTTGTGAGCCAAACATGGCTGCAGTATCCTCCACCTCCTTTGCGAGGGGAGGAAGTCTTATCTTTCCCTTTCCCTCAGGTATTGTGCCTTTCCATGGCTTCTCAATGTACAGTAAGTCAAAACCATGTGTTGTGTCGTCTCCTTGGTTGCATCTTCTGATCTGTTTCCTCACGCAGTCAGTCCGCTGTGCTACATCTTTGACAGATCTGACCACTTGTACGCTCTCTTCAAGGAGATGTACACCAGGTAAGTACATTGGTGTAGCTACCCAGGCCTTTGAGGTGGCTGCACAGTGAAGCTTTCCCTCCTCCCACCCTTCCTGAGTTCTTCCACGTGCCATACTATTGAGGTATTGCTTCTCTTCCCTCAGGTTCTTTGTTCACCTCCACTGTATTTCGTCTCATTCCGAGGTCAGTTGTACGAGTTGTACGAGTTGTTCAAATGTTACCTCAAATCAAAATTGCCCCACTCTAGGAGAGTTGAATGTCCATACCTTTTCTACACAACTTAGTGTGGTACAAATGTCAACCATGCTTGAAGAAAACTGCCCGTCTTTTTCTATAGCCTCATTCCGAACCTGTTTTGTAAGAGTCTGGGAACAGGGTTGGGAGGCCCGGGGTTGATGCTACACTGTCTAACATCCTACACTGCAGGGTATCCTCAGTCTGTGTTGTCAGTGGTTGATGCTACACTGTCTAACATCCTACACTGCAGGGTATCCTCAGTCTGTGTTGTCAGTGGTTGATGCTACACTGTCTAACATCCTACACTGCAGGGTATCCTCAGTCTGTGTTGTCAGTGGTTGATGCTACACTGTCTAACATCCTACACTGCAGGGTATCCTCAGTCTGTGTTGTCAGTTTGAGTCTCTGCTGCAAGCCAAGCAACCTGAGCTCTTCCAGCACCTGAGAAAGATCCACGCTGACCCGTGAGTGAATGAACTAGCCATTACATAATCTTACTAGTGAGTGTCCACTAAATGACACAATGGTGACTAGAATGGTTACTTTAGCCAGCAAAGTTTCTTCAGATCTCAGAGAACGAGCCCTGTGTGAGTGAATGAACTAGAGCTAATAACTAGCTAGCAATTTGCTCTCCCAGCCCCAAACAGTAGGAGAGTGGGTGTGGTTTAAATTTTCCTTGGAACTCTCCTGTTCAGGCTACGGCTCGTCTTTGGCTGGTTGGTGTCAGTATTTGCTGGCTACCTGGACACTCACGAGGTTCTCCTCTTGTGGGACAGGATTGTCGGTTTCAACACCCTCACTGTCCTGCCAGGCAAGTATAGTTTGCATGTCACATGATCTTTGACCAATCACATTGTATGTTTGCTGTCTGCCTTCACACACACACACACACACACACACACTGACTGGTTCACAGTATTGGCAGTTGCTGTGTTGGGATTCAGAGCGACAAACTTGTACAAAGCTACCTCCCTCAGTGAAGCTGAGGTGAGATTATTTGGAAGCACAATGTCATCGAGTAGCCAAGCGATAAGTCAACACGACTTATAATGAAATTCTCACTTGTTTCTGTACTCTCATACGCAGACACGAAACTAGATTTAATACTAGTCTGGTAGGTATCTGGCTTGATTTAGGGTGCAGCGTATTAACTCTAAACAGAGTTAATATAGCCTCGTTCCCAGGCCCCGTCCAGCTTTCTATCGCTTTCAGTATGACCTGGGAACGAGGCTAAAGTTAGTGTTGGTTAGCAAAGGTTAACACATTCACATTAATTTCTTTGCAGGCTGTTCTCTCAGATGTCCAATGTCTGAAGGTCCTACCCTTGCTGCAGCAAACTCTCTTTCTCTGACCCCAGTTTGTGCTTACCTTGCTCTTCATTGTCTTCAAATACCCTTGTACTCTCTCTCTCTTAGCCTTGTTCCCAGGCCTTCCTACCATCCATTAGTCTCGTGTAGCCAGCTGGTGAGAGTCTGGCTACATGAAACTAACTGTCCGTTGCATATGCTCAAAAGATGTAAGTGATCAAAAACTGGAGCTGAGAAAGTCTGGGAATGAGGCTAAAAATTGTTTTACACTGATTTCTGTTGTTCAGTACAAGTAGGCCTTATTCAAGTCTGTGATCAAGTGGGCATGTTCTTGCATGGTTGCACTTAGGGGGTGGGGCTCCATGAATAAGTGGGCGGGGCTAAGTAAAGTTTATAGCGGAAGTTGCTCTATCATCAGAATACAGAATGGCCAGGGGTAAGCTACTTTTTGTACTAGTTTGGTTCCCAAACCCTTCACTTGTCTTCGGGGAGGCGGTGTGCGCGAGTATGTATGAAAGTGTGTGTGTTTGTGGGGGTCTTAATAACTGGCGGTCTGTTATTTGATGAAACGCATTGCAACGACTTCCCCTAGTAAACATGCCACCCGTTTTTTTAAGTTCTTACGCAGCGCACGATTCAGTTCTACATCTCTCTTCCTGTTTGGCTGAGAGTAATTGCTTTACTTTCTTATTACCATATTATACTGAGCAATGTTTTTTTTTAACTCCAAGCCAGTCAGCTCAAAGGTCGGCCTTTCAAGAGGAAGGGGAAAGAAAAAATCATCTGGGAAGCAATAAGGGAGAATTGAATCTGGACCTTTTTTGTTCGAATGCTTCAATCACCTGGCTACGAATACTGGGAGAATTATGACCTCATGGTCTATATAGAGTTTTTCATCACATGATCTTAGCTGCTCTGAGCTGCCATCTGGTGTACAGCAACTAACCATTTACCATTTTACCCAGGTACGTATAATATTGAGACCCTCTCAAGAGAGCTAACTGACATCAGTGGTCAAGAATGGTTCACTCTTGGCATCCAGCTGGGTGTCAAGAATGCCTCTCTGAGAGACATTGAGGCCAATCATAAAGGAGATGTGCAGTGTTGTAAGATGGAGATGCTAAGCGTCTGGTTGCAATGTGGTCCCACAAATCCATGGAAGAAGCTAGCCACTACCCTCGAGAATATGGGGAAGAAGGTGTTGGCACAAAGAGTACTGCAGCTGGGAAAATGCAACACTATACTGCCCCAGAAAGTGAAAGGTACCATGTCCTGTGTTAAGAAGTCAAGTGATCAGCTGCGAGAGAAGGAACAAGAAATCCAGCTACAGCGACAGCAGATGCTGGGACTACAGAACCGAATCACTGCAACCAATGAACAACTGCTAACTCTCCAAAAACAGCTTTCCACCAAAGATGAGCAACTAGTTGGTAGAGACCGTCAGCTCTGGCAGAAAGAAGCAGCCATAGCTGCACATCAGCAAGAAATTCAGGAGCTCAGACAACAGCTGCAATCCAGTGTACAGGTTAATGATGCATAAAGATTTGCACGGTTGCCATGGCCATGTGATAGTCTCTGATAAAAGGGCCCCTAACCCATGTGTGCTTAATGTTGAGTATGGCTACAAATACGTAAGTAAGTAAGTCACGTGGGTCACCCTAGGGCTGAAGTAGTCTCGCAATTGCAAGACTTGGGCTGAAGTGCGATTATTAGATCACATCATAGCTATTTTAATTTAGGGCCTATGTCTATAGCTGCAGTTCACTTTTTGGTAGCCCATTACGGCCGCTGACATGGCTGGAACAAATACACGATGTGTATTCATATTAGATACGTACTTCACCATTTTGGAAGGTATGCAGTTATCAATAAGTATGAGCTTGTCAAACATGCAGCTGTGCAATATGTAAATGTATGCTATATGCCTTGATTCAGAGGTAAACTCATAGAGACCATCACCTTGTAATTTGTTCCACTGAAACAGAATGTATGGTAGACATAGGTCAATGGTAACATTGAATGCACATTCATTTTCTGCTGTAGCAAAATTCCTCTCCTGCAATGTTCCAGGGAAGAGGTGGTGCTTCTGCACCCCAAATGACTTCCCACAAGTTACAGCAAACAGCAGTGACTCGTAGCCAGCACACAGGACTAGCAGAAGTTGACTACCACCAGGTGCCATATACTTCTGGATATTCAACACTTGTGTATACATATCACTTGATCATAGCTTGCAATATATTAACACTTTCCCTCACCTCAGAATACCAATCCATTACAGCGACTCAAGTCCTTACCCACTTCCTTGGCTTCTGCAGTGCATATGACTGCTCCCCTTTGCCAGTTACCATCTGCTGGTGCTCAACCAGGTATCAAAACATCTACCATCAAGACATTAGTTGGGGAAAGCCTGAGCAAGCCCAACACTAACAGGTTTTATCTATAATCCACTTGATATACTCTCTCCTATAATAGAATCAGGAGCTTATGAACCAGGAATTTGACAGGAGTTCTATCAAGAGCTTATGAGGAGTTCTATGGGAATTTGCAGCACTCATAAGCTCTCAGTGTATTCCATGATCCTAAGCAATCCTGCCTATCTGATTGAGTACGCCATCACTACATTTGCAGTACTCATAAGCTCCTGATAGAACTCCTGTCAAATTCCCACAATATAGTTGACGGTTGTTATAATTTTATTCAGTGGAAGTTGTTGCCCAGGGCAAATTTTATTGGTGAAATGTATGCACACCAACATAGCAACACTGAAGTGAGAGACGTTAATAGTTGAAAGTGTTATCACACCTAAATATGCCTGAAGATGTCATAACCAGTTTGTTTAAGGGTACAATTGTCAGCCATTGTTGGGCCTACTCATGGCTAGCTGTGAACAACCACCTCTGTGTTGTTCTATATATATATAACCTACGTACCAGTTCACTATTTCTGTTTAAAAGCTTTCTGTCAGGCTCCTTTGCTGGTAGTGTTCAGTTTGCTTTCTTTGGCCCATTTGGGGTGTACCTTATTCACTCTGGCTACGACACTCATTCAGCATCAAGCTTGATCCTGAAGACATAGTGCAGTCACCATCCTTGTGCCTTTTGAACATAACTGCACTCACAACAGGCACTTGCTACTGAGATCTGCTAGGCATAACTCCTTGACAAATGTGACACAAATTGCTGTCATTGTAGTGCTCTTAACACTTAACTGCATGTAGTATGTGTACATTAACACCATATTCTGATCGGTAAATATCACATTCTGTGTGAGTATGATTCATTCATTTCCTTACCATGCACTAACTTATGCAGAAGAATTCATGGCTGCACTCTATCAGCCAGAGTATACCAATGACCTATGCAGACCATGGAAGGCAGTGTTTGCTGTGTGTCGGAAGAATACTTCCTGTGCAACTGTGAGATATGGCATGATGTGTGGTATATAGCTGCTAGACTTAAATAAAATGCTCACTGTTAAGACAAAAACATTGCAGTATGTTCACGCACTTAACCTTTCATTTGCTGATTTTATAGCTTCCATTTGTTTTTCTAGTGTCTGCTTGCATGGACCAAGTAATACTATTGATTGTTGTGCTCATTTCTGAACTCCAGGCTTTGAGGAAATATCACAGCAGTGACTTTGATGAAGAGTTTCGTCCAAGTGCACCAGTTGGTTTCAGCTTTCTTGAAGATGCTGTTGAGCTTCGCATTCCGTTTTATGAAGCACAATGTCAGGGATATACCATAGAAGTTGGCGTTTCCCCATGCATAGTAAGCACATAACCCAAGACATTGGTGGATATTGCACAACTTTTTGTTAAGTTTAGTTGCAAGGTCAAAGCATTAAGAGGTCGAAATCTTTGACATTAATATTGTTGTCCCTGTGTCAGTACAACACCTATACCTATTTTAACATCAAAACCCCTTAATGTGATCACACATAGCTATACATATTCCATCTACGTATCACAGATCACAAAGTCTGATTTTGATACTCCTCACCCTAACTTTGAGGCCAATGCAGACGACACCTACCCTCCCCGCATTGTACTGGACATTGAGTCCCACAATGACACGCCCAACAGAAGAGGTCTAAACTGCCAGCTTACACTGAGAGGAACCACAGGACCTGTTCGTACCTTTCGTTTGAAGAGCCCTAGACTAAGAGCTCTCCCATCTGCTGATGGCAGAGGTAATTATATAACATGTCATGTTAACATCTAATAGCTATGATAGCCCTTTCAGGCAGCACCAGTTGGAAAAAGGTGTGTTTTAGTGGGTATACAGGGTCTTGGGTTTATATCATAATAATAATTGCTGGGACTTATCATCTGTATCACATCTTACAACAGCCAGACAATAGTGGCAGCTTTTGTACCCACATTAAAGCTTGGAGAGAGACCCTTTTGGGTCTCAAACATTTGATGCCCAACTCCGAATAATCCTGTACACCCTGTTATATGCGATTGGGTAGGTTGGTGAAGCAACCATACTTCTTGCAATGCAAGTGGCACAAGGTACTTATATGGCACAAGTCATAGTTTAGAAGGGCATGCGCAGGACTCTATATGACCCACACTAATCTCGTAGCTGATTTTCTCCATGGCTGCAAGATAAAATCTGGGAGTGGCCTGGGAATGAGGCTATAGTTAAACCTCATATAAATTCCAGAGGAGATGGTCAGAGGGTCATTCATAGCTTGTATATATAATTATATAACTAGCCTATCAAAATTGGACTACACTTTATACATGAGTGATATGTTCATATTTAGGTGCAGGTACTCCTGTGAAGCCAAATGCATTACATGAAGGTGAGATGCTGCATGGTGTCACAATAATATATTGATCTGTCTTACCGTATGATCATTATTACTGTCCTAGGGATCTTGAACAGTGAACCAGAGTTGAATGACCTCATGAACAAAATCGCAACTGCTATAACAAAATGGGAAGAAGTTGGATATGCACTGGGAATTAAAAGAAGAAGCATGGAGCACATCAAGGAGGAAACAAGAACTCACTCAAATAATATACTATCATCATTTCGTGCAGTATTCGATTATTGGCTGAGCCATGCAGGACAAAAACAATGTACATGGAATGCAGTCTTAAATGCTCTTAAAACTAAACAAGTAGGAGAAGAAAGATTGGCTGATAGAATTAGAAGAGAATTATTAAAGCAAGCTTTCAATATTATAAATGACCTTAACTTGTGTGACATTTTTTTGTACATTTCAGCTTTCTTGTGTAGTCAAATAATTATGGTTTGTACAACTTGGAAGACTAGAATAATTATGATGTACAGTATTAATAAAGTGGCAAGCTGATAAGCGATTGATCAGAGCATGTGTTCCTTGGTGGGTGTCAATATTAATGTTGATCCAAAAAGGGAAAGTATCCTGAAGATATGTATGTGTGATTGCATGGAATACACGTCCTTTCATTGTCAGTCAAGAACTCATGTGTAGATTCTATTTGTGCATGAGGTCAAATAATGCTTGAAACAATCTCAATCCTTAATTACATTCCTGACCCTGGCCAGGTGTCACAGAAACTTCTGGACATGTACAATCATCACTATATAATGACTATATAGTGTCATCTCTCATAAACTGACAGAAAATAGAGGGGGAGGAATGTGGTACATATATCCAATCATGTTGCCAGGCCCCACTTATAGCTTTTCATTGCTTGAGAGCCTACACAGAGCGAGTGTCTGGCTCTAGACTCCACATGCACTTTATATCATACATTAACATCACAGTAATTAGTCTAAATTATAGCCAGAAAGTATAAAATGATGTTGCAAACCACTGTTATAAGTAAACTGCCAACTTTTGAATGCACCTAGTGGATCAAAACCATACCATATCACTGGATCAACTTCATGCAGTGAGCCGCATAACAGCTGTGCCAAACTTTACCAGTATCTGATATAGCCCATATGCCCATAGTAGTGTGTTGCAGCAGTGCCAACAACCAACAACTACAATGCATCTAAGTAGCTGTATATAGCTACATGGCTACTGCATGCACTTTCTTTGCACTAACTGAGCCGCCATAATGTCCGGGGGGACAATTTTGGGGGGGACACTGTACACTATGACACCGCGGTACATGGTAGAAAACAGAGCGGCGCGCGGTGGTGGGTGGGGTCGCAAGCCTGCGCAGTGGTCTCCAAATAGAATACTTCATTGATGGGCTGGACCTGTTTCTCTTCACCAAGGGATTGATCGAATGAGCGAAGGTTGGTGTGAGCTGTGTGTGGATGAGGACGTGGAGGGTCTGATCCTGGCCAAAGTGGAGGGATCAGGCCTCTCTGCGCACATGAAGGAGATGGTGTGGAGGGAGGTGGAGAAGGAGGGAGTGAGGATGGGAGATGTGGAGGAGACAACATACGACACCATTGCATCATCAGGTATATTCACATGCATGTTTGCAGTCCCACTGTGTACCCAGTGGGTAGTTTGATTCCATACTGCAGAGGAGGCTGAAGAATTAGTGCAGAAAGGAGTTGGGCTATATGGGCTACATAGTTTGATGTACTACAGGAAGGGGTGAGGTTGATGCACTGCAGAAGGAATAGGGCTAAATAGCTTGACATGATAAGGGATGGGGCTGCAAACTTTGATATGCTGCTAATAGGGGTGGGGCTACACAATTTGACAATGGATGGGGCTGCAAACTTTGATATGCTGCTAATAGGGGTGGGGCTACACAATTTGACATGATAATGGATGGGGCTGCAAACTTTGATATGCTGCTAATAGGGGTGGGGCTACACTGCAATTTGACATGTCCCAAAAAGGGATGGGACATCATAATCTTGACACTGCAAAAGGGGACAGAGCTGCATAATTTGATGGGACTGCTTGTAAATCTTTCTGTGTCTCAGTGTACATGTATCTCTGCCAGAGTCATAACTTGTGTACTTGAACAAGCAATCTTCCCATACCCTGTATAGGACTGGGTGTTCAACTGAAGAATGTTGTCTACCAGGAATTGATGAGGTGCAGAATGGCTAAATAGTGCCTTTTCTCAATCTTGAGAATAAGTTGGTAGTGAGTACATACTTTTAAGCTTATTATGCATGCCACTCCCTCTTCAAGTCACATGTTCAAATTGTAGAAATGTTGACAGGGCTAATGTTAGGGTTCGCAACTTGGAATACGAAAGCACTGCAATGAACGATTCCATGCGCTCGGTGAAACACTGTACTCAAGTCCTAATCATCGGTGCACATTGCGTTGACTGGAGCTGTACGTTTGCCGACAGTGACGTAATGAAAAATTTTCGTTTCCGGTCAAATTTTGGTCACGAAACTTTTCAAGGCTCGCATGTTTCTCTAAGCTGTAGCTAGCCAAAGCCAAGAAAGTTGCTGTTGTTTAGTCAACCTTGGAGAACATTTGTGATGATGTTTCAAGAGTGAAAGTGACTACCGACCTACTGCGTCAATTTCCCGAGCTGTGGTAGTGCCTACGGGATTCCAAGCCCAAGTGAGTTTGATCCTGCGCTACTTTGATATAAACTGTAGCCAGCCTAAGCTTACTTTTGAGCATAGTTGATTTTGTGTGTCACTTGAAAAGTCACCTGAACGGGATGCCCTGTATTTTCTGTACTTACTGCATGGGAAAAGGGGCGGGGACGCCGTTTGCACAAGAGTTCTGTATAGATTCACTTGCGCGTGGTATCAGCAGTTTCAGCCCTTGGGGACCTTTATAACAAGGGTAGTTTGATGCCTCTACTATTACAAAAGTCACCTAAATTTTCATACCTTTGATTCCTGAATGCGTATGCCCTTCACTGAAGTCAGTGAAGGTATGTTTTGTATGATATGCACTCCTGTGACGCTCAACGGTACAAAAAAAGGATTTCTAGCACCAAATGATGTACTTTTGATGTTTGTAGTATGTTTCCAGTAGTAAAGGTTGGATATTGCTCAAGTGCTTCGAGTACATGGATGGACGAGATGTCCAGTCATGCACTAGACATTCCAGCCTGTTTGATATGACTAGCTTGTACAAGTTTCCAGTAAAGTGCATGGATTGGGTTCAGTAGAACTTATGCCTCAATAGCTGACTGTATATGGCTGGTCATGCATCTGTTTAGACTGTATATATACATGCATGTAGTAGAAAATGAAAGAGTACTATGTATAGCTTATAAGATTTACCGGGTACTATCTTATTTATGCCTTGTAGGTGGCTACAGCAAGAATATTGGTTCCTGGAGTTCTGTTGCAGCAGGCACTCTTTCCTGATTTTGAATGTGCTGTTCAAACTACTTTTCATGCCTAAATCAACATATTGTATTTACTTATGCAGGCACTGTTCATGTCTCAGTTATTACTCACATCTAATACAGTGGAAGTTTGTGAAGACAAAAACGTTTTTGAAAATAGTGTATAGAGTAACCGTGGATTATCACCTTTCTCGTCCCCCTCCTTCTCGTTTAGTACACAGAAATTAGCACTAAGTACCCATCTCTGTACTGCACATCACAGGAAACACGTAATCCCAATTTTCTGCGTAGGTGGGCATTTTCACTAACTATTGCACGCGCGTTTACCGCGAAGTGAAGAAGACTTGGAAAAAGTTACTGTGCGATCTGAAATCAGTACCTGGCGGGTAGTGCTGGCAGTTACTTTTGGAACTTTATATGAAGAAAAAAATTTTGGATTGTGAACCCTACTAATGTTACCAGTATTGTTGCTATTATGTTTTCAGACTCCAGTGTCTGGTGACTTTATAGTCACATGCAAAAGTTGCTATGTCATTGTGCTGAAGGAACTAAGCTTTCTGGTGTTGCAACTACTGATTGCAAAGTGATTGGTAGTTTGAAATTCCTTGCCAAAGTAACAATTGATTAACCCAAGAGCGCATGATGACGTCATTTTTATTGCGGAGAGAGGAGGAAGAGCGTGTAACTGCCAAAAATTCGAAACAGGCAGGATCTCCCGCATGTACTAAAACCTTCCCACAAGTTTGCAGTTCCACAGTCTACGAATTCACAACGCACCGTTACCCTTGTAATCAACAATATGTGAGCGCTTCAAGCTTGCCTGCCATGTTCTAGCTACACAGGAACGGTTCAAGGGAGGTGAGTGGCTGTCAAGGGATAACAACACATCTTGGCTTTTGTGGTTGGCCGTAAAAGGCCCTTGGTCAGCACTGGGTGAGCAATTTTTCTTCACAGGTTTAGAAAACACTCCTCTTACCTTGATGTGGCTTCACCATGTGTGTAGGCAGTTTTCAGTCTGGATGGGTGTTTACTAATAAGTGGGTGCAGTTCGAGTCAGTTATCTACACAGAACATTCCCTTGGGTGAAGTTTCAAGGGCTAGGTCCCAGGATCCATAGTCTCTAAACTTAACCTAATCTCATTCCTAGGCTCCACATTGAACAAAGACGGTTCGCTGAACTTCATAAGATTTCATTAAAAATTCTCCTTGCTGGTGTTTTGCTGCATACAGTATTTGTGCACTAGAAGGGAAGGTACTTGTTCTCTTCTTCCCAGGTCTCCAAACAGTATTGGAATGAGGTTACTGCACTGTAAACAAACTTGGTTAAATATTAATTTTTAGGTCATCTCGGTGTGACGTCATCCTACCAAATAGGTTTCTTGAAAGTCCATTGAAGGAGCCCCCTCTTCAGTTCATCCTCTTTCAGAAGAGCTGTTTGGCTGCATTCTTGGAATATTCACCATAACCATGCAGCCAAGATGGGATCAGATCAAAGCAACTCATACACAAGGCAACTCAAACACTTCCAGAAATGCCAAATTATAGATCTTCTATACCAAGAGTTCATAACAGTAAGAGTATGCAACTCCCATATTCACTGCTGATTGCCTACGTCATCCATCCAGATGGCGGGTGTAGAAACCATATGGGAGTTGCACACTCTTACTGTTATGAACTCACTATAAGGGAGAAGCTTTTCAGTTAGTTTTTTTTGCTTTGAAGGTGCTCAGAAAGCCTATATTTGGTCCTAAACTTTTTTCTGCGTCAGCACATGAAACCAAGATGTCCAAAACATGGTTGAAGTAACCCAATGTTTGTGCAGTGTAATATGATTCCACCAACACAGACACTTAAATAGCAAGGTTCCTTACAACTTCAATACAATACTTATGGTCATGTAACACATATGGCTCTAAAACAAACCTTGTATAAGGTTGCAGTGTGTGACATCTCTGGTAGGGACTGCCTTCTGCTCGAGATAGCTTGTGTTCCTCACAGGTATAGAGAACAGTAACAATGTTAGCTATACACATGTGTCCTGCACAATGGGTGACTCATCCAAACCTGCCTCTTTTCAGGGAGGTGTGCATGGTTCACTGATTGTTCATGCTGTGATCTGGAACTGTGGTGGTGAAGTTTTAGCTGGGCACTCAACCAGCTCAACTTGTCCAAACAAGGTAGTAGTGAAAACAGAGCCTGAAGATGATTTTAACCATAGAAGCTCAACTCTGGTCTGCAGCTGATACTGCTTGCTCAGGCTCATCCCCACAATATTCTACATTTCTACTACTTTAGACCATAGCCACAAAAGCAACTGCTACTTGAGGCCAGGAATTTGTGTTGGATGGCACAATTTGAAGGCCAGTGACAGTTCAAAGCAGATGTCGACTTACTACTATATACAGCTACCCACTGGAAGGAAACATCATTGTGCTAATACCTGAGACTTAGCCTTGTTCCCAGGCCACTCCCAAATTTTATCTCACAGCTGTGGAGAAAAATTGGTTGTGAAATAAGTCTGGGAGTGGCCTGGAAACGAGGCCAATCTGAGACCAGCCAGTTGTTCAAAGCAGACAAAATTGACAACTGGAGCATTCAGTCGAAACGTTGGCTAAGTTTTTTCCAAGCTTAAGTTGGTAACAAATAACCTTCTCTTCATTTATGCAGTACCCAACTAAGAAGCCACTGAAAATTGTTGCATATTGTTTTCTTCGGGTACATGTAACTTTCCCTTCCAAGTTCATATGGCCATTTCCGTTCAGGGGCGGATCCGGAGAATGAAGAAGGGGGCATACATATAGAGTGGGGGTTGGTGCGGTGCGCATATATAGCACACAGTTGTCTGTGCGTGTACAGCATTTTAGGGGGATCTGGGGGCATGCTCCCCCAGGAAAATATTTTGAAATTTATGAGAGTGCTTCTGAGGCTGTCGTAGACCACCCTACACACACAAAATTTATGGCAACTGGAGTGTAACCATAGATTGTGTAACTCGGGTGATCGTATGGTCGTTTCTCGGAGCCCCTTCTAGGGTTGGGCGGATTATACTCCATTTTTTACCCATTATGCTATTCTGATATGCTCAAAATTGTACCAATTATGCCTAAAATTATGCCCAAAATTTGTCTATTATGCTCACATTATTCTGGAAGGAGCAAACTTGTATGTTCGAATAATTATTTTACACTGTACAGAAATTGAAACAGGATGGCAGTTCATCGACCATTGCAGTCTTGCGTGGCACACCCTGTTCCGCAAGAGTGGGTGTGGCCACGCTAACATCATGGAAAGTTCAATGTAGATCACCAGACTCTGCGTTTGCTGATCATTGCTCCCTCGCTTCACCGGGCATGAGACGTGATACTTCACGGTCTGGGACTGGGACATGTTCTGAGGACAAGACTACCAGTCTACCACAGACACATTATGCTCAAAATGTACCTATTATTCCCGCATAATGCTCAATGCTTTCTAGTACCTATTATTCCCAAAATTATGCCAGCATAATCCGTCCAACCCTAGCCCCTTCCCTTCGGAATGAGGCTTTCTATTTGAGGCACTCACGGTCACAGAACTGTCTCTTGGGAACTGAAAATTTATGTTTGCAGGAGTGATTCATATAGAAATGTGCACTGTGTCGGAGGAGCTACGCTAAGTGCGCTCCTGAAGGATTGGGGGGGGGGGGGGGGGGGGGGGGGCGGCATGATCCCCCATACTGGCCGCCCAGGCAGTAATGGCAATATCATCTGCTGCTGGCTCCTAAACTGGTGAGCCCACACTCGTACCGTCCCTGTGAAACGGAATGTAACATCTGGGGGGGTAAGCGCTCCGATGAAGGAGACATCTTTTAGCCGTTCATGCTGTTTGTACAAATCGACATATAAAAAAAAAGGGTGTAGGCGGGTGATAGTCTCGCGTGGCCTGACCTAACAAATAAGAAAAATGGCACTTTTGCTGGCGTACACTTTTGTGTTTAGCTGTCATCTGCGTGGCTTTTGGCCACTTGTATGAGTCTTGCTGATCACAAAGGTACTCAAAGAGGAAGCCTGGGCGCTTAAATAAGCTTTTAGCGTGTTTGTGGTGAAGTTATATGGCTTTTGGTTAAGTATTGCATGTAGAGTCTATTGCGCGTTGGCGGGTGAGAAACTCACACGAAGTTCATCCTGGACCTCAAAACCGTAGTAAATCTGCAGGTGGGCGACGAAGTTGGACGTAAGCTGCTAAGGCTCTTAACACTGAACACACTACTACTAGTAGTAGTCAAGCCTATCTGAATACAGAACTATAGCTGCCTGCTAAACTAAGCACTGGTTTAGACCAGTCAGACTAAAAAGCCAATGCATGAGATGGCTCAGCCAAAATACTAAGTGACTTCGGCTCCAAAGCCTCGGCCGCTTTAGCTTTTGCCATCTCACGCCCTTCGGTTACTCTACAACTACTTGTACTACAGCTAAGAAATCGCGGTTTCGTGATAGCTTTTGTGTTGTGTGTGTTTTTGTTTTTCATTGTGGCTCCCGCAAAGCGAGAGTGAGCGCCTTTGAACGGTCGGCTCAAAAAAGTTCTGTTCTACAAAGAAAGTTCATAGTCGAGCCGCATACCTTGGCAGGGTATATGATACAGATAAGAATGGTCGCTTGCACTTGCGGCTACTTTATATACGGCCGGCCCTGGCCCTGGGAACAGGATTCCGTATATATTCCAATCTTCTAAATTTGCGCGGCTACCTAACGAAAATACTTATGACTGCAACTTCCGGTTGAAGAAGCGAGAACTTAACCGTAGTCTCGTGCCCCGCCCGCGCGCGCCTCCCGGCGAGAAACGTTTCTCCTCGTGAGAGGGTGGGGTCTGGGGACGAGACTACGAGAACCGTGCCATCCAATCAAATTGCAGACTTTTTGAATTGTGCTCTCTGATTGGCTAATACGCTACTACGCAGCTGATACGATTCTTGCAACGGGAAGTTGCTAAACGTGGAAATTGCTTCTGGGACCTGCCCTTGCGGCGCCGAGCTGACACTATGTCACCGAGGGTAATAAAATTAAGTCTAGGCATGTAATTGAGTTAGATCCACCCACGAATTCAGGAATTGCCATCATGCCAACTGTGATGATCCATTGTCTTTATTTCTCTGTCAAGAAGTTTCTAAAGCTAAAGTAGAACGTTTCGTGGGTGAGATCTGATGCCTGTGGATAGATTACCCCCAGCTCATGCTGTCATGCACAAAAACTCTAACATAGATCTGCTTCTATGGCACATAAATATTGTCATAGTTATCCTGATAAAAAGATGATCTCAGACATATCGGGTTGCTCCTTGTCCCAGGTTGCACCAGAGTGGCATACCTTCCCCACTGGACATTCTTCCAAAGCACAGAAAAGAGCCACTGGACTTTGTGCGAGAGGCGCAGGAAGAGTGGGAGGTGAAGCTGAAGAGAGCTGTGAACACCTTGTGTACTGAGCTTGGAGTGCCTCTGGCAAGAGAGGTGTGCATGTGTATGTGAGGGGATGGGATAGGGGATGGGAGCTAGGAGGGGTGTAGCGAGGAGAGGTGTTAATACCCTGTGTACTGATCTCGGAGTGCCTCTGGCGAGAGAGGTGTGTAGGAGGGTGGGGTCAGGGGGTGGCCCTAGTGTGTTGGCCTCTCTCTCCCTCTCTGGGAGAGGAAATGGAAGTAGAAGGAAAAGTGTGAGTGTATGTACCACTAGCCCTCTAGTGCTGTGTAGACAAAGGGAGGAGTAACATGAGAGCTTTGTTTGTTGTTTTGTTATTTTGTTTTTCTTGTTTGTTCAGAGAACACCACAGGAGAGGGAGTCACTGAGGAAGAAATGGAACTCAATTGGAACAGATTTTCCAGGTACTTGAGGCAGAACCTGGTGTAGCCTCGTACCCAGGCTCTTGGACAATGATTCCAGAAGATTGGCATTTTGAAAGAAACAGCTCGTTCTCCATTAAGTAACTAGTGGAAAGTCATACCACAGTTGGCTCCATTCAATGGTCTTCACATAAATATTCGTATTATTTGTGTCTCGCGAATGGGTATAGTACAAGTGGAGTGCCTTTGCATTTTCATTCAATTGAAATTCGTATGTAAAAAAAATATTTAAATGGGTGTAGCTTCCACATGCACTGCATGAATGTGCAAACAGGAAGGTGGTAATGCTTGATAGAGCTCACCAAAAGCTTTCTTTTGGTATAACTGTAATAACTACATCTAGTGCTTTATAAAATGAAATTTTATCCAAGAAGGCGGTGAGCCAGAGTATTATGTAACTGTACACGTACAATGTATGTACTGGGATAGCCTTACTTTCTGTCACTCTCTTCCAAAGATGTGGAGAGGCTCCACCCAATATTCTCTCCTAAGGACCTTCTGGAAATAGTGATTCGTGTGCAAGACCCGAACTTTGTCCCTTGCAGTGCTGAACAACCAGATGAGTAAGACATCCTCAATCATGATGTCATAAACTTCATGTTACCAAGGACACATTGGCTGCTTTCAGTGGCTCAATAAACCCTCGCTGTAACTGTAGTAGCTCTAATTATAGTGCCACTGAGAAATAATTTCAGTTGTGATATACCCAATTTATATGGCCATATCAGTGCTGGCTGATGCTCAATAATTAGAACAAGTATGAAACTATGATATTACTATGATGTCATGATGATGTCAACACTTCCTTGCAGCAGCTGTGATGATGTGTGTGGTCTGATGCAAGTACAGCTAGCTACCAAGTCACTCCACGAACTGGTAAGACCCACGTGGATGTGGTGAGAAATTAGTTTCGTCCCCAGTGGACAATCAAAACTCAAACAACTGATGTCCACACAGGATATGACACAAATGAGAGATTGTAGTGGCCTTGTGACAATGTTCTGTCTTTTTCTCCTCAGAAGGAGCAATTCTCTTCCCTCCATCCCTCTGTGGTGCAAGTAGAGAACGTTCTGGCTGGAAACTGTATGAGAAATCAAAAGCAAATTAAACCAAGTAAAGTCTTTCAAATCATTTTCTCTCGTACGTACAGATGAGGCAGAGTATACAGACAAGGTTTTGAAAGGTGAGAAGTACCTAGCTGTCATGTTTCGTACTTGTAGAGAGGTTAACTACCTGATTAAGAAACAGGTGGGATTTCAACCTGGGACCTTTCATCTGCCGTCAATTGTTTTATACTAAAGCTTGGCCACAAAATCAAGTTCTAACTGTTCAAAGCAGTAAATGTACAGGTACCTTGCTCCTAGCTTCGGTTTCCATAACAACTTTTGTCACTTTCATTTCTATTTTCTACTGTAAGCACACCACATTCAGTAGGTAGAACTACTTTGTTGTAGCGGTGACACACAAGTGATCTCTCTGGTGTGTTCTCCAGTCCTGCAGAAGGGGCTGTGTCCCCTGGCTCGGCAGTTGTGTAAGACAGGATGTCTGGTGGGTCACAGGAGGGCACTGTGGTGTGCGGCAATGGGAGTGGACCCTGATCTTCCTCAGGTGGGGATGTGTGTGTGGGTGGGGGGGAGAGTATTTGTACATGTAAATACTCTACCACTGCAATGGCTCAGTTAGCTTCATTTTGTTGTCTCTTGTGAACACGCTCCATACAGCATGCATTTCATTTTGAGGAGCTCAAGTCCTCTGTGCTCAAACACAATCTCCTCTTTGAGAGACTTATGGTGAAGGTGGGTGACCTTTGTCTCTACCAGCTGCTCTCAATGAACTGATGGTTGTTCCACAGGATGTGAAGAAAACAGGTGCCAACGACGACGGCTACTTTGTGTTTGAGGACACCATGCATCAAGTGAGCCTCCTACCCCCTCCTTCCGTTCCCTTTTCTTTCTTCTCTCCCTCCCTCCTCCCCCCCCTACTCTTTTACATTCTCCCACCTTTCCTACCCTCTTGTGGTGCTTACTGTCCCGTGTTATTTCTCTCTTTATCCAGGTTCTCCTTGCGCTCCTCCATGACACTTCTCTCTTGCAACATTTTGAACATCTCAGTGTGTCCCCATTGAAGGCATACATCAGAGGTCAGCAGCACTCCCTGCTGTCTGTCAGTCTGTCTGTTTATCTGTCTGTCTGTCTGTCTGTCTGTCTGTCTATCTGTTCTGTCTGTCTGTCTGTCTGTCTGTTCGTCTGTCTGTCTGTCTGTCTGTTCGTCTGTCTGTCTGTCTATTTGTCTGTTCCTTTCATCTGTCTGTGTAACTGTCCTTCCATCTCCTCTTCATCTGTCTTCCATCTCCTCTTAATCCACTTCTCCCAGGAAATGTTGGAGTACCCGAGTATGAAGTGGTGTATCCACCCAGTGGTGAGTTGTGAGCCAAACATGGCTGCAGTATCCTCCGCCTCCTTTTCAAGGAGGAGGAAGACAATCTTTTCCTTTCCCTCAGGTGTCGTGCCTTTCCATGGCTTCTCCATGTACAGTAAGTCTAAACAATATGTTGTGTCATTTCCTTGGTTACGTATTCTGATCTGTTTCCTCACGCAGTCAGTCCGCTATGTTACATCTTTGACAGATCTGACCACTTGTATGCTCTCTTCAAGGAGATGTATACCAGGTAAGTAGCCAGCTACCCAAGCCTTTCAAGTGGCTGCACAGTGAAGCTTTCCCTCCTCCCACCCTTCCTGAGCTCTTCATGTGCCGTGCTATTGTGATATTGTTTGTCTCCCCTCAGGTTCTTTGTTCACCTCCACTGTATCTCGTCCCATTCCGAGGTCAGTATTATGAGTTGTTCAAATGTTACCTCAAAAAATGCCCAACCCTAGGAGAGTTGAATGTCCATACCTTTTCTTCATAACTTAGTGGTACAAATGTCACACATGCTTGAGGAAAACTGTTTCCGTGTCAAGTCTTTCTCTATAGCCTCATTCCCAAGCTGTTTTGTAAGAGTCTGGGAACAGGGTTGGGAGGCCTGGGGTTGACGCTACACTGTCTAACATCCTACACTGCAGGGTATCCTCAGTCTGTGTTGTCAGTTTGAGTCTCTGCTGCAAGCCAAGCAACCTGAACTCTTCCAGCACCTGAGGAAGATCCACACTGACCCGTGAGTGAATGAACTAGCCATTACACCTAGTGAGTGTCCACTAAATGACAAAATGGTGACTAGAATGGTTACTTTAGCCAGCAAAGTTTCTTCAGATCTCATGTTAAGAAGAACAAGCCCTGTGTGAGTGAATGAACTAGAGCTAAGTGTGAGTTTTTAACTTTCCTTGGAACTCTCCTGTGCAGGCTACGACTCGTCTTTGGCTGGTTGGTGTCAGTATTTGCTGGCTACCTGGACACTCACGAGGTTCTCCTCTTGTGGGACAGGATTGTCGGTTTCAACACCCTCACTGTCCTGCCAGGCAAGTATAGTTTGCATGTCACATGACCTTTGACCAATCACATTGTATGTTTGTTGTCTGCTTTCACACACACACACACACACACACACACACACACACACGCACACACACACACACACACACACACACACACACACACACACACGCATACTCACACACATACACACACTGACTTGTCCACAGTATTGGCAGTTGCTGTGTTAGAGTTCAGAGCGACCAACTTGTTCAAAGCTACCTCCCTCAGTGAAGCTGAGGTGAGATTATTTGGAAGTACGATGTCATCGAGTAACCAAGCGATAAGTCAACACGACTAGTATTATGA
The DNA here is from genome assembly GCA_949130485.1 of Agelas oroides. Classification (NCBI taxonomy): domain Eukaryota; kingdom Metazoa; phylum Porifera; class Demospongiae; order Agelasida; family Agelasidae; genus Agelas; species Agelas oroides. Next base: position 6,963,342 of record OX422203.1, on the reverse strand, counting down.
CATGTTTCTGTAGTCTCATACGCACGCACAAGACCAGGTTTGATGCAGTCTGGTAGGTATCTGGCTTGATTTAGGGTACAGCACATTAACCTTTAACAGAGGTTAGTATAGCCTCGTTCCCAGGCCCCACCCAACTTTTTATCGCTTACAATACAACCTGGAAATGAGGCTAACATTAGTATTGGTTAACAAAGGTTAATATACAATGTTTCTTTTGCAGGCTATCCTTTCAGATGTCCAATGTCTGAAGGTCCTACCCTTGCTGCAGCAAACTCTCTTTCTCTGACGTCAGTTTGTGCTTGCATTGCTCTTCATTGTCTTCAAATGCCCTTGTACTCTCTCTCTTAGCCTTGTTCCCAGGCCTTCCTACCATCCATTAGTCTCGTGTAGCTGGTGAGAGTCTGGCTACACGAAACTAACTGTCTGTTGCATGTGCAAAACTGGAGCTGTGAAAGTCTGGGAATGAGGCTAAAAATTGTTTATTACTTTTACACTGATTTCTGTTGTTCAGTACAAGTAGGCCTTATTCAAGTCTGTGATCAAGTGGACATGTTCTTGCATGGTTGCACTTAGGGGGTGGGGCTGCATGAATAAGTGGGCGGGGCTAAGTAAAGTTTATAGCGGAAGTTGCTCTATCATCAGAATACAGAATGGCCAAGGGTAAGCTACTTTTTGTACTAGTTTGGTTCCCAAACCCTTCACTTGTCTTCGGGGAGGCGGTGTGCGCGAGTATGTATGAAAGTGTGTGTGTTTGTGGGGGTCTTAATAACTGGCGGTCTGTTATTTGATGAAACGCATTGCAACGACTTCCCCTAGTAAACATGCCACCCGTTTTTTTGAAGTTCTTACGCAGCGCACGATTCAGTTCTACATCTCTCTTCCTGTTTGGCTGAGAGTAATTGCTTTAGTTTCATTATACTGAGCAATGTTTTTTTTAACTCCAAGCCAATCAGCTCAAAGGTCGGCCTTTCAAGAAGAAGGGGAAAGAAAAAATCATCTTGGAAGCAATAAGGGAGAATTGAATCTGGACCTTTTCATTCGAATGCTTCAATCACCTGGCTACGAATACTGGGAGAATTATGACCTCATGGTCTATATAGAGTTTTTCATCACATGATCTTAGCTGCTCTGAGCTGCCATCTAGTGTACAGCAACATTTACCATTTACCATTTTGCCCAGGTACGTGTAATATTGAGATCCTCGCAAGAGAGCTAACTGACATCAGTGGTCAAGAATGGTTCACTCTTGGCATCCAGCTGGATGTCAAGGATGCCACTCTGAAAGACATTGAGGCCAATCATAGAGGAGATGTGCAGCGTTGTAAGATGGAGATGTTAAGTGTCTGGTTACAAAGTGGTCCCTTGAATCCGTGGAAGAAGCTAGCCACTACCCTTGAGAATATGGGGAAGAAGGTGTTGGCACAAAGAGTACTGCAGCTGGGAAAATGCAACACTATACTGCCCCAGAAAGTGAAAGGTACCATGTCCTGTGTTAAGAAGTCATGGGCTCATCCTCAAGGGGTCATTTGTGGTCATATAATCTTATTTTTTAGTTACGAGTAACCAATAGCAGCATATATACCACCTTAGATTTTATGTAGAACACTTCGTGGCCAACATGACATTGATCTATAACTTCTAATGGCCCATGTTATGTGGTGATTGCTTTTATTTATGTTTGCATTCCCAGGCAATTACAGTTTGCCACAGGTCAAGGATCTGTTGGACCCATCTAGTCCAGACAGTAGACGCTATGTTCACGACAGATGCCAGACTGACAAACTAGATGAAGAAGCACGAACGAACTATACCAGCTTTGCCCTTGAAGTCACAAAATTGCTCAGACAACAAAAAACAGATGTAGATGATCTTATTCTTGCTTGGTCATACCTACACGTAGATAGAAATACTGAAGTCCCTCGGGCTGTCTGTGAGGCAAACAGCATTACCTCATTTATACAAGCACTTCGACAACATCAAACCTGGTTTAACTATGGCGGTCTTAAGTTTCTTGCTACACACTTTGGAGAAAAAGAAGGAGAGAGACTTGTAGCATCCTACGAGGGACGACTCAAGGACAATGTGAAGCAAAGAGTCAAAGCTGAGAAGGTTCCCAAGAAGGCTAGCAGGCTTGTAGTGAAGTTCAACTGGAAGAAATATAGCAAACAGGATATTGTCAAGTTTAGGAACATGTTGGCAACAGTATTGAAACGTGGTACTCATGAATTTGTCCTCAAAACAGTGAGAGAGGGTTGTGTTGAGCTTGTCTACATTATTCCATCAGACCTTTGTGAGTCTATTAGAAGTTTAAGGGGGACAGTTGACCTTGAGGAGTACGAAGTAATGGATGTCACCATCAATGGGTAGGTTGGCTTCAATCCCTAAAGCACAGTGGTTTGGCCATGCACATGCATCTATGAAATGTTAATTCTCAACGCAGTGAAAGCATCTGGTCCAAGTCAGGGAACAGACAAGCATTAGCTGATCCTGAAACAACGGTACTATTGTAGATTTGCTACTTTTGTCTTGCGTAACATGTGAACGAATTCTTCTTGTGTTGGTTTAGGTGGTTCCTGACCCCAAGCGGATTAGGATAACTTATGAAGGAGAAGGGTTGGTTCAGTTGATTCTCTTGTGTTGAAACTAGTCAATGTGACCCATAATCACATTTTGTTTGTTTGTTTGTTTGCTTGTTTGTTTGTTTGTTTGCTTGTTTGTTTGTTTGTTTGCTTGTTTTGTTTGTTTGTTTGTTTGTTTGTTTGTTTGTTTGTTTGTTTAGAGGTATAGCAAGTACGGCATGGAAATCTCATCCTGGTAAAGCTATAACCAAGTCTGGATGTAGGCGATCCTATGTTACTAGATCTGGTAAGTAACAATATCCACAAGTATAATATAAGATGTGTGTGACAGAGAGGGCTTCTCTCTGCTACAGTCCATTGGCTTGATAAGGGGACATCTCCACGGAGTCGTCATTGGTTAGGTAAGCACATAGTGTAGAATACCAGCTATGCTAGTTTGAGTATCATGCCCCTAGGCTACCTACTTATTTCAAACCCTTGTAAGACATCACAACTGCAGTGCTTCATCGTCACTGGGGTGAAGTCTGGGGATGAGTAACTGTTTTACAGATGTCTATAAGCCAGTATTTTTCTGTGAACGTGCAGTGTTGGTACGAGTGATGATTGCTGTGGTCAGTGTGTTGTTGCTTGTGACTGGAATAGCAGTTCTTCTCTGGGCAGGTAACAGTGTGGTTTTACTTAACTAAAACTATACCTTTTAGTAAGGCAAATTTCATTTTAGCTATAGGTAAAATTAATGCTGTCTTAGTCTGTTAATTGATTGATATCACCTAAAAATTGTAGTTAACCAAATTAAGTACTGATACTAATTCTTAGTAATTAAAACTAAAACTAAACTCATAGTTTGGATCTGTAGTGATCAAACTAAACTACTAGTTCGAATATTAAACAACACTGGCAGGTAAGCATGTTATCTTCTTCGCCGCCTACTGGACAAAAACTTAAGCATTGGAACTTGAGACCACATGGAATTCTACTGTCAGGTGCCCTAGCTACCATTGTAAGACAATAGAACCCCTAGTGATAGAAGTTATAGTGGCTTTACTCCTCTAGCCTGTTTCTCTTGTTGTAGATGATCCACTCTTTACAAAACTCCTCCCCTTAACTTTCCAGATATGAAGTCATCTACTACTGGTCATATAATGATTGGTGGTTTTTGTTTTGTGCTGGGCTGCAGTTGCTGTTTTTATTTGTGGAAAAGAAAACTTCTCTGCTGTTAACTGCTGTTTTGTATGGTGTTTTGCATTTCATTGTTTTACTATTTGTTTTTTGATGCCATGTACTGTGTTCTTATTAGTGCTTACCCCTGGTTAGAGTTGGTTTAGTGAACTTAATGAAGAGAGTCACTTGCTAATGGTCTAGTTTAGATGCTTGGGATTGACAGGGGAAAAACGACAGAGATACGTACACAGGGTGTAGTCAACGTAAGTAGCACTAACTGGCTACATGTATTGGTCCAAGAGCATAGCTAACTGCATGTGTACTGTTGTAGTTACCTAGTGTAGCAATTTTATTTATTGACTCTATAGGATTCTCCTGTCACCACTTCTCTCTTTAGACTGTCTCTTTTCCAGGCCATGTACGAAGAAATCACTTTTTGAATTCACAGTATTGTGGCCTGGAAACAAGGCAATAAGCTCCATATCCAGCATGTAACCGATCAGCTAGCTGCATCTCTCCTATACATTCTAGTGAGTTGCATACTCATAGATAATTATACCGACCAGTTGCAGGATGAACAATCACAAGCAGGGATTTACCCGTTGCATGCAACCGCCCCGTCGCTTTTGTCATACAACGGAAATAATATTACCCTACGCAACCAGTGTCGGCAGCTCGATCGAGGCGGCTCATATCTTGTGCTAGTCGGCTGGAAGCATGTAAAGCCATAGGAGACAACCCTGATGCAGTCACTATGCTGTCACTCATGATATCCTGGAAGTCCAAGAAGAGAGAAATGGAAAGGAGAAAGAGAAGTACGATTGATTTAATATCACAGTATATTTTGTCCAATTACATGGTCAGTGCTAGCATTCTCTTGTGCACAGGGCGCAGCAGTAGCACCGAAGAAGAGGAATTACATTCGAGTAAACGTCACAGGCTCGCGCACAAGAAATCACAAATTTCATATCCCGGCGAGAGAAAGGGCTTTCGGTCAATGAAGGTAAAGTGCTGTGCGAGTTTCAAAGCTTCATTTTTATTATGTATTATAGCGAGAAATAAAGTTTGACCATAGAATATAATATACATCTACTAGCACTATTCAGTCAAGTTGTTTTTTGTTTGTTTGTTTGTTGTTGTTTTTTGTAGGTCCACTGCATCAAACCGATTGACTTAAGAGCAACCAAAACAAGCCAGAGTACTGCCTTATCACACTCTTGCACACTCAGTGATAGTAGCTCTGAACAGTCTGATTCAGATGCCTCAAAAGATGATGGAACAGGTACGTACATTTATAATTTCATAATATATCTATATATACTCCAATTATTTGTAGTATTGAACACTGGTAAGTGATACTGCATCTCTGCTTTCAAATGGCATGATTCTTAATCAGGGATTTCAGATATGAAGAAAATGCATGCCTTGCTAATAAAAATGTGCAATGTCTGTCTATGCTATGTCTGTGTAAATTACACCCAACAGATGAAGCCATAATTCCATATGAATTTTGTGTTCCAGAGAGTTGTGTCACTCTACATCAGGTATGTATTATATCAAGAGCGTATAAGAACGGGCGGCTAGAGGAAGAGCGTGTAACTCCAATAGAAGCCTGTAGTCCGGGCAAAATTATTGAACCGTACTAAAAATAGAACATCCGATCACGTGTGCATTTAGCAACAATGCATAAGGGCTTATGTCAACGCAGCGTGCGCAGTGCGTGTTACTATTTTTTAGTACTGGCGGTAAATTCTGCCCGGTTTCGAATTTTACGTAGTTACACGCTCTTACTCTAGCCGCCCGTTCTTATGCGCTCTTGATTATATTAATGTGCATGCACATAAACCTTTCTACATCACACAACTATGCTCTGCACAATGTACCGTACATGACCCTTAAAAACACTTCCTTCCTTGAAAACATGCCAAAACCAACCTCAGGTCAAGGTTTCAAACCCATCCTATGTCCACTTGCTGTGTGTCTGCAATCTCGTTGTATGCTCCCTATGTTCACATGGAATGGCATCCCCCACTGTTATATCACATCCTTGAATGTTTAGCTGAACAGATGCCTTGTATTAAATAATGTTAACTGTGTACCTTATGCTGTTTGTATCAATGGTTACTCACATAACTATTATTGCAGGGCCTCTGTGAGAAGATCTCCGACTCATGCAGCACAAGCAGCACATCTACGTCAGCTTCAGCTGCCAGTATGCTATATGTTGCAGTATGCTATATGTTGCATGTTATGGAGCTTCCTAGGCTGAGGGGACCCTGTTTTCTTATAAGCTCTGCCACATAGATACACACATGTGCACACACACACACATACACACATGTGCACGCGCGCACACACACACACACACCACATTATAAAGGTGTAGCCAGGACACCACATAGTGAAGAATGGGATTCTGAACAACCACAAGAGCATGATGATGATGATGATGACGATGATGACAATGACAATGATGATGATGACAATGATGATGACGACGACGATGATGACAATGACAATGATGATGGTGATGATGATGATGACAATGATGATGATGACAATGACAATGATGATGATGATGATGATGACAATGATGATGATGACAATGATACGGTAAGGCAGTTCCAAGTGATGCATGGTAACAATTAATTTGCCATTTATGGCAAGTAGCCAAGCAGTTAGTAATTAAGGAATGGTAGTTACTGCACCATAATAGACATGTGATAGTACACACTAGCTAGTGTGCATCATATTTGGTAAAAAGATATAACAATGAGAGACAATGTCTTGTTAAAACATTGACAAAAAGATTGTGTCGATTGGTATCTTTTATTGTGTCCACTGCAGGTATTAGGAAATCAGATTGCTAGGCTCAGTGAAGAAGAGTACTCCAGATTAACATCAGCAACTCCAAATGCAGCTAAACTCAAGAAGGTCCTTGCAACTGTGGTGATGAAGAAGAACAGAGCACTGAGCCTAGTTGCTCTTGGAACTGGCACAAAATGCATCAGAGGGTGCCACCTCAACCAACATGGAGATGCTGTCAATGACTGTCATGCTGAGGTGGTGGCCAGACGAGCCTTTGTCAAGTACCTTTACACCCAACTCAGGCAGTGTGTGGAAGAGAGAGAGTCTATCTTCACTAAAGCACCAATGTCTGGAAAGTGCACGCTAAAAGATGACATTTCATTCCATTTCTACATCACTACTGCTCCATGCGGAGATGCACGTACATTTGGAACAGTACCTGATGGCCATCCCAACAGAGCTTCTCGTGGGTTAGCTAGGGTCAAGCTTGAAGCAGGAGAAGGATCTGTCCTTCCTCCAAAAGAACTTCTAGATTGGGACCGCCTCACAAAAAGGAAACAACGTCTGTATACTATGTCATGCAGTGACAAGCTTGCCCGTTGGAATGTCCTAGGGGTGCAGGGGTCATTGTTGTCAATCTATATAGACCCTATCTATTTTGCATCAATCACACTAGGAAGTGCATTTAACTGTAAGCATCTACAACGAGCAATTTACACCCGAGTCAAGATGATTAGTGACCTCCCAGACCATTACGTGGTAAAATGTCCCACACTGCATCCACCGCAGGTCCTCAGCCACACAAAACAAAAGAAATCCCCCAAGTCATGTCTGAACTGGTACCGTGACGAAGGTGCCAGTCTAGAGACCATAGACTGTGATACTGGAAGACTGTCTCAAGACGCAAGGTCAAGACTATGCAAGCACTCTTTCTTTCTGGATTTCTTGCAACTCTGGGATGAACTTACACCAGATGAGTTCAGGGGAATACTGAAAGCAGAATACCTTCAAATGCACTGCTCATATGGGCAAGTGAAGTCTTTAGCAACAGACTATCAATTAGCTAAAAAGAAGCTGTTTGATTGGTATGGTTTTCGCTGTGGCTCACCCTGGGTCGAGAAGCCTCCCCAACAAGATAACTTCACAATAGAGGGAACTCTCTAGAAGTTTTTTTTGAGACTGGATTTTGAATGCTACTATCATTTGTGATCCGATTAGTCTGGAACTCTTATATCCGCGTTGGTTTTACTTTTGTAATAACAGTCATTTACAGTTAGTTTTACACTTTACTGCTTTCATGTCGTTCACTTGCCCGCGACCCGTGCCTTCACCGCTTCCAGCCGAGCTTCCAGCCTCCTTATCAAATTTGCGGTGAAAGCCGAGGCTACCAAATTACCAATATTCGATATTCATATTCAGACTTGGGGATGACGACATTTGTTTATCCAAGGCTGAAAGAGGGCGGGTACCGGACGGGGTTGCCTACGTGGAGAGTCCATTTGAGCCGAGATTTGAGCTTCTCCCAAATGTTACAAATTGATATGATGGATGGTAAGTTATAACATACACTATGATCACGCACTAGTCTCGCGGAACGGGGTCACGCGAGACTATAATCACGCACATAGCTAGCTAGCTATCACCGCCTTGTACCTTCTCACTTGCAGGGTACTAGCCTGTAAAATAAAATGTCACATGAAGAACTAAAGGAAAGAGGAAATGACTGCTTCAAGGCAGGGAAGTTTCAGCAGGCTGTGGACTGCTACACAGCTGCATTGGATGTGCAACCCAAAAGCCATATTCTCTTGAGCAACAGAAGTGTAGCCTATAGCAAACTGGGCAAGTTTAGTGAAGCCTTGGCTGATGCTCTCAAGTGCCTTGAGTTCTCCCCTTCGTTTAGCCGTGGTCACTTGAGGAAAACTGTAGCCCTAAATGGTCTAGGAAGATGGGAAGAAGCCATGCAAGCAGCAGAAGAAGGCTACAAGCTTCGTGGCAGTGATAAGATCTGCAAAGACTGCATCAGCCAGTGGCTACTAGCTGCTACTGAGCTTCACAAAGAAAATGTCGAGAAAATGAGCAAACTTGGTATTGATCTACCAACCGGGACAGCACCTATCTCGGCCCACTACCTCACTGTCGTTTCAGATCTAAGTTGCCAATATGCAGATACCTCTGGAGTCTCCAGTGACTTTGTAAAGAAGTATTTGTTCGAGCTCATTAGCGAACTTGATCACATACTGCAGCAGTTTGGCCACTCTTCCAGTCCGTGTGGGCATGCTTGGACTGATGCAGTATCGCAAGCCTCGGTAACAGATCCACGTACCCACAAGTTACCGCAGAAAATAGCCGAATTGATCCCAACTGCAACTGCTAAGTTTGCTTTGTGGCTTGCCAAGGAAGTTGATCCAGCTCTGTATCCTGTGGTTCGCCCTATCCTTCTGCTTGCAGTGATCTTGATCTACACCCATATGGTGACATTGAGATGTGTCAATGTTGACCCTCAGCCCATCCAGATTTTGGCCAAGGCAAGCTTGCCTTTCTTCAAATCAATTCTTTCCTCGTCTGATTGCATTGGACCGAATTTGAAAATTCTTGGAGAGCTAATTGCTTCATTCACTCTTGAAAGTGCGTTTGACCAGGAAGACAAAGATGCCAAGAAAGCAGAAATGCAAATCTATGTAAAGCAGGTGGAACACTTGCTTACAATGTATCCAAGCTCGGCAACTGAATATGATAGTGTAAAAAAAAGCGCAGATGAAATCCTAGCGATTGCACATGAGGTTCTCCAGAGGTCAGACCAGTCTAGTACAGCCGAAATCTCACCCAGTCAAAGTACTGAAGAGATGATGTCCTTTATCGCTCAACAGCAGCAACTACTCAAAGAAAAGGGTGTAACACTGAGCTTCAGAGACATTGACAACTTGGTTCTATCCACAGGTATTAAACATTAGGTCACTCCAATAAATGTTTATGTTTCTGGTCACACTGCCCGGATCATTTCTCTGAGTACTAGTTCCGACCGCTTTTGAGTGGACATCATGGCAAACAATGATCACTTTAGTTAAGTTTTTCAGTACTATAGTGAAAACCACATATGCATGAATTTATGTCTGGTTCCAAAAAAAAAAAAAAAAGGTCATGGTGGGTTGCAAATAACACATACCTGCATCAAAAATCAATTTTTCACTGACGAGAAACATGGACATTTATTGCCTTATTTGGGATGGAGGTCTGTGCAGTCCTTTTCAAATTGCATTCATCTTTTGCATCTGTAGGCCCTCTGCTACATATTGATGAAGTGGATAAAGCGGCTGAAGTCTTACAGCAAAGTGAGCAGTTCTACTTTCACATTATCACCACACAAATGAAAGATGGCCTATGGTCAGTTGATGACACAGCTCGTCTTCTGTTTCATCCCATGGTGATGATCTTTGCCAATGCACTACTCTTGGTAGGAAAGCGTGATGCTTTAGTCGCTGATGCAGTGATCAGGTGGAAATGCCTTCCTTCAGAGCTTCGTGCTTTACTCATTAGGCAGGGAGTTGGGGAAAGCTTCTTGAATACATTCCAAAGCATCAACAGTGCAAAGATGACTAGCCCAACAGAAACGGATAGGTTTGTAGCTTTAGCAAGTAAGCACATTCAGGAGGCTAATAGAGTGCTTCAGCAAAGTGGGCCAGAGATAGTTACTATGCTTTCCAAGCAATCCTGCCAACAAATCCAGCAGCACTTAGAGCCTGATCAGGTAGTGTTAGAGTACTGTATGACTCCCCTCTATGACACCAAAGCCCACCCAGTTCCCATACCACCTAAGTGCATCAAGCTTAGTGGTATTTTGGTTGTAATACAACCCGAAAGAGAAACAATGGTGAAAGTGGTAGATTTTGAGAAGCTTAAGCCTTTATCTCAGAAGATGCATGATCTTCTCATGAAGGAAGTGTCTCTCAAAAAAGCTGGAAAATCTTGGAAACACCTCGTAGAAGAAGGAAATAAGGTTGCTCAAGAAGTTCTTCAAGTCTTGCTTCCAGAAGATGTTCAGTCGGTACTCACTAGCTCTAGAGTGAAGCGTGCTTTATTTTGTCCCGATCAATTTATATCCAAACTACCACTAGACCTCCTTCAATTCTCCAACAAGGAAACACTTGGTAGCAAGTGTGCTATTGCCTATCTGTCTTCTGCTAAAGAGCTGGTGCGAGAGTCCATTGTTATTCAGATGAGGTCTACAGCTGCACATGCCTCTCCTGGTGAACTTAAAAGCACAGAGTGTTTAATCTTTGCAAACCCAAATTTTGACCTTGAACAACAAAGTAGTGAGTCAGATGTAGGACTTTGGGGAAGCTTGGTTTCTCTCCTTCCATCCTTCTTTTCACTTCCGTCAGATACTAAAAAGGTAGAACCGCTTCCCAAGTCAGAAGAGGAAGCCCACGAGGTTGATTCCATTCTCTCCACTGCACAAGGAGGAATGCTTACCACACATTTACATACTGGAGATCAAGCAACACTTTCTGCCGTACTCCATGTAGATTCTCCCCTTCTCATCCATCTTTCTACTCATGGGTTCTCACAGCCCCAGTTTGACTATCGGTATAGTAGCTTGTGGACTGACACCAGGTCTGGACTTTTGCTAGCTGGAGCTAACACGTACTTGGTTGGGAAGTTTAACAGAATTGTAGAGGAAGCTAGCACAGGAGAGCTTAGTGCCCTAGCTGCTAGTGGTATGAGGCTAGAAAACACTTGTTTAGTTTACCTATCAACTTGTAGGTCATCTTACGGCTACATTGGTCTTGGAGAATCAATTAGTAGTTTAGCCCAGAGCTTTCGTTGTGCAGGAGCTCAGACAGTCATAGCTACACTTTGGCCCATCTCAGATGACATAGGTAGGAAATTTGCATTCCATTTCTACACCGCTGTTTGTCGAACTGGCACTCATCCATCAGAGGCAGTCAAGTATGCCAAGGAGAAGCTACAAGAACAAGAACACTGGTATGAATGGGCATCCTTTATGTGCATTGGATGTGACACTGTTCTGTTTCCAAAGTAGATCCTAAGCAAGAACCTAACTTGTAACTCGTTTTGATAGTTAACAAACTCAATTGTAATTTTGTATGCTATTGATATTTTGACTAAATTGACAGTCAGAATGTTTTGCACAAAGCTGAACTGTTGATCCATGTGACACTTGAGACCCTGCAACAGCAGGTGGTGCATAATTAAGCAGCAATCTAGTGTACATTAGCTTGTAGACAAGTGTCTGTGCTAGGTCTTTGGAAGTTTAATGGAGTGAGGAGGTGGGGTGATGGATGGCAATTATGTTTCTGAATTCTCTTCATAGCATTCACCTGTATAGTGTAAACACACTGAGAGTGACACTTGATCGATCAGCAACCATTTCTTTTTGCACTGTGATGAAGATATATCCAGGATGCTACAAAGTGAATTTGACAAAAAGTTAGCTGAAATAGCTAGAAAACTACATGAGCTAGAAGCTAATATAGCTAAAATAGCTAGACAACTACAAGAGCGAATTCATCATGATAGTTCAGCAGCTCCAAATGATGGGCTCAAAACAATTGCGTTGCCAGTGACATTGGACAATGAGGTATGAATAATGACAAACTAGATGCGCTAATCATATAGGTTACTGCATGTTCTGAACGATGATAGGCAATAACTAACAATGAGAGATGATGTGCCTGTTGTTAAAACATTGACAGATTATGTGTCAATATCATACTGCAGAAATTTGGAAATGAGATTGCTAGGCTCAGTGAAGAAGAGTACTCCAGCTTAACATCAGCAATTCCAAATGCAGCTAAACTCAAGAAGGTCCTTGCAACTGTGGTGATGAAGAGGAACAGAGCAATGAGCCTAGTTGCTCTTGGAACTGGCACAAAATGCATCAGAGGGTGCCACCTCAGCCAACATGGAGATGCTGTCAATGACTGTCATGCTGAGGTGGTGGCCAGACGAGCCTTTGTCAAGTACCTTTACGTGCAACTCAGGCACTGTGTGGAACAGAAGAAGTCTATTTTCACTAAAGCACCAAAGTCTGGGAAGTGCACGCTAAAAGATGACATTTCATTCCATTTCTACATCAGTACTGCTCCATGTGGAGATGCACGCGTATTCGGCACAGAACCTGATACTCATCCCAACAGAGCTTCTCGCGGGTTAGCTAGGGTCAAGCTTGAAGCAGGGGAAGGACAAGTCCTCCCGCTAAAAGAAGTCCCAGTTTGGGATTGGCTCACAGATGGGAGGCAACGTCTGTGCACTATGTCATGCAGTGACAAGCTTGCTCGCTGGAATGTCCTAGGGGTGCAAGGGTCATTGTTGTCAATCTATATAGACCCTATCTATTTTGCATCTATCACATTAGGAAGTGCATTTAACTGTAAGCATCTACAACGAGCAGTTTACACCCGAGTTAAGATGATTAGTGACCTCCCAGACCATTACGTGGTGAAATGTCCCATACTGTGTGATGGGTCTCCACTACAGGCCCTCCGACATCCAACATCAAAGAAATTTCCCAAGTCAAGTTTCAATTGGTACAGTGACAAAGATGCAAGTCTGGAGACTGTTGACGGTCGTACTGGAAAGCAGTCTCAACACATGAGGTCAAGACTGTGCAAACACTCTCTCTTTCAGGATTTCCTACGACTCTGGGATGAATTTGCTCCAGTTGAGTTCAGGAGAATACTGACAGCACAATACCTTCAAATGCACTGCTCATATGGGCAAGTGAAGTCTTTAGCAACAGACTATCAATTGGCTAAAACAAGTCTGTTTGATTGCTATGGTTTACGCTGTGGCTCACCCTGGGTCAAGAAGCCTCCCCAACAAGATGACTTCACTGTGACACAATGATTTAGGAGCCTGGACTGCATCCAAGGATAAAAAAGCACAAACCTCCAAAAGCTCACAGACCTTGCGTCAGAGGGCTGTTTACATTTATAGCTACACTTTTTCTGTCCCAGTATATGTACATGTATATATGCCATTCCCTTGTGCTCAGAGGGCCATTAATAAAGCACCATTATGCTCTTTAATTACTTATAAAATGTTTTTCATAACTTGATCTTTTTGCTATATTGTAATACTCTTCCGGATAAGGGTCTGGCCACACGAGACTACTATTATGCCAGTGATCACAATACAAGCATGGGTGACCACGTGCACTGTGGAGGTGGGGCTGAATACGCGAAGCCGTACAGTGTACACACGAACACTGCGCTTTTTGGCAGGTGGTACTTCTGCTTCAAACAGCTAGCTAGCCAGCTGGCAAGCCCTTCACTCCGAGTTTTCTGCTGAGCTGAAATTGGAGGGAAGGTATGTACACGGTCGACATGCATGCATGGTGGACTCTAGCTAGTTCCCTGTTCACTCGTTATATGTTACTTTCTTACAACAGGGTAACTGCTGCGTTCCACCGACAAGGAGACACGGACGGTGAAACTGGCCAAGAACCACACAGACCAGCTCTGGGCTCTGTTAAAGGACGTTCACATAATTGCTCTGTGCAGTTAGCTGGCTGACTTGCTCCCAGTACGTTTCAGCTGTATTATGCATGTGGCTGTATGTAGCCTTGAGCCCAGGCGCATTGGAGGTCCTGAAAACATAGCTAGGAAGCAATTTATAGATATCTACGAGGTTGTGATACAAGGCAGTTAGCTATGGCGCATAAATAAGGATGGTGAGAAGAAGTTGGGAAGTGAATTAGTTGTGATATCTCTTTCTCTCTCTTTAGCTATTCAAAATTTTCTACCTCTGCAAATGGATTCAGACAGTGGTGAGATAAGGACACCCACTGGTGGGCCCAGCACCGCAAATGCAATCGTCATTGCTGGCATTTCGTGTCGCTTGCCTGAGTCAGACAGCATGGAGGAGTTTTGGGAGCACCTCATTTGTGGAGCAGACATGGTGACTGAGGACGACAGACGTTGGAAGCTCGGGTTCTGTGGCCTACCTAGACGAAATGGCAAGCTGAAGGATCTCTCCAAGTTTGATGCAGAGCATTTCCAGGTTAATCCACTGCAAGCGCATGCAATGGATCCACAACTCCGAATTCTGCTTGAAGTTGCATATGAAGCGATAGTCGATGCTGGTGTCAGTCCAACCAAGTTGAAAGAGACTAAAACTGGGGTGTACGTTGGAAGCATGTTTAGTGAGAGTCTTGAAGCTTCTGGGTGTTTGCAGCAGGCAAACAGGCATGTGGGCTACGGGCTCACAGGGGCGTGTGACTCCATGTTCTCAAACTATCTGTCCTTCTACTTTGGCTTCAAGGGCCCAAGTTTAACGGTAAACACCGGGTGTTCTGCTTCTCTTTATGCCTTTGATCTTGCAGTACAGAGTCTGAGGGTGGGGCAATGCCAGCATGCAATAGTAGCGGGTACGAACATCCTCCTAAAGCCAGGTACTGCAATGCACATGCTAAAGCTGGGGATGCTTTCTCCAGACGGAGCTTGCAAAGCATTTGACACGACCGCAAATGGCTATGTCCGGTCCGAGGGAATAGTGGCACTCTTGCTCACAACCAGGCAGAATGCTAGCCGAGCTTACCTCCACGTTCTGAACAGCAAAAGTACGTGTGATGGGTACAAGCCAGAAGGAATCACCTACCCAAGTGGGGCTGCACAGAAGGAGCTTATCTTGGAAACCTGTAGTGAGATTGGACTTGACCCAGCTGATGTACACTATGTCGAAGCACACGGAACGGGCACTCAGGCTGGAGATTTTGAAGAATGCAAGGCGCTTGATGAAGCAATTTGCACCAGAAAAGCAAAATTTGGTGAAGATGACCATCATCAGCTTCTCATCGGCTCGGTAAAGACAAACGTGGGACACTGTGAGCCTGCGTCAGGGCTAGCAGGCATTGCAAAAGTTGCCCTCTCCTACCACCATGGAGTAATACCCCCTAACCTCCACTTCAATCACCCTAACCCCAGAATCAAAGCCCTCACTGAAAACCACCTCTCAATTGTCACTCGTACAACCCCCCTCCCCTGCAATGCCATAGTGGGGTTGAATTCTTTCGGGTTTGGAGGTGCCATCTCACATGTCATCCTCAAAGGGGAGGAGGGACGAGAGCCAACCACTACTGAGAACGTGACTCTTGCTTTTCCCACTGCAAGCCGTACGATGGACGGTCTCAGGAGACTGATGGACTACAGTGCCCATCATCGAAACAACAAGGACCTCCTCACTTTACTGAGCGCACTGAAAGACACCCCACAACTCTACCGAGGCTACGTACTTTGGAATGATTCTCGAGTTGAAAAAGTGAGCTCAGAGTCAAAAGGATCCAGGAGACCCGTTTGGCTGGTATTTGGCGGCATGGGTACACAGTGGACAGGAATAGGCAAAGACCTTCTGCAGTATCCGCTCTTTGCACGGACGATCGAAAGGTGCTACAGAGCTCTTCCCTCAAATTTGAGAAACATAATCACTACTGGAATGGATGTGACTTGTGACCACACCACCGTGCTGGAGGAGATTGCGTCTGTGTGTGCAACCACACTAGCTCTGTACGAGTTACTCAAAGCAGTTGGTATCACAGGAGATGGACTCATTGGCCACTCACTTGGCGAACTCACACTGTGCTACGCAGACAGGTCCCTGACTCTTGAGCAGTGTATGCAGGTAGCCTACTGGCGGGTGAGGTCCGTGCTAGAAGCAAACATCCCAGAGGGAGCCATGGGAGCTGTTGGATTACCCTGGGACGAAGTGGCTCAGAGGTGTCCAGAAAATGTGTGGCCAGTCTGCAACAACTCACCGGAAAATGTCACCATTTCCGGCAAGAAGGAAGCTGTGGAGAAATTCTTAGCCAGTCTCAAGGAGGAGGGGATATTTACAAAGGTGATAAAGAGTTCAGGGCTCCCATTCCACTCTCCTCTCATGCAGCCAGCAGTGAACAAGAAGACGCTTGCAATCATACGAAGCATCATCCCAAGTCCGAAACAAAAATCCTCAAAATGGGTGGTGAGCTCGGTAGCCCCTGGTGTTCAGCAGGAGCCAGTTGTCTGTTCAGCTGATTTCCACATCAACAGTCTTGTGAATCCAGTCTGCTTTTACGAAGCTCTACAGAAGATTCCCAAGAATGCGGTTGTAATTGAAGTGGGTCCGCATGCCCTATTGCAGGCCATCCTCAAACGCTACCTCAACCCTGAAATGATGATTCTTCCTCTCCAGAACTGGAGGGAGGTGGACCAATCTGTGGTTTTCATGAGGGCCCTCGGTGAGTGCCACAATGCTGGTGTGTCTGTAAACACCCTGGCTCTTCTAGAACCAATCAGCGTGCCTGTCAGCCTGAAGACACCGAGCATCGGGCACCTCGTCACCTGGGACCACTCAGATGAATGGTTTGTTCCGAAACCAGAAGATTTCACCACTCCTTCGCATCACACAAGCAACGCTATTTCGACTGCTACCATAAAGATTGGTCCACACCACACTACCCCAGAGGGCATTTGTTTCAGTGAGTACAAAATTGACAACATGTCCACCATCCCAGCTGCATACTACCTTCTTGCTATTTGGAAGACCCTGGCTGAGTTTTACAGTAAGCCACACAGTGAATTTCCTGTAGCCTTCACAAACGTCACTTTCCATGAGAACTTCAGCAACAGGATCCACAGCTCAGAAGCCTCAGTGACAATTGACGTTATTGTCAGCCCAATTTCTGGCTACTTTGAGGTTACTGGAAGCCAAAAGCTCCTCATGAGTGGAAAGATATCGAGACTATCTGACTCCATGATCTACCAACCTACCGTTTCTGACACCCCAATGAAATTAATGAAGCTCACAAAACAAGGCGTCTACAAAGAGCTTTCTCTCATTGGCTACCAACTTGGGGACGCATTTCAGCCCTTGTGTGAGGCTAACTTGGACCTCAGTGTCGGAGAACTTCAAATCCAGATGGACTCACCCTCCCATTGGATCAACTTCATTGATGCTCCCTTCCATCTTGGTCTTCTGCAACAAGACAGTTTATCAAAACCGTCCTCCTTCCAGAGCCTAGAAATCCACCCTCCCAGCACCATAAGGGTTGCACAGAAGCTGACTTCCACCCTGCAGTGGACAATGGCAGACAAAACGTACCGTACCCCCGGTATGAAACTCACTGGCCTGGAATTCACCCAAATCTCAAGAAAGCCTCTTGACATTCAGCCTCGGATTGAGAGCTACACTTTTGAACCGTACTTCCAATGCATCCTTGAAGCCAGCGACAGAAGTCAGACTCACTCAAAAGCAATCCTTGACATAGTATTGGAAAACACCCACCACGGCCGAAATGTCTCCATCCTTCAAATTGTGAAGGAAAATCCCGGAACAAATGACATCTTGAGTCTCATCTCAGAAGTCAGAAAGTCTACCTCCAGGTTTGAAATTGAACATGACATTGTTGTCGTGGGCTCCCACACACCACTATCCATGATGACCGAGCAAACAGCTGGGAGTGTTTTCTCCATTGACTCACTCACTTCGCCTCTCCCTCCCCGTGTACAATCACAGACATACAATCTACTCATTGCTGAAGACATGGGCCCTACGTCTGCCCTTACTACAACCCCACCTCGCTTACTGAGCAGAATATCACCAGGTGGATTTCTGCTTCTAAAGGAGTCACCCTCGGCCTACCGTACCAAGAAAGCAGGTAGCCCTGAAAAGTGTATCTCAAAAGATCTCGAAAAGCTCAACTTTCACTGCTCAGCCAAAAAGCACTGCAGTAGTCTGGAGGCCGACTCTGAGTGTGTGTTGCTTCTCTACCACCATGTTCCAGAGATATCCGATACAGAAATTGCTTTTGTTCATGTCAAAGACATTGAAACACACCCCCCGCTCTCATGGATTGTTGACCTTCAGCGACTTTTGTCCACTAGAGCGACTAGAGCACGCACGAATGCTCCAAACAGAATCTACTGCATATCCGAGCATGATGCTGAGAACCCATCTGGCTTGGTCGGGATGGTCAACTGCCTCAGGTTAGAGTCTTATGGGGACAAGCTGAGATGCCTCTACCTGTTTGACACAAAATGGGAGGATTTCAAGTCAACTTCTACTTGGCAGAAGGTTAAAACCATGGATCTCCTTATGAATATCGTCAAAAACAACCAGGTTGGTTCGTTCAGACATTTGCCACTTGAGGATGAAGTAGAAACTACAAAAGATGAAGAGAAGCAACCCAACAAGGTCGATTTCTCCCCTGAGCCACACAGAGAGCCTGCACACACAATAGTTTTACCACAAGAAACCCTTCCTCCCAAGAGTGACACCACAGTGCCAACACACAAAGACGCTGGTGCTATTCCACAAACAGTCATGCCCACACATAGCACCTTCTCTCCCCACAGGGTGTACATAATCACGGGTGGTCTTGGTGGCTTTGGTCTTGAGCTTTCCTCATGGTTGGTGTCAAGGGGTGTGAAGCATCTTATCCTCACAAGCCGATCGGGGGTAAAGACGAGCTACCAAGCAAGAAAGCTGGAGAAACTAAAGTTGCATGGAGTCCGTGTTGAAGTGTCCAACCTCAATGTTGCAAATGAATCCCAAGCGCTGGCTCTTGTGCAGGGAGCCATGAACCAGGGTGAAGGGTTGGGGGGAGTATTCCATTTGGCTGTTGTCCTTAGAGATGCTCTGTTTGAGAATCAGAATGCCAAACGGTTTGAAGCAGTTCTGAAACCAAAGTCAACTGGAGCTGCAAATCTGGACAAGACAATGCGTAAATTATCAGTCAGCCCCGCTGCTTTATTTGTTATGTTTTCCTCGGCTAGTTCTGGCCTTGGAAATGCTGGCCAAACCAACTACGCCTTTGCCAACTCTGCCATGGAGCGGCTTTGTGAACAGAGGCATAGCGAGGGTCTGCATGGACTAGCGATCCAGTGGGGTGCTATCGGAGAAGTTGGTATACTCCATGAGAAAATGGGTGACAAGGTTGACTCGGTTGCTGGTACTAAGCTTCAACCGATACACTCCTGCCTCTCTTCACTCGACGTTCTTCTGCACTCAACCTCTCCGGTTACCAGTTGCTACATCCCTGCCCTCACGTCATACTCCAAGACATTCAGCAACCCTGTTAAGGATGACACAGCAAGTAGCTTCAAGCTGGCCCTGTGCCATATTCTTGGAATGAAAAATCCACAGAGATTGAATTTAGACGCCACCTTGAATCAGCTTGGTCTCGATTCTCTGATGAACTTTGAAGTAAAACAGCTGCTGTCAAAAGACTACAATATGACGTTGTCGTCCACAGAGCTCCTGTCGATGACCGTGAGGGACTTGATTATGAAGACCTCACACAAGCGCCGCAAGGGCTCTTCTCTGGAGTCAGAAAGTAAGGAGATGGTTGCTATGGTTACCACTGATGAAGATGGAGCCAGTGACACATCCGGTATCTCTTCCTCCACCTCGCAGTTGAGTGTGCAGGGGAACAACAACGAATGAACTCTACACGATAGATATGTATTATAACAATGTGAAAAATCAGACATATAATTAATATTCAGTTTCAATGAGTCAAACTGACTCAATAAATTATTTATCGTACAATTCGGACAATATGTATGTCAAATTGTGGTCAGAACTGTGTACATGTATAAATATGGACAATTACATTTCTGTTACTATGGCAGCAGCAGTCTTATTAAAATTTCATCAACCAGAATCAATCCAGAATGTTGCACTAAACGTCACTGAATAATAACTTTTAGTAGCTGTACTCTGTGGAAGTACAGTGACAGACAGCATAGAACGAAAATATTTTTGTGAAAAGTTTTGTGAAAAAACAAATGTCTTTGTGGAAAATAAACAGTGTGTACGTAAGTAGTCTAAAAAGAGTGACAGATAGCATAGAATTAAAATGTTTTTGTGAAAATTTCTTGTGAAAAAAAATTTGTCTTTGTGGAAAATAAACAGCGAAAGTCAGCATTAGAATTTGTAGAAAACAACCTTTGAAAATTTACACAAATGTGGCACATAATGTTGTGTCAACTCGACTTGAATTTGGTCTCTGGGTTGTCATGTTTTGCTGTGGTTCATGGCTGTATTCAGAGAGTGGTTCCGGTACATCCCAGATTTGCCCAAGTGCTGTGAAATAAAGTATCCACTTCTAATGGTTGAAACCAGCCACCAGCTGTATTTCTAGGGAACATGACTGGCTGATAGTAGATCATGGCCTTAGGCAGTGAACACTTGACAAAGTGTGATTGCACTGCCTGATAAGGGATTGCCAAAGTGTGATTGTAAAACAAAGTTCTGTCAACACTGCCTAAATTCCGTTGTACCAAAGATTTCAAGTTGTCATGCTCAAAGGTGGTTCATGTAAACTGGTGACCATGTTAACTACATAGTCAGATGATAGTGCCTTACCTCTGAGAATCTCTGTGATCTTCCGTGGAAGCTGGTGGGTGTGGTCTCCACAGTAGGCTGCAGTGCTCTGTACAAGATAGTACACGTCAACTTCCTTCTCAGGCCTCTGCTAACTCTCTGATCACCAATTCTCCCTCCCTTCCCCTCCTCCCACAAAACTTCCTCACTAGCATACTGCAAGCAATCAAAGACTAGACAATGGCCTGGGAGTGAGGCTAATGTATTGACAAGAAACATGTCCGTACGCCATGCTACTGTGTGTGATATTGACTTACCCATAAGTGCCACTTGTGGTGGCGTACATCGGGTGTTGCCGTTTATGGAGGGATTCCTGGGTTTCTGGAGGGATATACGCATTGGTAAGTGGACACCACAATTATGATGAACGCCAATGGACAGATTAAGTTGAGCCTCATACCCAGGCCTTCTCACCACAGTGTTTGAGTGCACTGTGGTGAGAAAGGGCTGGGTCGTGAGGGTAAGATCTGTTGTGGCTCACTTGGGCTGGTAACCAGCATTGGGGCTTGTCCACTGAAATGTTTGTCACATGTAAATATTGGGTTTCCAAGGTTGGGAGCCTCTATGTCTAGCAGATGAGAGGTGTGTGTGTGTATGTGTGTGTATGTGGTGTGTGTGTGCGGCACGTGTGTGTGTGCGCGCGTGTGTGTGTGTGTGGTGTGTGTGTGTATTGTGTAGAGGGGAAAGGAGCTAGAGTATCAAAATTGTCAATCTCCATTTGTAAGTAGATTGCTAGGGAGATTGAATTTGTTTATACACAAAATCGTACTTAGAAACAGCTCTAAATCATTTTTACTGAGTAGGCAAAATGCCACCTTTTTGTCTAACTTAAAGTCTATAATAGCTAGGTGAAATAGGCAAAACAAGTGTAATTCCTATCTGGCTCACCAGTGATACAAGTCTCTGCTCCTGCATCCTCGGGAACCTGTAGGTGAAGAGTGGGGTGCATGTGTGATCACTCTAGATCTCTACACAGATTCCACAGATGTGTGAAATTATGTTCTCACAAGGCCAGGTTCTCATATGTGAAGCAAGTCTGGCTCTACGAGACTATAAAGCCAACCAAACAAGATGCAGTGTCCCCCCCCCCCCCCCCCCCCCGACACAAATTACAAGCATAAGCTGTTACACAGTACATGCTACATGCGTACCTTACTCATCTTCCTTCTTCGTTCCTTGTACGTTATGCCCGCAGGCGCCAATCCAGTTTGTTTATCAACAAATAATTAATTGCTAGGATACAAAGTAGGTGAGCGTTAATTAGAGCAACCACGTGCTCGATCAAAGAAGAATTTTGTAGACGTACTGAGACACAGAACACTTGAAATTTGTCACGGATATGGGTGTGTTTGGGGTCCAGCTCGTTGTGACGATGATAGTTGCCAGCTTTCTGCATAAGCTCTCTCCTTACTACTCCTTTGGGAGGTGGCTGGTCACTGCTGGACTGTATCGCTTCCTCCCACCTTCTGATGATGTGCTCAGACCGCACGTGGCGGCTGCTGCCTCGACAAACAGGAGCAAGAAGAAACTGGCCAACTCACGTGCAGCGACGAAAGAGTACACTCGTCTTGACCACAGTCTTGCTATACCAAAGTCAGCGAACATCAAACTGAACTCCATGCCTATTGAAGGCATGGATTTGATTTTGGTACGCTATTCAGAAGAATTTCAGTGGATGATGGATTTTACGTGTGGAGCAATCGCTGTATTTTTGACCACCTGTGCCTACTATTACCTGAAACCTTCAGCAGTTGTTTCTGAGTACAACTTAAGTACCATCTGGATGCTTCTGCTGTTTCTATACACTGTCAAAGTCCTCATGTCCCTGACAAAGTTTTATTTCAGCCAAGACTTGTCCCGCGAGCGTTCGATTGGTATCGTCTTTACCATGCTATTCTTTGTGTGTGCACTTGTTGTGCTGATTATTGACGAAGGAATACTGGATTTCAGGCTGGAGAAAAGCTACAAAGAAATCAATCGCTATGTAGCCAAGGTGCTCGAGACGTACATCCAAGATCCTGAAAATTTTAGACTGCTTCCAATGTGGGCATTTGAATTGGGGATAGCTGTCTTTGGTAGTTTTCTGGGAGCAATATTCATATTTCCTGGGTTTAGGTTTGCAGAAATGCACTATGATGCACTGCGGACAACTCAAAATGTTTTTGCAAGAACGCTACTCCACCTCAGCTACATCTTCCCGTTAGTCTCCCTGGTTCTATGGATCAAACCAGTCAGTGAAAGCATGGTTGCAAACACTGGCTTTGTCTACTTCATAGGTCACGAAGTATCGTATGAGAACTTCCGATTTGGGACTTTGATGGTTACCTGCCTGTTGAAGTTACTTATGTATCGAGTCTACCTCCAGAATTATCTGAACATGGGACGTTCAAGAGTTGAAAACGTGAGGAGAGAGCAGGGACGAATAACTATATGTGACCTTCGTAAAAAGGTGTCCAATATCTTCTTGTTCTACTGTGCTGTAGCAGTGCAGTACATGTCTCCATTTATAATCCTACTGTCGCTGAGCATTCTGTTATACACATC
This sequence comes from Agelas oroides, assembly GCA_949130485.1. Lineage (NCBI taxonomy): Eukaryota > Metazoa > Porifera > Demospongiae > Agelasida > Agelasidae > Agelas > Agelas oroides. Next base: position 6,939,868 of record OX422203.1, on the reverse strand, counting down.
ATCTGAACATCCTATTACTGCCTACCAGGGAGACGACGATACGAACAAACTGAAGTTCTCCGGTTTTGGCATATCTGTGTTTCATGGTTGCATCTCTTTTCTTTGCTGGTGGGTTTGTTTTACAGTATTCATTTGTACTGGATTGGGTTCTGTCGTTAGTGCATATTTTTAAAGTGAACTTTGACCCTTGCCGTAGTTATTGCGCATGCGTTAAACCACGTGCTTGTTAAGTACTATGGATGACGTCGGAAGCAGCAGCGAAAGCGAGGTAGAATGGGAAGATGTGGAGCCCCTGGCAGGTTAGCCAGCAAGATTACTATTCATTGATGACAGATGGATATTATTTAATGTACGTGTATAATGAAAGGGGTGTGGTTACAATAAACATCGCCTTCAAATTGTAAAGGTTCCAGCTTGGCTCATCATGGAGAAGGAGACGAGCCTGGTACCTCTGCCTCAGCTGCATCCCTGGAGATTGTGCTCCAGGGTGGCGCCTCTCTGCACAAAGGAAAGAGGTAACGCTGCTACTGTACTCTGTCTGTCATGTAGTTTCTTTGCTCCCACTTGATGTACGTCACTGTGTCCATGATGTATTTCTCTTTCCTCAAGGAGTATAGTCATTTATATGTTGCCTGTAGAAGCATTTCCATCAAACGTACTGAGGAGGCGTGGCTACCATTTTGTCCTTTGGACCTTGTAATCAAGTGATCAAGAGTTTCGGAATGGAACAATCAAGCACAACTTTATAATCTTGGTCCGAGTTGCAAGTGACAGTAAAGTAACTTTAGACAATGCCTTTTGATCTCTTCTGCAGGAAATCAAAGCAACAGTTCTTGGAGAAGAAGATAGCTGCCTTCAACAAAGAGCTGCAGTGCCACTTACACAAGGTCCACCTCCTCTGCTTGCTGGCCCACGGCCTGAGACTCAGCAGCCAGTGTGACAATCATCTCCTACAATCCGTCCTACTCTCACTCCTCCCCAGAGAACATCTCCATAGCAACACTGCAGAGCTCTACAACCAGGATTCACTGCTGAAGACACTCAAGTGGTTTGTAGCAAAAATGTCCCAGCTTTCCAAACATGTTGAAACAACGTCGCCAGAGTCAGAATTTCAATCTCTGACAGGGGTCCAGCTTCTAGTAGTTCTGTTGAGAGCAATAGGTCTTAGAACAAGGCTTGTCCTGGTCTTAAATCCCATATCTTTCAAGCTTGCTTCTGTTAAGAGTGGTAGAAAGTCTTCCGAAGGTTCTCCCGTAGCTGGCAGCGGAAAGGAGCCAGTAAGAAAGAAGTCTGGAGACAGTAATGGTGCCACAAAGGAAGGTGGATCATCAGAGGGTGTTCAGACCCCCCGGATGTCTACTGTGGCTGAAGGTGGCAGTGGAAAGGGAGAGAAAGGTGTGTCTGTTATGGTTGAGGGGGAGCCATCCACTGAGTCCAGAGGACGGAAGAGAAAAGCAGCTGCTAGTAGTCGAACAAAGAGAAGAACTAGTAAGAGATTGCCATCAGCTGAAGGTGATACTAGCTACAATCAACGTCTGCAAGATGAAGATGGGGCCATCAAAGGAGAACATGCATCCAGCTCTCAAGGAGGCAGACGGAAAAGATCTCGTGGAAAAGGCAAGTCAAGACTCCACCAAACTAGTACTGGTTCTCCTCACTTTAAAAAGTCTTTGAAGTCACAGCTGGAGGAGGATGTTGGCATGAGTGGTGTTGAAAGCTACAGCAACAGTGATAGTGATTTTGTACCAGAAACACAGAGTTCAAAGGTCAAAATTAGAGGGCAGCAGATATATGATGATGATGATGATGACAGTGATGACAGTGATGACAAACCAAAGGGGAAAAGGAGGAGGAAAAGATCACGAGGGAGGCTTTCGAGGGGTAGCAAAGGTACTTCACCTCCTCTGGCAAAGAAGCTCAAACTTGCAGCAGATGAAAAGAAAAATAGTTCATCCGAGGTCTCAAGAAGGGAGGGTGAGGATGACCCTGGTCGTCATCATCAAGATCCTTCAGAAGTGAAAGAGGAACCAGATGAACCCAAGAGTGGAGAGATGTACGGTATGTTCGACCTCAAATTCTATGGGGATGTCTTTTAGCTTCCATGAATGCATGGCAATGGCGAAACATATCTGTGTGCATGTAGATTGTCTTCATGTGTAAGGTGTGATTCTAAATGGTGTTTGCAAACCCAATAGTTAGCAGGAGTTGGCTTGTCTGTACAGTGCTAGCCTCATTCCCAGGCCTCCCACATGGCCTGGGAATGAGGCTAGCACTGTACAGCTTGTGCACCGTGAGAGGGGTCTGGGAATGTGTGCGTGAAGCAAAGAGTCTTGTGTGCAGGTGACACAACAAGCTGGGTGGAGGTGTACGTGCAGTCCAAGAGGCAGTGGAGGAGTGTCCACCTTCCTTCTCTCTCTGTTGGGCAGCCACAGCTCTGTGAGAAACACTGCTCACAGCCACTGAATTACATCATCGGAATTGAGAATGGTACACATGCAGACACATGTATATGTATGATATCTTTAGTAACCATGGCAACAATATAGCCTTGCCCCCATGCTCTATATCCCAGATGCTAGCTAATCTTGACATGTTCATGTCAGCAACAAAGCTAGAACGGTAATGCTATAATGTTTGCGCGTATACTTTTAAAGCGAGCTTGCACATTCTTGCACAAGCTGTTGCTCTCGACTGATATTGTTGCTATTGCACACTTGGGGAAAAGAGCGAAGCATATTTGCAAAGCCAAAGTACGTATTTAAGGGTACCAAAATCGCAAAATGTTATACTCACACGTTGTCTATGTCTACATATATACATATATATGTACACGAGCGCATAAGAACGGGTGGCTTGAGTAAGAGTGTGTAACTCCAATAGAAGCCCATAGTCCGGTCAAAATTATTGAATGTACTAAAAATAGAACACCAGGTCACGTGCTTAGCAACAATGGCTTAGGTCTACGCAGCTACGTGTTACTATTTACTGGCGGTAAATTCCGACTGGTTTTAAAGCACACACTTTCTTTTTCTCTCTACCTTGACTTTTTCTGCTGTAGCCAGAGCTGTGTGTGATGTGACTGCCCGATACGCCTCCCACTGGTGCACCCACGTCCGGAAGCAGCGGCTGAGTGAGGCATGGTGGGTGGAGACCCTGGCTCCTCTCTCCCTTAGCCGAGAGGAGAAGGAGGAGGAAGAAGAAGACTTCCTTGGTAAGGATCACTCCTTAGTCTGTCCAGCTAGCCCTTTCAATGTGGGTGAAGTATACATGCAACTAAACATACACTCACACACGCACGCATCTAACTACACTAAGCTTGTCAGTGGCCAAAATAACATCATGAATATTTTATCATTTATTCTACAGCTATTCTCTACACTCGCCCCTTCCCAACCAGTATCTCAGAGTTCAAAGGTCACCCTCTGTAAGACCTTACCCAAACTATGGTAGTTCCACAGATATAAATAGTAACAAGCCATATATGGGTATATTGCACTGTTTCATAGTGTACCATATATGGTAATATGGTAATGTTTCTCATAGGTATGCTCTCAGAAGACATCTGCTCAAGTTTGAAGGTAAAAGAATTAAATATCGTACTCAGATTGTTCAAAGGTGGAGAGTATAGGTTCTATCAACTTGCTTTCTTCAGCCATTTATCCAGAAGATAGTAAGATCTTGGGCAGCTGTCGAGGGGAGCCAATCTACGCTAGAGAACACGTCTGTACCGTGAGTGCAGCCAACTCTACAAAGACCCTGTTGTATGTCTCTGCTGTGTGTGTTGATTGCTCATTAGCAACAATTAATTTTTGAAATTGAAGACAATCCATCTTTCTTGCATGTGACAGCAGTGTCCCCATCTCCCAGTCTCCCAAGCATCTTTTGCAGTGGTTGACTCAGTGTAACATCCAGGCCTGCCTTTTTTTCCAGAAAGCTGTAACGTGGTTTATTGGTTTGTTTGTGTTATGTCATACTCTGTCACCATACTGGGCTGACTAGGAGACTAGCCGATCAAGCACCTGCCATTCACATTGCATGTTTTGTACCAAAGTCTTAAGTGTATTTGCCACTTACTCAATCAGCCACATGCGCCACACATTATGTAGCTTGTTTCATATTTCCGATACAGCTGCACACAAGAGAGACTTGGCTCAAGGAGGGCCGAGTTGTGAAGGTAGGTTGACAGTCAGTTGTCCGCTTGGCATCATGGTCACTATACTGGCACTCTGCCCTGTCCAGCGTTGCTTGCAGTATGGACACACCTTCTCCATACTGCAAGTGACAGATGGAGGGCCTGGGAATGAGGCTAATGATGGTGGATCACTGTAGGTGACCTTGTGTGGGTGTATGTCCATGCTCTCTTCATCTGCAGAAAGGAGAGAAACCGTACAAGATTGTCAAGGCCAGACCAAAGAAGGTGTCTACTGCTACTTCAATCGTTTTGTGTCCAGAGCTTTTCGACTTGCCTATGTCAGCCATTTTATCATGTACATACCTGTAGGGTCAGAGTGTGCTTGAAGCTCAGAGCAGCACGGTAGAGACGTTTGGGTGGTGGCAGACGGAGGAGTATGTTCCCCCTCCTGTAGTGGACGTGAGTGCTGACATGTCAGTATGAGTCAGGTCTTATATAACCTCCAGGTTTCTCGTTCCCAGAGTTCTAGGCCAATACAGCCTTAGTAAAGCCTGCATGGGAATGAGACCACCCTAAAGATGGGCTCATTCCCAGGTTCATCTACAGCTGACATGGGATTCAGGCACAAGTTGTAACTAAGTCCACACTTGAGCTGCCAATGCTTTGACCACTGAGCAACCAGGCAACTTACCAGCACTCCACATGCCTAACCATGCACAATCACTTTTCACCATCTGTCGTTCACCACACAGCATCATCTTTCCCGGTCACTGCACACCATTGAATGCACATTTATTTCAAGCTGAGGCAAGATGCCCTAAAGTTTCTCCTCGAGCTCTCAACTATAAAGAACAGACATAACCACACACAGGATGTAGTAACGAGGGAGGACTTCTATAGCCATCATTTGGTGGAGTAACGAAACCTCTCCTTGTTTTCACAGGGCAAGGTTCCTCGAAATGAGTACGGCAACGTGGAGCTATTTCAACCATCCATGCTCCCACCTGGAGCATGCCACATAAAAAGTGAGTTAATGTAACCACGGTAACACACACAACATGTATAGCACAATGTTCTGTGTTACAGTCTCATCAGGTATTTCTCTGTAGTCCAGGGTATCCAACGTGTTGCTAGGAAACTGGGCATTGACTTTGCCCCTGCCATGATGGGCTGGGACTTCCATTCTGGGTACTGCCACCCCATGTAAGCACCTTGTCCCTCCCTCCCTCCCTCCTCTCTCTACCCTCTACCCTCACTTCCTCCTTCCCAAGAATCTTCATCGTTCATGGCTCAATTCAGTGTGATCAATCCTTCCTCCTCTCTGTCTCTCACACACACACACATACACATCCAGTCTGGAAGGGATTGTGGTTGCTGAGGAGTATGAGGAGGTGTTGTTAGAGGCGTGGGAACAGGAGGAACAAGTGCTCATCGAGAAAGAAATAAAGGTGGTCAAGTGCATGTAGCCTACATAAGTGGGGAACTGAGTATATATACTGTATCTATTTATTGATACTGTATTACATTACATTACATTACATTACATTACAGTGCATTACATTACATTACATTACATTACATTACATTACATTACATTACATTACAGTGCATTACATTACCGGTACATTACATTACAGTGCATTACACATGTGATCCCCACCAAAATTGTCTTGTTTTGTTCAATAGAAGCGAGAGCAACGGGTGTTGGAGAAATGGCGCAAGCTCACGAGAGGACTGCTGATCAGAGAACGAGTCAAGAGAAGATACAAACTATCCTGATTAGGACTGTCGTTATGGCAACTGCAAAACAAACTGGCAGACTCACATATGACGTTATGTTTTGTACTTTGCATATACCCATATCAGCAGGCACAACATATGAGACACAATGTCTTCAGACTTCGGCCCTTCTGTGATATTGCAACCATGGTCATGGATGCACACACACACAAACATGCATGCACACATGCACATAAACACGCACACACACACACGCTATAACTGGCCATCCCACCCCATACCATACACCCAGTTGCTAGCAGCTGCCTACAAGGCTGGGTTGGCACACATGAAGTGTATAATGTAAACCATCACATGTATAATTATGTCAATACATGCATTATGAACAGCTAGGTGTTGAGTGTATGTCCTGTCAGTGTGGCACCAACAAAACAGGTTCAACTTGTTCATGTGACCTGTAAGGTGGGAGATTTGGGTGGGCCTTGAAAACTGACGCAGGGAACTGTTCACCATTCGGTCCTCTTAGCAGCCGTTTGCTCGCAACGTCAAAGAGAAGAGGGTTGTAGTTATAAAGGTCGTTCAGTGCATTGCATTCTTCATCAGTGATCATACCAAAGCTGTGTGTGTGGGAGGGTGTGTGTGTGGGGGAGGGTGTGTGTGTGTGTGTATGCGTGTGTGTGGGGGAGGGTGTGTGTGTGTGTGTGTATGCGTGTGCGTGTGTGTGTATGTGTATGTGTGTGTGTGTGTATGCGTGCATGTGTGTGTGTGTGTGCGTGTGTGTGTGTGTGTGTGTGTGTGTGTGTGTGTTGGGGGAGGGCGCATGTATGAGCAGATGTGTGTGCATAGACAGAGAGTCGAAGATATTCGTTACCATAACTACAATCATGGAAATGTATGGCTGTGTAGTCTCAAACCCAGACTCTCTGGCTCTGGACATGAGACTAATCACCGAGAGACTGAACTTCCAGTAGTTTATTTTGACTATCACTCCTCAACGAAACTAGAGACTCCGAGTTAAGTGCATCAATCTGGCAGCTAGCTAGGGACTCATACTGGACACATGGTCTAGCCAACTCTTTCACAGAACCAGAAGTTGAGGGAGGGAAAGTGAGAGAGGTCTAATTAGCTTACCGCTTCAGTTTGGAGGTGTGTACCACCAGGTTGATGGCTGGGACGGGGTAGTCCGAGCCATACACCAGTCTGCTGTGAATATCCTGGATAGGGTGTGTGTGTGTGTGGGGGGGGAGGATGGAGGGGGACTACAACCGTGAACAATACCTAGCCTCGTACCCAGGCCATGTGTTTCTCTCCTCCCACATGGCCTGGGTATGAGGCTAAACAATACCATACCATACATCCCTATCCCTTCCATTCCACTTCCCCAACCTATACACCACAAGTTAATGTTATCTGTAGAACTAAGCATTTTGCGATTGACATCAAAATGGAATCAAGCAATCAATGTAATTTTCAGCAATCAATCAGGAAATCTAGAACTCTGAGCAAAGGGTCCACTCAAACTGACATCATTATGCGCTCTTGATAAGATACATCTTTGAACCACTGTGTGATCAAGAGCTTAGGAAGGAAATGATCAAGTGATCAAGAGCTTAGGAAGGAAATGATCAAGTGATCAAGAGCTTAGGAAGGAAATGATCAAGTGATCAAGAGCTTAGGAAGGAAATGATCAAGTGATCAAGAGCTTAGGAAGGAAATGATCAAGAGATCATGAGCTTAGGAAGGAAATGATCAAGAGATTAGGAAGGAAATGATCAAGTGATCAAGAGCTTAGGAAGGAAATGATCAAGAGATCATGAGCTTAGGAAGGAAATGATCAAGAGATTAGGAAGGAAATGATCAAGTGATCAAGAGCTTAGGAAGGAAATGATCAAGAGATCAAGAGCTTAGGAAGGAAATGATCAAGTGATCAAGAGCTTAGGAAGGAAATGATCAAGTGATCAAGAGCTTAGGAAGGAAATGATCAAGTGATCATGAGCTTAGGAAGGAAATGATCAAGTGATCATGAGCTTAGGAAGGAAATGATCAAGTGATCATGAACTTAGGAAGGAAATGATCAAGTGATCAAGAGCTTAGGAAGGAAATGATCAAGTGATCAAGAGCTTAGGAAGGAAATGATCAAGTGATCAAGAGCTTAGGAAGGAAATGATCAAGAGATCATGAGCTTAGGAAGGAAATGATCAAGAGATTAGGAAGGAAACGATCAAGTGATCAAGAGCTTAGGAAGGAAATGATCAAGAGATCATGAGCTTAGGAAGGAAATGATCAAGAGATTAGGAAGGAAATGATCAAGTGATCAAGAGCTTAGGAAGGAAATGATCAAGAGATCAAGAGCTTAGGAAGGAAATGATCAAGTGATCAAGAGCTTAGGAAGGAAATGATCAAGTGATCAAGAGCTTAGGAAGGAAATGATCAAGTGATCATGAGCTTAGGAAGGAAATGATCAAGTGATCATGAGCTTAGGAAGGAAATGATCAAGTGATCATGAACTTAGGAAGGAAATGATCAAGTGATCAAGAGCTTAGGAAGGACTTGATCAAGAGATCATGAGCTTAGGAAGGAAATGATCAAGAGATCATGAGCTTAGGAAGGAAATGATCAAGAGATCATGAGCTTAGGAAGGAAATGATCAAGTGATCAAGAGCTTAGGAAGGACTTGATCAAGAGATCATGAGCTTAGGAAGGAAATGATCAAGTGATCAAGAGCTTAGGAAGGACTTGATCAAGAGATCATGAGCTTAGGAAGGAAATGATCAAGTGATCAAGAGCTTAGGAAGGAAATGATCAAGAGATCATGAGCTTAGGAAGGAAATGATCAAGTGATCAAGAGCTTAGGAAGGACTTGATCAAGAGATCATGAGCTTAGGAAGGAAATGATCAAGTGATCAAGAGCTTAGGAAGGACTTGATCAAGAGATCATGAGCTTAGGAAGGAAATGATCAAGTGATCAAGAGCTTAGGAAGGACTTGATCAAGTGATCATGAGCTTAGGAAGGAAATGATCAAATGATCAAGAGCTTAGGAAGGACTTGATCAAAAGATCAAGCACACCATTTGCTCAAGCCTCACTTTCAGGCTGTGTGGGAGCGAACAAGGCTTATCAGCTCACAAATTGCTTCTGTGACTACCTCTTGCACTACACTGATACTACAGTGATACTATTGTTGGCAGCTGTTTCCTCACTGTGGCCTGCAGCAGTGCTATCAGCTGTGGCACCCTCCTGAACGCACACACGGCAGAAATATCCCCAAACAGTAGATCCTTGTACCTGAAATAACCAAGATATACACACCACTAATATTAGTGCTGCGACCAAACAAATTAGACAAAGCTGGAACTCACTTCTCCTCTTTCATGAGCCTCAGGAACAAGTCGAAACATGGTACGGAAGCTCCATCATTGTCGGAGTCCGCTGCATGACCCTGCATGGAGTGTAGGTACAAAAATTCATAGGAGATATCAAGTAGGGCAAGTTATATATACCATGCACTCACACAACACACCTCGCAAGAAATGTACGCAAGAATACATCATCATACTGTACGATGTATGCATGCATGTACATGGATACACTGCACACAGACACAGCACACACCCAAACCATCCACCCTAACACACCAACCTCTCCGAGACACATGCACACACACCTCAGTTGCACAGTGAGCGGCAATCACTTTAACTCCACAGTCCAAAGGTCTGCAGGTCAATATGCATCATGATGTCACCAGGAGGTCATTATGATGTCATGGTTAATTATGTAGTAGGACTCGCGAATGAATAGTCAGATCAATCTTTGAGTGCACACAACTTTATGCAACATTTAGGTCCCGTAGGACCTTCTTCAGGCATACAATGCTAGACACTCTGTACAAAACAGACAATTGGAAGATTGATTTGACTATTCGTTCGTGAATACCCTCATATAATGTAACCGCACAATCTTTGACTGAGAGATCGGTTGTTCGAGATTCAGACTACTTAACTATGTAGTAGGATTGTTGGTCTATTCGTAATGTCACATGATGTCTCACGTTCTGAGAAGAAGGGGATTCCCCAGACGGTTGTCAAGGAAGGCTGCATCCACTGAGTGTTCATGACCAGAGTGAACAAGTAGAGCCTGTTTGAGGAGGAGGGAGAGAGAAAAAGAAAAGGGAGGGGGAGAAAGAGAGGGAGGAGAAAGAGAGGAAGGAGAAAAGATTGAGTAACTTTGTCTCACGGTCTAGCAACTGACAACAGCTTACCATATCCAGTTCTTTCATCTTTTCATAAAATGGCACACACTTCTCATCAGAAGGATCGATACCCATGGAGTTGGGCTGCAGGAAGAGAGACGTATAGTACCACAAAACTAGCTCCACAACATGTGACAGTAATGACATTTGGCTAGAGCCGAGCAGCCCCTTATCTCATTTCCTGAAAGGAGTTTACGTAGTTAAAACAACTGACCAGCCATTTGATAATGGTGACTCCGTTCTGTGCACACCTCTCTAGCTCGTCCAGGGCGTCAGCACGGTAGGGGTTAACAGAGCCAATTGCATAAAAGTATTCCGGAAACTCCTTTGCCAGCATAAAGGCATAGTCATTGGGAATGTACTGGGAAGAGAAAAAGAATGAGTTAGACAACCTCCCTTTGTTTTTCTACTTTAGAAAAAATAAATAAAATAAGTGTCGTACCAGTGTTGTTTTGGATCTGTTTCGTTGGCCATTTTTCTCGTAGAATTCATCGAATGCAAGAAGACAGAACTTGCCATGGAGGTAGCCATGCTGGATGTTTGAAGAATGAAGGAGGGAAGGAGGAGGGAAGGAGAGGGGGGGAGGGGAGAGGAGAGGAGAGGAGAGGAGAGGAGAGGAGAGGAGAGGAGAGGAGAGGAGAGGAGAGGAGAGGAGAGGAGAGGAGAGGAGAGGAGAGGAGAGGAGAGGAGAGAGGAGATGGGAAGATGCATATACATGTATAATGTGTGTACAGAGGGAGAAAGATACGCAGGAACAAAACGGAGGGAACTGACCCAACACAGAGGATAATGCAGCTGTTCCTATGCAGTACGTACCTGTGATGGGTCTAGTACACTTGCTGGCATGAAGTGTTTCACCAGTCGAACCAGCCGTGAGACAAACTGTACATCACCACTGCACATGCCCACAGAACAACAAATACAAGTGTATATGATCACTACGGTTACCCCGCCCCCCTCACACAGACACACACACATACCCCCACCACCCCCACCCCCCCTCACACAGACACATACACATACCCCTCCATGTCGGGTACTTGTGCTGCAGACATAAACACAGCTGTCTTAATACGGTTGACAGGATACCACCAAGACTTGGTCTGAAGTTGGAAAAACAATGAAAAAACGATTTGTGTCATTTGTACCATCCATTAAAGAAAGACTTACCAACAATTTGTCACTATAGTGACAATGTCTGTGTGATACGTACAAATGTCAACTACAACCAACTATGCCTTCTGCTGAATCCAGACAAAGACCCTTTCCCATAACTGTAACATATGGTTCTGTTAACCTTGGCTGTTACCATGGTTACCAACAATCACCGAATGATGTAAACCAAATACTTACAGAGTCGTGGAGGTGACACCCCGAGCCGGAATCACCATGGCCGACCAGGTGCATGTGGTAGTCCACTATCTCCTGAGGATCCTGGTAGATGGGTGAGGGGAGGAGGGTGTGAGGGTGTGAGGGATGAGGGGATGAGTGGGAAGAGGAGAAGGAGGAGGAGGGAAAATTGAAGGGAAAGGTTTGAGCAAGAGGACAACTGCACATAGAGTTGGCATACAAAAATCCAACAATTGAACATGCAATGGCTGAATGACTCACCCACAGACATGATGACTCACCAGATCTTCAAAGACCTTCTTAAGGATGGTCTGGGTGGAGTCAGGAAGATTGCACACTGGGGTGTCGTCAGGAGAGGAGGGACTGTTCACCATGTCCTCTGGCTCATGGCAGAAGTTGCCACCAAGCTGTGAGTGTGTGTGCCAAATGGCAGGGTGGAGAAACTGAGCAGTCACCACAAGTCTGATATTTCTTTGTCTCCTCCCTCCCTCCCTCCCTCCCTCCCTCCCTCCCTCCCTCTCCACACCCGATTGAGTAGTCACACAAGTCCGATATTTCTTTGTCTCCTCTCTCCCTCTCTCTCCACACCCAATTGAGTAGTCACACAAGTCCGATATTTCTTTGTCTCCTCCCTCCCTCCCTCCCTCTCTCTCCACACCCAATTGAGTAGTCACACAAGTCCGATATTTCTTTGTCTCCTCCCTCCCTCTCTCCCTCTCTCTCCACACCCAATTGAGTAGTCACACAAGTCCGATATTTCTTTGTCTCCTCCCTCCCACCCTCCCTCTCTCTCCACACCCAATTGAGTAGTCACACAAGTCCGATATTTCTTTGTCTCCTCCCTCCCTCTCTCCCTCTCTCTCCACACCCAATTGAGTAGTCACACAAGTCCGATAGTTCATTGTCTCCTCCCTCTCCCTCCACATCCTTACCTTCTTTCCAATGAAGTCGAGGAGTAAAGACCTCCTCCACCGTCCCCAGTTTGGGGGAGGACCACTGAGACACTTGTCCCTCACAGTGTAAGCATAGATTTCCTCGGTAACAACATCACTGCCACCACTCTCACTGTGTATGTGTGAGTGTGAAGTCAAAACATAGCTGTCTGTAGTGGTAATGAACTAGCCTCATTCCCAGGCTCCTTCCCAGAAAAATGGCCTGGGAATGAGGCTACTGCTGGTATCAAGGGGTAGTCACTTATATGTCGCCTGTAGAAGCGTTTGCGACCGCGATCAAATTTTTTGATTGGCAAAAAGTGTGCTTGATCGCTTGATCGTCCCCCCCAGAGGCTCTTGATTGCTTGATTTTCAAGGGTCAAAGGTCAAATTGCAGCCGCGCTCTTGATTGTTGATTTTTAGCGGTTCGGAGGTCACCTTGATCCCTTGATCGGCCCCCCGAAAGGGCTTTGATCGCTTGATTCAGTTTTGATCCCGGTTGCAAACGTTTCCACACGGGACATATAAGTGACTACCCCTTGTGGTATGTACTACTGGTTGCTTGATTTGGTTGACTTTTAAAAAAATCTGGACTCAATCGTGCTGCTGTGCCTGGGACTGTTATATGTGTGTGCTCCCATCTGCTCCCACGTACAATGTACATGTACATTGAATCCAAAACTATGAACCAGCTGACTCTCCAAACACACGTAGCCAGCTGCTAATACTAAACCACACTTAGCAAATATTCTCAAAAGCCAGACCCTTTCCATTCCTCAGCACCGATCACTTTCAGTAGCCGGATACTGGCAAGTAATCAGGGCTGCAAAACAGAAAGCGTCTGGTGTATCGCAGCGCTGGTTGTGAGACAACCTAGCAATGAGTCTACATGACATTACACTTAGAGTGCAAGTAAACAGGAGTGGCAGTGAAGCTACTGTGATGCATGCTAGTAGTCTCACTCCTTGCATCAGATCCGTCCATGAAGCTCATAAATGTATAAGAAGCTTTTAATAAAGCACAATGTATTTGGAAGATGTTAGCATGTCATCAAATATCTGCACTGTACAAGACAACCCACTGGCTACAGTGTGGCCATACTCCTTTCAAGTTTATAAGAGTAAGTTGCAAGACATAAGAGTGAGTAGCTACATGCATGGAGCTTTGCAGCCCATCTCTCAAACCTCTGTTTCTGCTCACAGTCCAACAAGACAAACTTTTCGTCAGTGGTGTCATCGGTACTACGTTGCATTCTTCCAGAGTTGGAGGGAGTCCTCCTCAGCCACGTCCACCAGTTCCCCATCACTTGCAACCGGAAGGGGGCGGGGCTGGTAGACTAGGTGACGTCGACGTCATGACGTAAGGCGACGTCGACAGCTGCACAGTGCGCATGGGCTTGAACCCAGTCAAGAGGTGACTCAAGTTTAATAGTTTGCGAGCTAGCCTAATTTCCTTTCACCGGAATAATAAAAGAAAAGAGCCTGTCTCGTAAAACAAAGTCAAGGGAGGAGTTGAGATTTACTACCATTCACTGCAGCTAAAGTCCTTGATCTATTCATGGTACTAGTACTGTTATAACACTCTTAAAATTCATTGTTATCCCTCCTTCCAGGTTGATGCCAATCAATTTTACAGCGTGAGCACCAGAAAGTTTAAACCAACACAATGAAAATCTCCAAAACGTCACGGCCTCGGTACCAGTGCCAACTGAGTCATGTGACCCCTGGCCACGCCTTCCTTGTGACTGTGTGTGTTGTGATGCTACCAATGTTGGAGGTAGTAACTGAACATGTGCAACTAAAAACCACGGGATACGGAAACCCACATCACATTATCAAACACGAACCCATTTTACTGCCATTCCTTCACTTGGTACTACCGGCCATGGTCCTCCAGAATGACATTGTGAAGTCAAACATGTGGTGTCTGTCACACTCCTCATCCTCTGCCAGTGTCCACTGTGATTCTCTTTGCCTAGGTTTTAACATTCCCTCTGATCTGGGGAGAAGGGTAGTGGTGGGGTTGGTGGTGGTTCTACTGCTACTAATGAGTGGAGATGTGGAGACAAACCCAGGGCCTGTTGGTGAGTTTATGTCCTTTTCCAGATGCACTGTAAGAAGTGGTGGGGATGCAAGTATCTTTCATTCATAATGCTGTTTCCACTGATCATTCTGAAGTGTGTAATGGCCTCATTGCCTGGCTCTTTACTGTTGCAATTGCAAGCAGAGAATGGTATCCCTGATATACAGCTTCTATTTATCCATATCCCAGGAAATAAACTAATCCCAGACGACCTTGGTTGTGTGCTGGAGGAGGTTCTGGACATGTCTGCAGAGTGGTACGACCTTGGACTCCAGCTCAATGTTAGGGTTGGAAAACTGAATAGTATCCGCACAGAGTTCAATACCACCAAGCACCAGCTGCGAGAAATGCTTAATGCATGGCTGACCAGCAGTGACAATCCCAGCTGGAAGACTCTTATTAATGCTCTCAAAAGTCGAAGTGTTGGAGCAAGTCAGCTGGCTGGTGACCTGAAGACAAAGTACTGCCCAGTGAAGAGAACTGAAGTGGATAGAGGTGCATCTACCTCTGACTGGCCCGAGACTAGTGTCTTCCCCCCTTCACCAGAATCTCAGCCCATTCTCCCAATGATCTTACAACAGATAGACACGCAAGAGAGTACACGTAAGGAAATGGACCTCTGACAAACTTATGCATGTAACATTGCACATCATACAAATAAATGTAAGCCACACCCCAAGATGCTCAAAGAACCTAGAATGTAGTACTGCAGATTTACCGTAGCCACTTGAAAGTTTATAATTCTGCTTAGCTTTATCAAAACAAACTTCACCCTCAAGGAAGGAGCCAGACATGAGAAGGTATGCCTGTACCTGCTTAAGCTTGCTGGTTGCTTCATCTGGCCTTGAAATCATTACATGAATCCTTTAATTCTCATCCTGGAATATAATCAGGCATCTCCTTTCTCCCTTCTCTTTCCTCTCTCACCAACCATTTATCTACAGAGACACATCCAGATCTCATCCCACAACCTCCCACAGTAGCCACACCCTTTTACCCTCCAACACCAACATGTACAGGTATCCCCCTCTTGTAACAGCTTATCACTTAAGTTAGTGGAAAAGAGTGATAGTAATATACGAAAGAAAAACCTTGATTGATTTTATCACTGCAAAGAATGTTGGATTCATGAGGAGGTTAGTTCCATTTCATTGAGTTCTCACTACGAAATGATTATGTTATCTGCAGATGAATACGTAGTTGGTAAGTATAGAAAGGGTAACACATAGCACTGGGGATGGTATCTATTTTATTGGGGCGAGCCTGAGTGAGCCCCACACTAGCGTGACTGCATTGCGCACATGCGTGTGTATGTTTGCTTGCTTGTTTGCTTGGAACGACCACTTAACTGTAAATTTCAAATGAGCACATTCAGGAAGATTGAGTGTCCACGGCCACATTGACGTGTACTTCAGCTCAGCTGTGTGAAGGGCTACTGCCAGACTGTAGTGTTGGCGAGAAAGAGACCGGGAGCGAACATGACTCAAGCTGAATGCGTTTGCAGCATGCTATGAGTCTGACCATCATGCGACAAGGCAGGTTGTGAGTCACAGATGGCAGCCAAATGTACGGTTGCCACGCATGAGCCTGTGAACGAGGCTAGTAAGCGCTGTGAATGCACGACAAGCTAGACAGCTCA
This sequence comes from Agelas oroides, assembly GCA_949130485.1. Lineage (NCBI taxonomy): Eukaryota > Metazoa > Porifera > Demospongiae > Agelasida > Agelasidae > Agelas > Agelas oroides. The sequence continues at coordinate 6,923,744 of OX422203.1, read as the reverse complement.
TACGCAGCAGGGGTTTCTCCTGCTAGCTGATGGGTTGAGCTGAGCCCATGCCTTAGTAGCTCTTCCAGCTTGACGAATAGCTGCATTGTCAGCATGTGTGGTCACCTACATGTGTACATATGGGTATTTTAGCTATCAAATTTGCTTGACCATGTAATCGCTCAGGCTCGCCCCAGGATTGATACAGCATCTCACTAGTATCTCCACTACAGAAGCATCATCAGCAACTCAAAGAGATAATGAAGAAGAAATTGATGATTACCCTGAATCTGAAGAAGACACCGATCTAAGTAGACATAGTAGTAGTACCAGTCCACCTACCAGTGAACAGCCACCATTTGGGTGTGGGTGTGGCAAGTGCACATTTTTCAACTTCATTGAGAGGGGCTGTCCAAAGCCATTTCCCACAGCAAGTTCCTTCCCCTATCTCGACTTGAGTGGACTTACCCAAGCGCAGAAGCAGGAGCTTAGAGGGAGGCTCCGCTTGGAGTATCAGGAGATCATGATGCAATTTCAGAAACTTGTGTCAGCAACAATGACTTCCCTCACAAAACAATGCATCCCATTAACTGACATTGTGTCGCATATTATGACTCTAGGAGCATTTGATCAAGTGTATGATGGACAACAAGTGCCAGCATTTCACCATCGTTATAAAGAGCTACAAGCAGCAGACACAGTATCAAAAATATTTTTGGTTCTTAAGGACTATTTTTCATTTTTCAACTATCATATTGTTGAGCACATTATCACAATATGTGGTACAAAGAAAGATAAGCGCAATTTGCGAAGGTACAGTAAAAAGTTTGATCAGTATGCAAAACGAAGGATCTTTGAATGCCATCCACAATTTGGACCTGAGAGTGATACGAACCATGCTGATGTCTTTGTGAAAGTGGACTCACAGTACGAGAATTACACTGTGACTGAGGTTGAAAGGTTTCGTTGCCAGCTAAGCAAACTTCTTCATGTTTCATCTGAAGGTGTGCTTCGTCTCTGTCGAGTTGAAAAGGGCTGTTTTCAGCTCATGTTTCAGGTGCCTTCATTTGTGCAGCAGAAGATATTTCCACTGTCCAGGGAGCAAGAGAGGACCCTGGCAGAGAAGAGAGTGATCAGGCTCTCTTGTGGCCAATACCAGTTCCTGGCAGAGGTGGGTGGATGGTGACTGCAGACTGTAATGAATGGGAAGGCTGGTAGCCGGCAAATGTTCTCTTAAAATTTATAAGTATACTTTAGCCAGACAGAAAATCTACACAGGCAGCAAAACACAGAACTGACTCACTGAAGTAACATGCTGACTTAAATACACCTACAAAAGCCAATGGCCTAAGCATGATGGAAGATGGGTGACTTTACAAAGAGATATAGGCAGGTGCCAGTTATGCAACAGGGTTACAAGGCAATACAGTGAAAGTAACCACATGGTACATGAAGTACAATACACCATGTCCTAGGGGAAACCAAATGTACAAACCAAGTAAACCACAATTACACTAATAAATCAGTAGCAGCACTATATATTATGCTAGTTGTGTCTTCTCTTTCTTTATTCAGGAGTTTGAACAGTCACATTCACCAAGTGCTATAAAGATAGAAAGAGATAGACCATTTGACTTGCCAACAGAAGAATCCCATGCTTGCAGCAAGGCGCCCACTAGTAGTGCTGAATCAATAAACCCCCTGAATATACCTGCTGCCACATCTGACGCTATCAATAAACCCCCATATATGTCAATTCCCAACCTCCCCATAAAAAGGCCTCATGAGGACCATTCCTCCACCTCTCCTTTCCTTAGTGCGAGAAAACATTGTAAGACTGAAGCAAGCCAAGCAGATAAAGACAATGATGTAAGCAAAGTGGCCACTGGAATTAGGCTGACAACGCCATTTACGTATCTGACTGTTGCAGTGGGTGTGGTCTGTGGTATTGACATTTGGAACAATGAGAACGAAGATGATATGATGCAGACGAATCTTCTGGAATCCCAAGATCTTCCTCAGATAGTCTGTAAGCCAGTCTACACAGAGGATGGTTTCATTGTGGCAAGAAGTAAACCAAAACTGCTGGTAGGCTGGTATACTTGCATGCATTTCAACTTTGTATGGGACCTACATGATGTACATTGTACAATGTGGATCTTAAACTCAGTTGCTGTCTCTAACTCGTAGATGTGTAGGTATACAGTTCACAATTGTTCTCACTTTGTCCATAGGCCTCAGAAATGGAGAGCCTAGGATTATTGTCCAGTGGGTCTGGAGACAAAAGGGAGCTCTCTGCAGTGATGGCTGTTAGCCTGGTTGTGGAAAGGGGGGTGGTGGAGAGTAGTGATGAGATGAGAAAGGAGGATGAAGAACAGACTGGAATCAAGAACTTCAAAATGTTTAGAAGAAAGGTATGTATGTAGTTAGTTTGGGAGTCTAATAATAATGCTACAAATCTTTCTTGTGACTTGGCAGTTTTAGCAGCACCATTCTTCTGCAATATATGGACCTTGTTTGCATTTACTTACTTGTTATAGTGTATTTTCTGTCTGTAGGTGAGGCATACATGTGGTAGGAATGTTGGACTGGTGCAGTACATCTCGTCATCCAACCAGGAGCTGCAGGACTGGAATGTGGATACCAGTGAGGTATGTCTAGTGTGTTAGTGTACTAGTACTGGGGTATGGGTACCAGAGAGTACATTAGTGTCATAGGACCCACAGAGTTGCTTAGTCTTTGCATGCAGGTTCATTCTTTAGAAGCGTGTTCATTTCTAGGTAATCATTGGCTGATATTGAATGCCAGGGTTTTATTCACGCACGTAACTGCACGCACGCACGCACACACGCACGCACGCACGCACACACGCACGCACACACGCACGCACACACGCACACATGCACGCACACACACACACACACACACACACACACACACACACACACACACACACACACACACACACACACACACACACACACACACACACACACACACACATGCACAGGACGAGTATGAAGACCTTTATAACTTTGAACTCAGTTGAATACTAACAGTTCAAGAGCTAGTGCATACATTTCAGTTGAGGACAAGCAATTTGGGTATAATCCCATGCATGGATACCACGCTATAATGATATCCCTCCTTGTTATATTGTACACAGCAACAATAATGTACTGTACAATGCTATAGCTACGTGTACTACAGTGTGACACAATCACACTTGCACTTGAGATCTCAATTAAGACCAGGCAAAATTAATAATTATTTGCCCATATAGCCAAAGGGATCAATTGTGTGACTCGCATGATTGTGCTACAACATGTAATATTAAACTAACATTTTGTATCTCAGAGCAACCCTTCATGCTAGTCATGAGATTATGTATATCTGATGAATTATGACTCACACTACACACATTGTGTATGTATAATTATACATCTAACATACAGTCATGCAAAAACCATATTAATTACACAAACAATCAATTGCTTGTATGGAAGCTATTAAGTGGGCAGAGTGAACCATAACAAGGATTCAATTTCATTCTTGTACCGCACTTAATGTTCCTGCATTGAAAGTTGGTGGGCATGCATGGTACTTGTCTACCACCCTTACAAGGTCGATTGGTTTGAAACAATCTTGATCCTTACATTCCTGACCCTGGCCAGGTGTCACAGAAAGGTCTGGACACCCACAATCATCGCTATAGCTAGTGTCACCTCTCCTAAACTGATAAGTCAACCGATCTGACAGATACATTTGGACATTTTCTCTTCGAGGGGAATTAAGGGAATGTGGTTTCATATATCCGATCATCCCAACCTTAAATGTTCCCCCAGGCCGGCCCCATGCATGCACCTAGCTTTTCATTGCTTGAGAGCCTACATGGGATGCACGAGTGTCTGGCTCTATGCTCCACACTTTATATCTCATACTGGATGTGTGAATGCGGTGCTGCATCTTTTTCCCTTGTTCAGTGTCCTTACTGTTCACCATTATACATTGAGCTTTGAGCTTCCAATGTTGGCTATCATTGTGAAGTATAGCCTGTAATTATTACCAATAGCAAGGTACATTATATTTCAAGCTATTGGAGGAAATGGCCCAGGGCAGAGGAAGTGGGATACAGTATCAGCTTTTACTGTCTGTGGACTACTTAAGAAGGTGAGTCAGTATGAGTGGACAATTCATCAGATGTATACAAATGATCATCAGAATGTTGGTAAGGTAATGAAAGCTATCAGGTTCTCCTCCTCTTGGTGGGCAGAGTGAACCAAAACAAGTCCTGGGAAGATTCTTCTGTTCTTGTATCACACTCATCCACCTGTGTGTGTGTGTGTGTGTGTGTGTGTGTGTGTGTGTGTGTGTGTGTGTGTGTGTGGGTTAAAACACACAAACAGAGAGGCAAGAATATATGATTTTCACAGTTCATCCACCACATCCCAATCCTAGGACAATAACACATAAGATGGACAATATACTCACCCCTCTGGTGTCCACATTCCAGTCCTGTAGCTCCTGGTTGGATGGTGGAATGTACTGCACCAGTCCAATGATCCTGGGAATACCACCACCTGTGTGCTTTGCCTACAGACAGAAGGTTGTACCAGGACTCAAGCACACTAAGGTACTATGCAGAAAAGACCATGTGAAAGGCTCAGGGTTCATGACACATTAATTTTGTCAGTGTGAAATGAGTTGGCAAACCCTTCAAGAAGCTATGTGAGTAGATTGTGCACATGCCATCTTCAAAGCTACATATTTTACTCTGGAGATTCACGATGCTGAACCTACTACAGAACCAACCTGCAAAGTTTTGTACAGCATACCATACTAATTCCTTTCTGTACCAAGCCAGCAAGCAAAGCATGAAATCATTACTACAATGAGCGTAGAATAAAGTATGTGTAGTGAAGTTAACTGCATGTCACAAGAAAAGTACTGTAACTCCCAACATCCACCCACTTCCATGTACCTTTCTAAACTTTTTGAAGTCCTTGATGCCTGTCTGCTCCTCTTCCTCCTCTCTCACCACACCATCACCATTCTCCCCCGTCCCCCTCTCCGCAACCAGGCTAACAAAGCTGATATCCACGACTGCAGTGGGTACAGAGTTCTCCTCCCCCTCTCCACACACGTCTCTACCACTGCTACACTCATTGGACAGTAGCCCTAGCCTCCGTATTCCCAGGCCCTGTGAGAACGAGAACATGAACACATTGTGGTATTAGACCGTATCCAGATCCAGTATGATTGCAAAACAAAACAAAAAGCAGGTAGCAAAATATTTCAGGGCATGTTCAATGGTATAAGGTGAATAAGAAGAAAGTTGAAAATGGTAGTCATAACCTGGATAGTCTCGTGCCCAGACCCCACCGTCACGAGGGAAAGGGGCCTGGTTACAATACAATATCCTGCTCGACCCTTGAGGGGTGTAACCAAATGCCATAGTAAGCGAACGCGTGGGAAAATCACATAGTGCGAAGAGTGAGAAATGGTTGTACCGCTGTGCGGAATATCTCTGTCACTGTCATCCAAGCAAAGAACTGTGCCCACTTCAGTTGAAGCGCCATCGTCATTTATAAACCCTCACTATTTCTGACACATGGAGTTTCAAGTAATTATTACTCTAACTGTGCTGTGATTGGTCATTTCACATGCCAGATGGCTATGTCACTGGGTCGAGCGGGATGTCGTATTGTAACCAGACCCCTTTTTCCTCCTTGTGAGGGTGGGGTCTGGGCACGAGACTATAACCTGGATTGATCAAGCTTCCCAACAACTTCCACTCTAGGTCACACGGATGCGCAACAATTACCAATGGGGTGTCAGAGACTACTGCTGTACTGTCCCATTTACTGACCCTTTCAATCTCTTTCATAGTTGGCAGATGTGCCTGTGGCCAAAGCTAAGCTCCTACACACTATATGCCCACTTTGCCAAGAGAAAGCAACAGACCATTAAGGAGGAAGTGAACAAGGTCTCACATTGTACCTAACATACAACACACAACATGTAGGTCTCACATAGGCTCATACCCAGGCTCCTCCCCAGAAAAACGGCGAGGAGCCTCGGTACGAGGCTAGGTCTCACAAGAGTGGAAACGTAAGCACAGCCTACCAGGAGCTTTGGTTTACTCCTTGCCACAATGAACCCATCGTCTGTGTACACTGGTCTGTAGTTCTTCCGAGGGGGTTCCTGTGATCCCAGAGGATTCTCTCCTTCACCTCTTCTCAGCATCAAATCGTCTCTATTCTCATCATCCCAAATGTCATCGTTGGTGGTAGCGGTGCTTGCCTTTGTCCTCTTTCCTCCTGTGCTGCAGACCACCCCTGCTGGGACAGTCAGACACGTGAAGGGCGTTATCAACCCGGCTCCAGTCGCCATTTTGGAAGTATTTTGGGTATGTTGTGTGCACGCAAGTGTGGCAGGATTGTCTGTAAGTGCAGCTGCAGTATTAGTCATGGAGCCTGCGACTGACGTATTTGTGATCATGCTCGTATCGCATGGTGACTTAGCCGCTTGGCTTGCCTCAGTCTTCCGGTGTTTCCTGGTGCTGAGGAAAGGAGAGGTGGAGGAGTGGTCCTCACGAGGTCTCCTTTTAGGAGTTTTTGGAGTTTTGGGTGTTTTGGGAGGTGGCATACTTGAAGGTTTACCAACAGTCTCAGAGGTAGTGGCAGGTGGGTCAAGGGACACTCGTTTTGGTTCAGCGGTACCACATTCACGAGGTTTACTTGAATCAAATAGCCTATTCGTTCCAGTTTCCATGGCATCTGAATCAACACTTTCATTCGAATGTATCTTCCTATTTTCCAGTTGTTTCGTTCTACCCTTACTTCTCATGGATTGGAAACCAGAAAACAGACCAGCTCCCACCGTCTGACTCTCTTGCTCCTTCTCATCCTCCTCTCTCTCATGGCCGCCTGATCTTATATCTAAATGCTGCCTCTTGCTCTCTCTCTGGGACTCCTGTGAATCACTGTCACTAGGCCCTCTCTTCCTTCTCTTCCCTTTGAACAAGGAGGCCACCAAGCTGGCATCAGGGAGCTGTTTCTCTTGGGATCTTGGAGGGAGAGAGCTGGGGACTAGGATGCTGGGTTCCGTTTCTGGGAGAGAGTGATTAGGGTCCATGATTGAGATGTCTGTGGGTTTCTTCAAGCCAGGTAAGACGGTGTGAGTGGGTAACTCTGAATCAGGTTGTGAGTCCTCAACGATGGACTCCAGGGAATGTTCTCCACGTAGAGCTGGTGGCTTTCTCTGCTGAAAGTGTGAATCACCTTCAAACTTTTGTGTGCTGGTGAGTGGTTGCTTTTTTTCAAGCTTACTCTTGACTTCTGCAGGAGGGAAGCGTTCCTCATCAATGTCCCCAGAAACATCAAAGAGAGCATCAAGTGTCCCTCCCCTCTTAGTACTTGTGCCACCAGCTGCGGGTGGTTTGGGAGACTTCTTTCTGAGCAAAATAGTCTCTTCGACTTTGGTGGTTGCGTCTGGCTGGCTTGTGGTGTCATCTTTGGTCTCCTTGGCTGCTAGTGACTGCTGAGTGAGTTCTGTCTCTGGTGCATAGATGGTGACGTTTGCCTGAGAAGGCTCCTGGGTGAAGGGGAGGGGTGTGGTGGAGGTGTGATAGGAGAGGGGGAGCTGCTGGGAGAGAGTGGGAGGTGGGAGGTGGTCTGACACTGGAGGAGAGTCTGTGTGGTCAGAAAGAAAGATATTGCAACATCACTATCAGTTACCGTTCTGAAGGCAATATTGCTGTATTGGCACTTTTAATATGTTCCAAAGCAGATGGTCTGGGAGTAGGCAGGATGTGACATGGAATGGAATGGGAGGTGGAATGGAATGGGATGTGGAATGGAATGGGATGTAAAACGAACTAGTACACACATAACTTGGGGACAGTTCACCTGTGCCACTCCTGGGGTTGCAGTAGTTCTCGATTGATTTGTGCAGAAGGGCAAACCCTATTTCTGAGTCCATTATCACCCTGAGGTCATGGCTATAGGAGGACAAGGGGAGGAAGAAAGGAGGGAGGGAGGGAGGGAGGGAGAAGGGAAAGAAAAAGAAGAGGAGGAGAGAAAGGTGTTTAGTTTGATGTACATTACGCATTTGGGCAAACAGCCTGGTACAAGGCTGGTACACTCCTGCAGTATAATATCTAACACAAGTAAACATACCTTCTGAGGAAGTCACTGACTTCCTCCACCCAGCTTTGTTCCTCTGTTTTCAGCTGGGCCATGACATCACTGTCCACGGCCAGGACAATGGACTGGTCTGTCACCAGTGACTGGAGGGAGGTGCTGCTATGTGAGGTAGCCAGCTGAGACCTTGCACCAGCACTCTCCACACAGGCATGCAGCCTGGAGTACTGGGAGAGGAGGAAGGGAAGAAGGGGAGGGGGGAGGGACGGAGGGAGGAAGGGAGAGAAAGAAGGGAGAGAGAGGAGGAAAGAAAAGAAGGAGAGAGAGAGAGAGAAAGAGAGAGGAAGGATGGATGGAAGGAGGGAATTAGGGTCTGAGAAGGGAGACAACATTAGCTGACCACAACATGTAAGTAGTTCACATCCACCGCCTGGAATATGGGTGTATGCGCTGTGATGTACGTATACGTGCATGCTAGAGTGGTGAAAACTACCATGCACTCCCAGTACTAGCCTCATTCCCAGGCTCTTGTGTATGGGAATGAGGCTATCCCAGTACCAATACCTGTGCCTCCGTGAGGAAGAAGAATGCCTTGCCCTGAAACAGAGATGCTCTCTTGAAGTCAGGGTTGAAGGACACCTCTTCGGAGTTGCTGCCCATGTTACTGTCCACCACCTCTGGTTGGAAGAGGAGACAGCTGGGGAGTACCTTTGTTTCTCTCTGGCAGCGGGCTGCTTCCTCCAGCCAGGCTGGGGTCACTATCGGCCGACAGCTGGAGAGAGCGGATACCACCTGTGTGTGTGTGTGCGTGTGGAATAGTGAGAGGGTGACAAAGGAGGGTGTGGGGGTGTGAAGCTGTAAGGGGGAGAGCTAGTGAGAGAAATATACCTTCACAGTGACGTTGATGGTGTTCATGACCAGGTGGGAGCACTCTGGGGTCCAGGAGGTCAAAACACGAGCACCTGGACAACACAAGGCAGCATACATGTAGCTCACAGAATAATGGATACTTTATAATTTCTTTCCCTCCCACCCCCTACCACTCTTCTCTCTTCCTCCACTAGTGTCATACCCAGGCTGTTCCCAACACATAATTACATGTATGTGTTACTAGGAGGAATTGACCCTGGGCATGAGGCTAACTAAAGTCACCCACCTATGACACCATGAGAGAGCTACACACACACAGCTGCATGTACCTAGGGTTTTGGCTAGCTCCTTCACTTTCACTCTCTCTGCTCTCTCCATACCAGAACAGCAAAACACCAGCGGCTCAAACACCAACCTGAGTGAGACAACCATTGCAGAGACACCACACTTGAAGCAGACACCAGACCTGGTAGTCTTGTACCCAGACCCCCCTTCATACCTCCAAGAGGGTCTGCATACGAGCAGGCCACTACCTAGCCTTTGAAGTACAAAATATGGTGCACACAGGAGAGAACCAGGAGCAAGGCTCAGCTATAGCTGCAGCCCACATGGCTTGCTAGAAGGCTAGACATTTGACTTCCAGTTTTGGTGTTGTATATAAAGATGGCGTCTGTATAGGGCTGAAATGCTAGCTGGAAAAGTGTTGTGATGCAAATCTGTTTTTGCCAAATTTTCTCTTTCTTCCCTCATTGCATACGCAAACACAATTAACACCTGTATGGATGCTAAATTGCCCCCTGCAAGTATCTGTCAAATTTAATTTCCTCATCTTTTCTGAAAATGTCAAATTTCTACAATTTATGAACATACTTGAACCTGCTGGTGTTGTGATTGGGTCCCTGGCCAAATTTGATGATGTCATTACCGTGTATCTCCACTCTCTCATTGGCTGAGAGCCTCCGCTTGTTCACTGAAGTACCAAATTTGGACTTGCAGTCAGTTAGGTACACCCTGCCAGGCTGGAGAGACACTAAGATGCTAATCCAAACTCCAGTACAATGTCACAAGGACGTTGTATGATTGAATAAAGTGTGTTCGTCTGTGCAATCACTCGACTAGTTTCACACACTTTTGGGTCTGCAACCAAAAGAGTCTGCAACTAGTCGAGTTTTCTGGAGTGCTATTCAACGACAGGTGGTACTGCTTCTTTGTTGCTTGGTGGTTCATCATTATGCTCCTGGTACAGACCACAGCCAAACAGTTTGCAACACAGAACCAGCCGCCAGCAATGTATATATGTTCACAATATTTCAGAGGAAAATACAACATACAATACCTTGGCATCCCCCTCCACGAAAATGGTTGCATGTTTCCGGCTTATGGACTGGTCTCCCTGAATCAGGATATCACAGTCTGGGGGACAGAAAGTGAACCATAAGCTCACGCATGTACCTCTCCCTCCCCTCCCCTCCCCTCTCCCTCCCCTCCCCTTACCTTTTCTCCCCACAACGAGTTCTCTTCCTTGTGGCAATGAAAATCGGAGCCCTGCAGTGAATAGAACACACCATACAGTAAGTGGGTACATCCAACAGCAGCCACTCCCCTAGCCTCGAACCCAGGCTTTCCATTCTGGATTTTGTTTTGCAGCTTTGGAGAAAAATCTGGAACAGAAAGCCTGTGTTCAAGGCTACCACCCCCCCCCCCCCTCCCCAATCCAGGAATCACAGATGCAACTATGGTCTGATGGCCGTGTTGCATCATGGGGAAAACTTTGCAATACCAATTTAAAATGGGGTGCAAATATTTACACAATCTGCCTCACCCAGGGATCAAACAAATTTAGCTACAGATCCAGGGTGCATGTTCCACATACGGCATATTCAGAGATCGTTCTAAGACTATTCAGAGACCTCCCTCTTACCAAAGTCTTCATGTACAGTCCTCTAAGGTACTTGCTCACCTGCGTCGACGGTGCTGATGAGGAACCACATCGCCCGCCAAACTCCACCAACACGAGGCTGTATTTCTAAATAGTGCACACCATGTTTTCCCCTTGGCCAAATTCATTACGCATGCGCAGTAATGGCAGTCCGGCCCCTAACCAACCAGCGTGTGTGTGAAAAGGAATTCATCCCCTAAAAGATGGTCGACTCACCATTTTTGACGGTACAAGACGGAGTTGTGCGTATCTTGAACTGTTTGGACGTTTTAGGGCTAGAAAGTTCGTCTACCAACAACTAAAATGGTGGAAGAATTCATATCACCCCCTGAGGCTCCAGTCTTTCAACCAACAGCAGAGGAATTCAAAGACCCAGTGGCCTACATCACCAAGATTAGGCCAGTGGTGGTGAACACTGGGATATGCAAGATTAGACCCCCACCGGTGAGAATTGTGGCCAAAGTCTCTCTAGACGTGTGTTTCGGTCAATTCTGGTAAATTTGGGGGCGGGTTGAAAGTGTGTTACCAGTCAGTTAATCGGAAGTGGGGGCTAGTTTTTATGGTCTCTTGTAGGTCTGTTGTAGGGTGGCTGAAAGATATAGGTGTATAATTATCCCTGTGATAAAAATGTTATTGTTAAGAAAGTTTGAAAAGATTTTCTTGTAGCTTAGTCTTAGGGATTTTTGATGTCTGTTCTGATAGTTCTCTTTGTCTGGAATCACACACATTATTGTCCCCCTCCTGATGGCATTCCTCTCCGCTTCAGGGTTGGAAACCTCCTTTCTCTGTCAATGTCGAAACCTTCCGCTTCACTCCAAGACTACAACCTCTGAATGAACTAGAGGTAATGTGTGAGATTCATAAGAAGGTTTAAAAGTTCAAAACAGTTTGTCGGTCTGTGTCCTTTATCATTGTGTGCTACAAGTCATTTGGTGCTAACATCTGTTGTGTGTTAATTAGTGCTAACAATAATAAGTTCATTAATTGGTGCTAAGTTCTTAGTGGTGTGTAGCCTCATTCCCAGACCTTCCCCATTTATATGTTTGGGTCGGTTCTCGAATGTGGGGGAGGCCTGGGAATGAGGCTAGTCTAGGAGCCTGTTCTCATTGGTTGCATCTCTTCCAGGCCAAGACCAGAGTTAAGCTGAATTTTTTTGAAAGCTTGACCAAATTCTGGGAACTTCAGGTGAGGTGATATTTAGTTATTTCTTTCTGCGCTCATGCGCAGCGAGGGTTACGGTCTGCGCTCATGGATTTTTACTGACTGTATGCTGTTGTGATGATCACATGATGCTGTTGTGATGGTGGAGGGTGTTGGCACTTGTGTGCTATTCAGGCCTTTTGTCTATTGTGGTGTTCTGTACGTGTGCTGTATGTGTTATTGTGGTGTCTGTATTAGATGGGGATGGATGTGTTTAACTGTGCGTTCACACTTGATAATCCTTGTAGTGGGACATTGGCAATTGTTTGTACTATGGTGGGTGCTTTTTGTGTGTGTGTGTGTGTGTGTGTGTGTGTGTGTGTGTGTGTGTGTGTGTGTGTGTGTGTGTGTGTGCGTGCGTGTGTGCGCATGTGTGTGTGTGTGTGTCGCTTCACTGTTGGAGCTCCTGAATGATTGCCTATTTACAGGGGAGAGGGGAGGAAAGAGGGAGGGAGGGAGCACACACACGTGGGGTGTGAGTGCTGTAAAACTGATGAGTACTATCAGCAGAAACGGGCTTCCGTAACAACCCACTACCAGCCCACTCGTCCATGAATCTCCGTGTTGCTAAGCATAGACAGTAATCATTGAGTAGTTGCGGTCTGAGAACCGAAATTCAAAATTCAAAAATGTCCTCCCTCCCTCCCTAGTCACAACAAGGTTGGTCACATGTTCATGTTTTCATATAGGGTATCGCATTCAAGATTCCCAGCGTGGACAGACATCCCCTGGACCTGCACAAGATTTTCAAGGTATAACTTGATATCACAGCTGCTGGTAGACGGTGGGTGACTTGTGGTCACAGTATTCTTAACTAGTGAGAATGACGCAAATGAAAACATGCAAAGCCTGTCATACAAGGAACTTCTACCTGTTGTATAGACAAGGGCAGCCACCTGACAGCATTTTGTGCATAAGATAGAAGTTCTCTAGTCCTGGTCATCCCAACGCAGCTGATGAGGCCTGGTATTGGCTGAAACGCATTAATGAAGCCCAAGGAATCAGCCGAATGTCACCAGACCCCTCTCCTCATGGGTATGGGTGGGGTCTGGGCACGAGACTAGGTACTGGCTGAAACCCGTTATGCACAGTGTGTGACTTTGCGTAATGTCTACTTCTACCTTTTAATTCTGGGGTTAGTTCATTGATTGTTCAAGCACGCCTGAAAGTTTGGTACATGTATTTGAGATGAAAAACAAAGGGTGAAATGTGATACTGTTGAAGTGATCCTGTTCCTAATCAGTACCCAGTGGGGTGTGGTTACATTGTGCACATGGTTTGTATGGGTTCATTGGAGTGTGTGTGTGTTTGTGTGTGCACAGTTGGTGACGCAGCTTGGTGGGTTTGAGGAAGTGAGTCTTGCCCGCAAGTGGACCCTACTCACCAAGGAGGTCAGCAGTCATTAGTCTCTTGTATGGTTAAAGTTGCTATGACGTGGGGAGACTACCTTAGCTAGTACAATGACACGGTAGTCTGTTCATGGTGCAGTGTGGTGAACCTGAGTATTTCTACACAGCCATGCAGAAAAGTGATGCCTTCCCCTCCTCCCGCCTTCTCCCTCACTAACTCCCTTACTACCTCCCGTTCACTACATCTCCTTTACTATCTCCCTCACTACCTCCCTCACTTCCTTCCTCCCATTCTTCCCACTTCCTCCCATTCTTCTTCTTTAGAAAGTTCATGAACAATTTATTGTCACCATTTTCTTCTTGTTTGTCTCTCTTAGATGGGCTATGGGCCGACGGTGGCGGGAACAATCAGGGTCAACTACGAGAAGTACCTCTATCCTTACGAGATCTTCCTTGCCAAGAATGGAAAGATGGATGTACGTGTGCGTGCGTGCGTGTGTGTGTGCATGGGGGACTATAGTTGAAGGAATCGGCTAGAGCAAGTACTGAGTATGACCATTTCAGTCACACCAATGTACACAGTGTGTCACACTTTGCGTTTTTACTTGTTATCTCTCCTCTCTCCCCTCAGTTGAAGCACTCTCCGAGGAAGGAGGCGTCACCCTCAGGGGGCAAGCCAAGTCCTGCAAAGTGCAAGTATGGACTACGACAGAACAAGAGAAGAGACTCCAAGTGGGAGGTGTGGTGTATGTGAGGGTGTGTATGTGAGGATGTGTGTGTGAGTGGTGTGTGAGGGTGTGTATGTGGTTGTGTGTAGACTTTTCAATACTTGTTTCTCTCACATCATGATCAGTACACATACGTTCCTTTTCCTCTGTTCCTCCCCTCCTCTTTCCACTCCTCTCTTCCCTCCTTTCCTCTCTCCCTCCCCTCACCTTCCTCCCTCCTCTCTCCTCCTCTCTCCCCCCGCCACCAGGACCCAGACTATGTGGTGGAGATGAACGAGGAGCACCCTGAGTTCAAGAAGTTGGCCTTCACCAGCCCTGGTCCCAAGAATGCCTTTGCCCCTCTCAAGAGGGTCCTGGGGAGAAAGGGTGCTAGCTTTGTAAAGAGTGAAGATGACAGCGTCTTTATCCCTCCTGGCGAGGAATATGGACAAGGAACAAGAGGTGTGTGTGTGTGTGTGTGTGTGTGTGTGTGTGTGTGTGTGTGTGTGTGTGTGTGTGTGTGTGTGTGTGTGTGTGTGTGTGTGTGTGTGTGTGTGTGTGTGTGTGTGTGTGTGTGTGTGTGTGTGTGTGTGTGTGTGTGTGTGTGTGTGTGTGTGGTGGTGGTGGTGTGGGTGTTGCTGTACAATTGTACTTGGCTTGTCGAATCTCAAGATCTCCCTCTTCCTCCTTCCTTCCCTCCTTCCTTCCCTCTCTCCTTCCCTCCTTCCTTCCCTCCTTCCTTCCCTCCTTCCTTCCCTCCTTCCTTCCCTCTCTCCTTCCCTCCTTCCCTCCTTCCTTCCCTTCCCTCTCTCCTTCCCTCTTTGCTCCCCTCCTCACTTCCCTTCCTCCAGACCCCAACAAGGTGAAACAGGAGCCCATGGATGTCGCTTCTCCTTCAGGACCAGGGACATGCGTCAGGACTCACCCTCCGTTCCCCATCACCTCCTCCTCCTCCTCCACTACCCATGGCCCCCCTCCCCCTCTCGTCTTAGAGTCCAGCCAGCCCACTTTCTCCTCCTTGCCCCTCCATACCACACCAAGCTGTAGCTCAGACAACCAGGCTCCAGCTGATTCCTCAGATGGGATGGAGAGAAGACAGCCACGGGTATGTGTGCGTGTGTGTGTGTGTGTGTGTGTGTGTGTGTGTGTGTGTGTGTGTGTGTGTGTGGGTGTGTGTGTGTGTGCGTACGTGCGTGTGCGTGTATGTGCGTGCATATGTGTGTGTGTGTGTGCGTGTGTGTGTGTGTGTGTGTGTGTGTGTGTGTGCATGTGCGTTCAATAATGGACTCGCCCACTGTATCTGTCCAAACACGTAGAAGCTTTGTTAGGTGTTGGATGTTTATAGTCAGATCAACGTGATAATAATGCAAAGTTCATTTTGTAAATCTATGTTCTTTATTCTCCCCCTCGCAGCCTCACCCGGTGGATGAGGTCAAGTGTTTGTCGTGTGGCAGTGGGGACAGTGATGAAGAGCTCCTTCTGTGTGACAGCTGCGAGTCCAGCTACCACATCTTCTGCCTCGACCCTCCTCTCCACGCTGTCCCTCCCGGGGACTGGAGGTGCCCCACTTGTGTCACCAAGGTGAGGGGGAGACACCCACTCTAGGCTGGCCAATCAGATTTGAGAATTTGTTCTGTTGAATGCTATTGTGGATGAACAATGAGATCAAGTGATATTTGGAGGTCAAAGGTCACAAAAACATCCTTTGCCTCTGGGTTATCCATTTGGATTCCCAGAATGTGTAGGGCAATGTTAGTTGTTTTAGAGCATGTATGAATGTATTTGTATATGACTTTTATGTTCTCCCTCCCTCCCTCCCTCCCTCCCTCCCTCCCTCCCTCCCTCCCTCCCTCCCTCCCTCCCTCCCTCCCTCCCTCCCTCCCTCCCTCCCTCCCTCCTTCCCTCCCTCCTTCCCTTCCTATCTCAGGAATGCACCAAGCCACAAGAATCGTTTGGGTTTGAGCAGGCCAAGAAACAGTACACAATGCGATTGTTTGGGCAGATGGCCAACAACTTCAAAGCAGAGTACTTCAACATGCCAGCTCATGTGAGTAAATTCACTTCCGTTATCTGCTTTGCATTCAACCATTTGGCAGGTTACTGTTTTGGTTATGAGGGATTCATACAGGGTTGCCTAGGCTGGCCTATCAGATTTGAGGATTCAATAGGCCATCACATAGAGATTCATACCGGGTTGCCTAGGCTGGCCTATCAGATTTGAGAATTCAATAGGCCATCACATAGAGATTCATACAGGGTTGCCTAGGCTGGCCTATCAGATTTGAGAATTCAATAGGCCATCACATAGAGATTCATACAGGGTTGCCTAGGCTGGCCTATCAGATTTGAGAATTCGATAGGCCATCACATAGGGATTCCTACAGGGTTGCCTAGGCTGGCCTATCAGATTTGAGAATTTGATACGCCATCACATAGGGATTCATACAGGGTTGCCTGAAGAAGACTACCAGAGTGTGATTGAAACGTTGCCAATAAATCCAACTACCATGAAAGTCCAACATCCATTGTTGAATAGGGATTCAAAAGTTTGTGCAACAAGCTTTTTCTCGCTTTTGTGAAATATTATCCCCATGAAAAGTTCACTGTATACTCACCCTGCCCTCCCTCGCATGTATGGGAGGCAAGGTGGAGGCGTGCTGTGCACAGTGTGTTTAGAGCAGCGTGCCTCAGCTGTAGACAAATGCAATTGTGAATGACATGAAGTGAAGAGCCATCGGTTGCAGTACAGATGGAGGGTTGTGTGGGCTGTTGGTTACCTGTTGGTCATAGTTGGTAGAGCACTGGCAGCTAAAGCCAGGGGTGTGATTTCCGATGAATGCCGTCTTTTCCCTTTCCTCTACTTCACCATCTGACATGCAAGTACACCATATTAGTGATTGTGTACATTGAGAGACCTCGATAATTGAGAGGCTGTGTGTACATGTGCACAGGAGGCAGTGTACCCCTACACTGTCTTGTTGTGTCTGTACCCAGCATACCTCCTTCACACTGCCATGAGTGGAATGCTCAGTGCTACACACATTCTGCTTTGTTTGAGGGGATGAAGTTATTAATGTAGTACACATAGCTACTTATGGAGGGGGTGAAGCCATAAATGCAGTTTGTTAAATTGTATTTGCTGCAGTTAGTTAACAACTACAATTTGTTTTGTACAATGCCCTCAGTGACTGACTGTCTTTGTGTGTGTGTGTGTGTGTTTATCCCAGGAGGTGCCCTCGTCAGTGGTGGAGAGAGAGTTCTGGCGGCTCGTCAGCTCCATCGAAGATGATGTGAGTACACACGCATGTTCCTTACCCCTCCCCTCCGTCTCCCGTGTTCCTTAGCTGCACGTACAGGCATAAACCAGTTGCTTTTTCTATGTAACTAGTAACTTAACTGCCCCTTTACCCCTCCCCTCCCTCTCCCCTCCTTCCTCCGTCTCCCCTTCCTCCCTCTCCCCTCCTTCCTCCGTCTCCCCTTCCTCCCTCTCCCCTCCTTCCTCCGTCTCCCCTTCCTCCCTCTCCCCTCCTTCCTCCGTCTCCCCTCCTTCCCTCTCCCCTCCTTCCTCCCTCTGCCCCCCTTCCTCCCTCACCCCTCCTTCCCTCCCTCCTTCCTCCCTCTCCCCTCCTTCCCTCCTTCCTCCCTCTCCCCTCCTTCCCTCCTTCCTTCCTTCCTTCCTTCCTCCCTCTCCCCTCCTTCCCTCCTTCCCTCCTTCCTCCCTCTCCCCTCCTTCCCTCCCTCCATCCCCCGCTACCCCTCCTAACATTCTTCAGGTGGTTGTAGAGTATGGTGCAGACCTCCACTCCAGCAAACATGGCAGTGGGTTCCCGATGGCGGAGACAGCACGCACCTCTGAAGAGGAGCTGTATGCCAAGTCTGGCTGGAACCTCAACAATATCTCCAACCTGAAGGGCTCCGTGGGGAGATACATCGAGACCAACATATCAGGAATGAAGGTTTGTCACGTGTTTGTGGGTGGGGTAACTTCAAACAGTGGAAGGAAGTCTGGTATGGAAACTGACGACCGGCTTGTATTCTTACTTCATTGCATGCGCACGGAAGTAATTTACATGGTACACTTACAACACGGAAATTGGAAATTGTGCGCGCCCAATGCCCATAATCCATAATAAGTTGACAATCATGCTAGCAGGCCGGCCCTGGGCAGTGCCAGTGACTTGAATTTGTGTACTTAGTGTGTAACTAGGCTGGACTAGTTTATCTAAGTGGCTTATCACTGCCAAGTAAGCTATCTCTGTTCACTGATTTCTACTTGTTTGAAGCCATTCTCTGCTCACTATACACGTAGTAGCTGACTAGCAATTTGAAGCGTTTAAGTGGCCTTCCACGTGCAATGAGTTAAGGTCTGATCACACTGTGTGATAGTCCTTGAGAGCACACATTTTACAGTTCATGTTGTAGTGAACATGCGTATGTATGGACGAAGATGTGAGCTGTTGATGAACGGACAGAGGAGTGATGAAATCTTTTATTGTTCAACCATCTTTCGGGACTGACTGTCTCGTGTTGACCATCTCGACTCTGACCTCTGTGGAAACAGTACTTCAGGAGATATACATTGCATGGTGCTCGTGTACAACAATACTAGAGTAGTTGTTTTACTGTATGTGGGACTATACACGAGCTGTCTGCGTCATGTGGTGTGTTGTCCCCACAGGTTCCATGGCTGTATGTGGGCATGTGTTTCTCCTGTTTCTGCTGGCACATTGAGGACCACTGGAGCTACTCCATCAACTACCTGCACTGGTGAGGGAAGGAAGAAGGAATTGATGTTGCACAGTATTATGTTCAAAGTCTCACCCTCCTTTCCTTCCTCCCTCCCTTCCCTCCTTCCCCTTTTTTCTTTTCTTCTTCCCCCTCCCCCCCCCCCCTCCTCCCCCTCCTCCCCCCTCCTTTCCCTCCTTTCCCTCCTTCCCCTCCTTCCCCTCCTCCCCTCCTCCCCCTCCTCCCCCTCCTCCCCCTCCCCCTCCTCCCCCTCCTCCCCCTTCTCCCTCCTCCTGCCTTCTCCCTCTCTCTCCCTCTCTCCAGGGGAGAGCCTAAGACATGGTACGGTGTTCCCCCTGCGTATGCAGAGTCCTTGGAGGCAACAATGAAGGACCAGGCTCCGGAGCTCTTTGAGAATGACCCAGACCTCATGCATCACCTGGTCACCACTCTCTCTCCCTCCATCCTCATGAAGCACGGCATCCCTGTGAGTGGAGGAGGGGGGGAGGGAAGGGGAGTGAGGGAAGGGAGTGGAAGGGAGAGAGAGGGAAGGAAAGATAAGGAAAGATAAGGAAAGGGAATGAATGAGAAAGAAAGTAAGGGGGGAAGGGGGGACTAAAGCGGAAAATCTTGACGTGATCTGACGTACTCTTTCCTCCTCTCTAGGTGGTTCGTACGGACCAGTGTGCTGGGGAGTTTGTGGTGACCTTCCCCCGGGCCTACCATGCTGGGTTCAACCAAGGGTTCAACTTTGCTGAGGCTGTCAACTTTCTGCTGGCAGACTGGGTAGGCATTGCTGCTGTGTCATGCATTTCAACTGTTGGCTATATACAAGTCTTTTCAATGGCCTCTCCTATGCCTCTTTTCCTCTACTTCTTCCTCTCCCTCCTCTCCTCCCCCCCCTCCTCTCCTCCCTCCTCTCCTCTCCTCCCTCCTCTCCTCTCCTCCCTCCTCTCCTCTCCTCTTCTCCCTCCTCTCCTCTCCTCCCTCCTCTCCTCTCCTCCCTCCTCTGCCTTCTTTCCCTCTTTCTCCTCTTCCACTTTCTACCTCCACCTCTCCTTCCTGTACCTCTCCTTTCTCTCCCTCTTCCTTTTTCTCTTCTCCATCTCTCTCTCATCTTTCCCCACACTCACAGTTGCCAGTGGGCCGAGAGAGTATTGAACACTACCGCCTGCTGCACCACTCTCCCGTGTTCTCCCACGATGAGCTGCTATGTAAGATGGTGGCCCAGCCGGATCGTCTGGAGCTCTGTCTGCTGGTGGCAGCCAGTGAGGACTGCCTCACCATGGTCAACAGCGAGAAGAAGCTACGAAGTGCGGTGTTGCAGAAGGTGTGTGTGTGTATGTGTGTGTGTGTGTGTGTGTGTGTGTGTGTGTGTGTGTGTGTGTGTGTGTGTGTGTGTGTGTGTGTGATAGTGATGGTACTGCAGAGTATTAGTTGCTATGTCTACATCTGTACACCTGTCTGTAATGATTTGATCCTCTATCTCATCTCCAACACAGGGAGCAGTTCAGCAACAGCGTGAGGTGTTTGAGCTGGCCAGTGACGAGGACCGTCAGTGTGCCGTCTGTAACACTTGCTGCTTTCTCTCTGCCCTCCGGTGCCCCTGCAGCCCCGGTGAGTCTCAAGGGATAGACAGGTAGGGAGGGCGGAGTGACTCATGTGAAAACTCCACCTCTGACAAGTAGCCTTGATTCTATGCTGTACTGCAGAGCTGGGTGTGGGCCTGGGAACGAGGCTAGCAGAAAGGCTGGAAAGTGTTTCTGTGATATAGAGGGTGCATGCATAGGATACAGCTAAATGAATCTATGAAGCTCACCCGCCTACCACAGAAACATTATCACTTTTCTGTGGTAGATGGGTGGTAGATGAGTCTCTTACCCACCTCCAGAAACATTATCACTTTTCCTGGGAGATGGTTTGCTTGATAGAGTAACAGTATTATGGTTCTAGCCTCTTGTCCCTGCACACAGGAAAGGCTGTTTGTCTCCATCATGCGGCTGAGTTGTGTCGTTGCCCGGCATCCAAGAAAGTACTCAGGTATGTGTGCACTAGTCTCACAGTGTGTGTATGTGTGTGTGTGTGTGTGTGTGTGTGTGTGTGTGTGTTGAGAACAGCCAATAGTGGAAGGTGAAGGGGAGAAGGTAGTGAAAGAGAGAGGACATGGATTGGAAGTAGGGAGGTGGGGGAAGAAAGAGAGGATAAGGAAAAAGGAAGGACATGGAAATAGGAAGGGGGGGGGAGGCAGAGAAGACAAAGGAGAGAGGGTGATTTTACCCTCTGCTGCAGGTACCGGTACACGATGGAGGAGCTGGAGAAGATGATGCTGGGGATACAGAGGAGGGCAGAGGGGTACCGGACCTGGGCAGACCTGGTAGAGAGGGCACTGGATGGACTGGAGTCTGAGAAGGCTGGTAGGTAGCTGGGTGTGTGTGGTGGGAGGAGATGAGGGAAGAGAGAGGGAAGATGCAAGCATGTGTGTTGTTGTTTACAGCTACAGTGCCTGGATCCGTTATCAATGCTTAGCAATGCTTGCAAAAGGCTATTGTGTTTGTGATCCTGGAATTTTTGCCAGCGTAGTGCATTCTTGGAATTCCAGTTGTGTGTATATAGCAATCCCAAGTGAGAACATATACATTACACACACGCACACATGCACACACATGCATGCACGCACACGCACGCACGCACACACACACACGCACGCACGCGCACGCACGCACGCACGCACACGCACGCACGCACGCACGCACGCACGCACGCACGCACGCACGCACACACACACACACACACACACACACACACACACACACACACACACACACACACACACACACACACACACACACACACACACACACACACACACACACACACACAGACTTGGACTACTTCCAGGAGTTGCTGTCGGAAGGTTCCACCTATTGTTTTGAGAACAGTGATATCTACACTGAACTGAAGTCCACCATCCAGGACGTGGAGAAGTGTGCTAACACGGCCATCCAGATCGCACTGGGAAAACACAAGACGAGGTGTGTGGTGAGGGGAGGGGAGTTGAGGTGTGTGGCCTGAGAGAGGGGAGGAGGAGGAGAAGGAGTGGTGTGATTAAGAGGTGTAACTCATGTACAGTTCATGTGTAAGGGGAGGGGAGTGGTTGAGGGGTTGGACATGGGTGAAGTATGTGAGTACTGTCGGTGATTAGGAGACATGTCCTTGTATGGGTATAGGACACTGTTCATTCTCCCTTTGTTCTTCCCTCCCTCTTCCTTCTCTCCAGGTTCTCTGGTGACCAGTCTCTAGATGTGGAGGGTCTGAAAGAGTTCTTGAAGCAAGTCGACACACTGCCATGTAGAGTACCTGAGGCAGACACGTTGCAGGTTAGTGTGTGTGTGTGTGTGTGTGCGTGATAAAGTTTTGAGCATGTGATCTGCCTTCAGCATGATGGGAACTGGCTCCGTAGCTTGAGCTGCCAGCTACAATCCTCTTTGCATATGCATGTTTTGTACTGAATGCTTCAGTCAAACACTTGCATCAGTTCCAGCTCCTAGGATTTTCCATCCCCTCATCTCTCCTCCTTCCTTCCTTCCCTACCTCCCACCTCTCTTCTCCCACCCTCATCCTCCCTCCCTCCCTCCTCCGTCCTCACCCTCAGAGTCGTCTGGCAGAGGTGGAATCTTTCCAACGTGATGCTGCCTCAGAGCTTGCGCTGGTCTCTCAGGCTGCCGACAATCTGCAGACCCGTCCGGTCTCTCTCCTTGGACACCTCATACAGAGGGGAGAGAAACTGGAAATGGCCATCCCTGAGCTAGAAACCGTCAAGACTGTGAGTGCATGTGTGTGAGTGTAGGGAGGGGGTGGGGCAGTTTTTGATAGCTTACAGTATGCACAATGTGTGTAGGCATGGGTTTATGAGAGGACTAGAAGTTGCTCTTTCCTCTAATACCAACCTTTTCTTTATTCTCCACTCCAATTCTCTAACCCATTTCCTCCTCCTCCCCTCCCCTCCCCTCCCCTCCCCTCCCCTCCCCTCCCCTCCCCTCCCCTCCCCTCCCCTCCCCTCTCCCTTCACAGGCTCACCAGCAGACCAGCTGGGTGATAGAGACAGAGGCAAAGTTGAAACTGGAGGTGCAGACCATCGAGGGACTGAAGACCTTGCTGCGACAGGGATCCAACCTGCCCCAGAACAGAGGTACACATGAACACATCAGCTTTTGTGTATAATCTACTTCATATGTTGATGAGTAGATGGGTGGTAGGTGGGTGGCAGTTGGATGAACGGGTTGGTTATGCCTGGTTGTACTGCCTCATAAAAGCCCTTATTAGGCTGAAATGTACATCACTCAACTGTTACTGTGTTGTAGGAAGTTTCCGAGGTGAATTATTTTCCTAAGCAATATACAGACATACGGATGATGGGTAGAGCGTAATCTAACTGTGTCATCTGCTGCGCATAGTATGAGTTTAAGGGTGTGAGGATGGGTGGACAGACAGGCAGAGAGATAAACAGATAGCTACATGTACCAGGTTTGTAATGTAGAGATGTTGATCCACTCGTGACCTGCTTCACCCTGCACAGTTGTTGAGGTCGTACTGAACAAGGTGAAGCAACTGTTGACCGACGCTCAGGAGTGGGAGCAGAAGGCCAGGACGGCACTGAAACAAAAGTGAGGGAAAAACCTCACATTGTGTGTGGATACCTTACAATGTGTCGTCTCAGTGTGTGTTGACCCATCTTCCTACTCCACTTTGGTTTACACATGTCCATTTAATCTGAAAAGTAATTGTGGCGAAAAGTGAGACTGTGGTTGGTTCTAACTAGAAACCACAGATGGCATATCATGTTCACACATGTACCCATGAATACGCTTGCACGCATGCACACACATACACACATGCATGCACACACACATGCACACAGGCCTCCCAATCCCACAGAGTTCTTTACAGCAATGTTGTCAGTAGCACAGGATACATCTGTCCAGCTTCCCTCTGTGCACACGATCAAAGAAGCACTCCAGAAGGCCAACATATGGAGCAGACAGGCACAGGCCATGCAGGTGCGTGTAGAAACAGTATCTTTTGTCCATCATGTTTGTTTTCACTTCAACTGTGAAGACATTTGTAAGGCTGATGTATTTGAACCAGACAGTTTCAGAAATCATTTTAGAAGTGCTCCCCTGTCTATTCCTTTCTACTCCTTCCCTCCTTCCCTCCCTCCCTCCTTCCCTCCCTCCCTCCTTCCCTCCTTCCCTCCCTCCCTCCTTCCCTCCCTCCCTCCTTCCCTCCCTCCCTCCTTCCCTCCTTCCCTCCTTCCCTCCCTCCCTCCTTCCCTCCTTCCCTCCTTCCCTCCTTCCCTCCTTCCCTCCTTCCCTCCTTCCCTCCTTCCCTCCTTCCCTCCTTCCCTCCTTCCCTCTTCCCTCCTCCCCCCCCCCCCCCCCCCAACAGGACAGCGACAAGCTTCCTCACTACGACACACTGAAACACATGCTCTCTCTTGGGCGGCCCATTCCAGTGAAACTGGACCTGCTGGCCCAGCTGGAGTCCCGCTATGCTGCTGCCAAAGCGTGGGTGGACAGAGCAGGACGCACCTTCCTCAAGAAGAACCCAAACAGCTCACTGCTAGAGGTAGAGAGATGAGAGCGAATTATAATCAAGTCTGTGTAAGCTAAAACTACCACTAGTTCAGGACTCAAGAAAAATCTGGTCAGTAGCGTACTATGTCCAGTCAAACATGCTAAAATAATGCTTTCAAATTCTGAAGATTCAGTTTAGACATCTCACAAGATTCAGCGTTGTGTTTGGACATCTCTCAACAGTTAGAGATTTTCATAAAGTGACTTGGTATTCAATGACCTACACAATATTTGAACTTTAGACCCTTAACACCATAACGTGCATACATATTGTGCTACTCATTAATAGTTAGGTGATTGTGGGGCATGGAGTGTCTGTGGCCTTTGATAATTTTGTGCGTATTATGAAACAAATGTTTTAGTTGTTGGATCTGAACTGTTTGTATTGCAGGTGTTGCTACCTCGCAGCAAGGCCAGTTTTCTGCTACACAATGCCAGCAAAAACAGCAAGAGGAAGCAAGAGGCTGAACTAGCCGTAAACCACACACCCCTCTCGGACATTAGCGGCGATCGACTCAAAGAAATGGACAAAATCCATGAAATGGAGCTGGACGAGGTACGATTTGCCAAGCAGCTCAGGAACGAGAACCTTCAGAAGGCCCAGAGAGAGGAAGAACTCAAGAGTGGGTCAGTGATTGGCTCTGCAGTTGTCTACTGTTTCTGCAGAAAGCCGGAGTCCGGGTACATGCTGCAGTGTGAGCTGTGTAACGAGTGGTACCATGCCTCTTGCCTGCACATCCCCAAGGGAAAGAGAATGCCTGGGAAGGATCTTGGGAAGGAGTCGAGATTCCTCTGTGCTACGTGCATGCGGACAAGACGACCAAGACTTGACGCCATTGTATCGCTTCTTATTTCCCTTCAGAAGGTCCCTGTTGCAATATCAGAGGGAACTGCATTGCACTGTTTGGCTGAGAGAGCTATTGCTTGGCAGAGGAAAACAAGACAAGCCATCTCCAGCTCAACTGCAATTCTTGAAGCCGCGAAGCAGCAGAGTAAGAGAATTGAGGAGCTTAAGGCACACATCAAGAGGTGGAAGAAGGAGGCAGAGGCGAAAAGGCCTGAGGGGATACCCATCTCCTCTATTGAGGCCCAGCTGGCCAGCTCTGCAGGTGAGGAGAGATGCTCAAGACTATCGCATACTTGTGTCAAATGTATAGTGATGGAGGAGGAAGGTCTGGTTTGAGGCTACTCCTCTTCATCTCTCCCTCTCTCTCTCTCACGCATGTGCACACACACACACACCACACACACACACACACACACGCACACGCACGCACACACACACACACACACACACACACACACACACACACACACACAACACACACACACACACACACACACACACACACACACACACACACAGGGTCAGTATTGCAGCACTATGAGATGGAACTCCAGAGACTAAAGTCTGAGTTTGCCGGTCTGTCGGGCACCCGCAGACAGGAGCTAGAGGACATGCTAATGGAGGGAGACTTGCTGGAGGTCACGATGGATGAGATACAGCAGCTGTGGCAGCTTCTGCAGTCTG
Organism: Agelas oroides; assembly: GCA_949130485.1. Lineage (NCBI taxonomy): Eukaryota > Metazoa > Porifera > Demospongiae > Agelasida > Agelasidae > Agelas > Agelas oroides. The sequence continues at coordinate 6,897,667 of OX422203.1, read as the reverse complement.
ATGCCGAGTTCTTGGCAGCTTTCGAGCGAGTGAACAACGGTGAAGAGAGAGAGGGTCTAGAGGAGGAGGAAAAGGAGACGGGTGGAGGGAAGGAGGTAAGATGTCTGTCTTGATTGGTGCCCTTTCTACTTCAAGATAATGAGGTTTATGACAGTTGTAACTATTGCTGCAGAGCACAGTAGTGAGTGCTATACACAGTTTGAGAAATTTTACAACAGCCGTTCTATGATGAGTCAATTTTGAAATATTTAGCTAAGTCCTAAAGGGGTTTACATAACTATTAACTTGTCTATTTTTTTGCCATAGACTGAGTCACTTGAAGAGGAGGAGAAGCACAGGAGACGCAAACGCCCCTCTCCCTCCCCTACTGCAGCTGACCTTTCGAAAGAACCTCCAAAAAAGAGAAAAAGACCCCAAAAGAAGGACTCAAAATCTGTCACTCCTCCCCCTCTCTCTGTATCAACCAACAAGACCACACCCCAACCACGCCCACCCTCACGACCGCGCTCTCGTAGAAAGAACAGTGGTAGCTCAAACGAGTCTCTTGGATGCAATGAGCAGGTGTTAGAGGAGGAAGAAGAGGGGGAATGCTCGGCTCCACAGTGCCTGCTACCCTCAGGAGACCAGATTAGCTGGGTACAATGTGACCACTGCCAAGAGTGGTTCCACTTAATGTGTGTTGGACTCACAAAAGAGTACGCTGAACAGATTGACACGTACAGTTGTGGTAGTTGTAAGCAGGCAAATTCATGTGGCGTGCAGACAGCCTCTCGGGTTGGACATAACGCACTGCAGTCTGCACTACAATGTCAGCTCGCCCGTGCACAAACTTGACAATGGAATATTCCAGCCAGCCGCACTGAATATTGTTCTTGTTCTTGTACTATACAAATTAATGTTGTATGTTTAGTTGTGTACATAATGTTGAGTTGTGTACAGTATGTATTTCTCATGTATCATGAGTAATTTGTATGATATCTCTTGAATTGAGATTTATCTAATCATGGGACAGTTTGTCAATAATAACTCATTTTGTTAAATACTGATACACATGATTGTGTAATAATGATGTGTATAAGTTCTAAAAGCCAAGATAGAAAAACGAGTGAGAATAAATAAATTATGAAAGTTGCATCAACTTGTATAGTTAATTAACTTGACAAAAATAGTCAAACACTTAAGTTCCAATATATAATTATTGTTGAAAAATGATTGAAATTATTTCTTTTTCTTCCCTCCTTTCTTCTTTTTCTTGGTCCCCCCACCAGACCATCTGTATCCTCTGAACTGTAAGAACTCCACTGGTCCATGAGCAATGTAGTAGGCATTCAACAAAGCAGCATAGCTAAACGGGTCTGGAACAGGCGGAGGCTTTTTTTCGGAGACAGCAGTCACTTTTTTCTTTCCTTTCCCCTTTCCTTTCTTGCTCCCCTTTCCCTTACTCTTGCCAGCTCCCTTCTTAGCTTTCTTTGTTACTGGCTGTGGGGGGAGATTAGGTGCTATTGCATGGTGTACTGGGATAAACAGCGATGGTATTTTGAGAGGTAGGTTAATAGTCTAGTGAACTAACCAATGCAATCACTTATATCCTAGGGAACACCGATTAAAGTCAAAGCTTTGATCACCGTCACTTCATTACGCTTCTTTATACTTTAAACAATCGTGATGAGGCCTACAGTTTTACACACGGTCTACTCTATATTAGCCTCGTACCCAGTCCTCACCACAGCTATCGTCGCTTGCAGTACGAATAACACGGAGTTATTCACAGGTTATTGCTCCGCGTTATTCGTACTGCAAGCGACGATAGCTGTGGTGGAGGACTGGGAACGAGGCTACTCTATATCGTACCATAGCTTGTCAGGTCATGATATGCCTCGAGTACTGTATCCCAGGAGTTATCTGCTTGCAGGCCGGCTTCTGTGTGGGGTCATCGTAGCCCACACCCTTAGCCCTGTTGTTTATTCATACGACTTTCAACGTTGCTATGACAATGTAGGCTTATAGTCACGTGATTAATGACAAATCGCGGGATTGTGCGGGAAATTGAAAAGCGACACGCGGGGCAAGGTCTTCACATCTTCACAGAGACGGCAATGGCAACTTGTGCTTCAAACGCAACCGATACATCGTTTTCCCACGACGTCTTTGAGACGAGTTTCGGTGGCTACAACTGCTCCTTTGTGCAGGAGCCAGACCAGACCCTCTTTTGCTTGATATGCGCGCGGGTGCTACGCGAGCCTCAACTGACGGACTGTTGCGGGAACCACTACTGTTCCTCCTGCCTGAAAAAGTGGCTCAAGAACTCGCCCAGCTGCCCCCTGTGTAGGGAGAAGAACTTTGGCACACTCAGAGACAAGAAGACAGAGAGGAGAGTCCAAGAACTTGAGGTAAAGTCATCCATAGGCTGTTATATGCTATGCATATTTTATACTAGTAAGCATGCTCATTGTGGTTTAGAGCAGCAAATTCTGATACTGTTGAAGTTGGTGTCTTGTTTGAACACTTATAAAACACTGTGGATATAAAACGCACCCCATGCAGACTAGTTTGGCTCCCAGACCTTTCAGTGGCCGAGAGGCAGAGTGAGCCTGGCAAACCAGCCTCCTCCCTGCTCTGAGAACTAAACTATAACTATACCAGATGACAGCTTGTTCACTTTTTCAGGTAAAGTGTATGTATCAGATATCGGGATGCAGCTGGACTGGTGGCCTGGGAGAACTCAGCACTCATCTGCGGCAAGACTGCTCCTGCATCCTTGTTGAGTGCACCAATATGTGTGGGAGCATTCTGCAGCGACAAGAGCTACCTACACACAAGGAACACTTCTGCTTGCTGCGAAAAGTTCATTGCAAATACTGCAGCCAAGAAGGGGCATATAAGGTGATCATTTCCGAGCACTATGATGTATGTCCCAAGGTCCCAGTTGCCTGTCCAAACTCTTGCAGCAATAAAACATTTCCAAGAGAAGAGCTTTTGACACATGTGGAAACCTGCCCCCTGGAAAAAGTTTCGTGCCATTTTCAGAAGTTTGGGTGCAATGAAATAGTACCCAGAAAAGACATGGATGAACACATGTCAGCTTTTCAAAACTCCCACTTGCTTCTGACACTTTCAGTCACAGCCAGACTCCAGCATGCAGTCGAGACGTACAAGACAGAAACGGCGCAGTTGAAGGAAGAACTACAGAAGGTGAGGAGCGATCAACAACACTTGAACAGACAACACACCAGCGAGATGTCTGCTACTTTATCCGAGTCTGTCACACCTCGATCTTCTTTCGGTGTAGTGGAGCGACACTTGGCTGCCAGAGCCAACAACAGTCTTTATGAGCCGATCTTTCCTCTCATCATCCAAATGACAAACTTTGAACAAGAAAAGTGTAGCCGCCGGCGTTGGGTCAGCACTCCTTTCTACACTGAGCCTTTCGGCTACAAGCTTTGTCTGTGTGTGTATGCCAACGGTTGCTGCAGTGGCGAGGGCACTCATTTGTCAGTTTACATCCATCTTATGGCTGGTGAATTTGATGATGAGCTAGAATGGCCTGCAGAGGAGGCAATCACAGTTGAGCTACAGAACCAGCTTCATAGCACACACAATCACTGGGTGGATTGTAGTCTCTCAGCAGACGTCCCTGTGCACATCCGGAGCAGGGTGCGTGGAGGTAGGAGCAGAGCCAGGTGGGGGAGTGGCACACCTACTTTCATCCTCCTCTCCAAACTAAGCTACCATGCTAGTACCAACTGCCAATATTTGAAGAACGACTGCCTGTACTTTTACATCTATTGACACAGTTGTTTCCTTTTGTTTATGCACGTTCCAGCTTTTTGTTTTCAACATATCATGTATTTACCAACACTGTATTGGTTATTGTTATTGAAACATATTAGTGCGAAGGCGGAAGGCCACAAATCGTGTTTGAAGTGCTGAAAACGGCCACTGTTGGAATCATACTTGAAAAGTATTCTTAAAAACAGTAATATTGAATATCAACAGAAATCCACAATGTTAAAATAAAAAATTAATGCAAGACTAGTAAGACACATACAGGAGTGTCTAGAACCACTAGCAGGGTTAAAGTTCACACCTGTCCAGTACGTCTCTATTGAGACCTAATGTTCTCCAGTGGCAGTTGCAGTACTATCATTTGTGCTTCGCTCGCTGACTTGGAACGTAGCTGTCTCGGCAGCCCCTGTGTACTGGCTAATGAGCTGTGCTGCAAGATCTGCTTGGCTTGTACCCTGGCCACTCCCTTCTTGTGATGAGGTAGCCATTACTATTCCTTGCCCAGCTGGATTGAGATATTCGGCACCACTTGAGTCACCAATTGTTTGGTTCGTGCCATCTCCTTGCCCGACATTTACATTGGTTCCGAAAGCCTCTGTCTGTCCACCATCAGAGGTTGAAATTGAAGACACTATGGAGTCAGGTATCGAGTCAATATGAGCAGCACTGTACACAACTTGAATGTTGGGAACACTGGCACTCGTGGTTGGTTGGGACAAAAACTGCTGTCCGCTGTCACCGGATCCCATTGCCCCACTGTGACCCCCTGGGTATGCGGTGAGTAGGACAGTAGTCGTGGAGCCCACGGGCTGACCAAGAGCCTTGGCATCACGATCTGTGACGGTGACCGTATGAGTGGCATACTGTACTTCACCCGATTCATCTGCAACCTAAACAAACAAACAAAGATAATTGTCAATCATAATGAGGATAAAAGTGTTTCGAATATTGTCAATACACTCCTGGCTAGCCTCGTCACCAGGCCTTCTTCCCTGGCTCCAATTTTTGATCCCTTGCAGTGTGCAAGAGAGAGAAGGTCTGAGAGATCTTATCACATGAATGACGTCAGTATCAACCTGCGTAGGCAGACAGATGGGGGGTGGGGTCCGAATGATCTTGAGGCCTTTCGTGAAGTTTCAGTCGAGTCTAGAATGTTTGTGAAGCTGAAAACATTACCACTGATTGTTCAATACAAAGCGTACAATTAAAGGCATTCTTTCACTCCGACCCCACCCCCCTATCATCATTCGCATGATTATTAATTTCCCAGACCATCCCCCTTTGTTCTTACATAATGCAAGCATTTAAAACTGGACAATGGCAAAGGCCAAGGAACAAGGCTACTCCAGGTTGTACAGAAATGCAAGAGGACATCCTCTCACCTGCTGCAGTTTTGCTGCTGCCTCTGCCAGACTAGCATCAGCAAGAGTGGGCATCCCTGATGTATCACAGTTTCCCATCCCAGTGTCCACAGTAAACACCTGCTGATTCTCGCTCCCCATCAAGTCTCCGGGAGGTTGGTTGGGCACTGTCTCCGCTAGAGTTGCTACACTTTCACCGCTCTGTGGAGCCACGTTCTGTTGCTGGATCCTCTCCAGCTGAACTTGAAGTTGATTGGCTGCTTCGGGAGAGAGCGTGTGTTGAAGGTGCTCCAGAGAGAACTCGGGAAGAAGGTCCAAGCGATAGTGATGCAAGTAGCACGCTATCACAATTCGTCTCAAGGTGTCTGTCCACGATAGCTGCTTTTTCTGTTCTTCAGTGCGACTATCACTGCGGACATTAGACCAAGGGGCTTCATCTGGCCACCACTGAGGCTTCATGTCCTCCTTCCCCCAGCCTGGTTTGCCTCTACCAGTTGAAAACTTGAGCATCGTGGGAATGAATGCTCGAAGCTGGGCTTGAGTCATCTTGTGCACAGGTGTGGGTATTCCTTCAAACACAAGAGCGGGTAGCTCATGGAGGGAGGACTCCTGAGACCTTGGGGGAGGAGCCTGTTGGTGTAAGGCCGCATCCATTTCCGCAATAATAGCGTCTTTCTGGTTTCGGACTGCGTTATTCAGTGGTGCTGCTCCAAAGACCTTAAACGATGGCTCCTCCTTCGGATCTTGCTTTCCTGGGCGGAACGTGACAACTGCTGCTTGCAGCCCAACTCGTGTGGACAGCTCTTCAATGGTTTCCTTCAGCTTGCGCACAAGTTTAGAGCAATGCCGTTTACGAAGGGCTGGGTTCGATTCAAACGTGTGTGACCGTTTGCGTTTCCTGCTTGTCATAATGGCTGCAGCTGCTGCTACCCCAATGGGGCCAGACTGTGCAAGTCTCTGTGTCACTTCGTCTTGCTGCAGAACGGATGTGTTCAGAAACTCACTGCTGTCAAAGTTACTCTCCGGGCTGGATGGTGACTCGGGCTCGTTCAGCACATTACTTGAGTCTATCACACCAGCACTACCACCCACACTGGTGTTCACAGTCAAATTGGGATCAACACTCGAGTCAATGGCTCCACTTATGTCCAGATCTCCATAGTTGATGTTCTCCAGCACTTGTCTCGCTCTTCGGCTTGCAGCTGCACTCGCTGGAGTTGAATGAGATTGTACCATGTGTAGGTTTTCGGGGATTGAAGTTTGCACGGGAGGAAAACGAATCGAGTCGGCACTGATCTCCAGAGCTTGCGCGCTTCCCAGGCGCAGATGCTCTATCGCTTGCTGAGATACTCGACGAAGCTGCTCCTGAACGTCATCCCCGACTTGGGCGGCTAGGGCCTCACTCACGCCCATGTTTCCCGAGATCTGGGCGGTATCCACTCCGATGCTACTCGTAGTGGACAACTGCGTGCTGGGTGCCAGCTCTCCAGCACTCGAGACTGTTGCGCTCAGCTGGCTTGCGTCAACGGCGATGCTACCACCCGACATCTGCCCGCTTCCAACCTCCATGTTTACGCCACCCGAGCTTCCCCCTATTCCAGGCAGCTCACTCCTCACTCTCATTGAGTTTGGAACTGTCGACAGCTGAGAGCTGTCCAGATTCGCGCCGCCGTCGACGCTAATGTCCATGGACTCGGTGGATACATTTTGGCGGTCACTCTCGTTCGAGAGAACAGCCTCTACCGTTTGATGTTCCGCTTCTACTATCTCAACTGGCACTCCCGTGTTCACCTGGCTTGAGAACGCGCCGATCTCGAGTGATGTGGAAAGGGTGTCGCGTGTATCCATGGAATATGCGCAGTAGGTCAATCTTCAACACAAAATTTTAAACTGAGCAGCAAAAAAATGGCCACCAAAACAACCGCTTTGAGCATGTGCAGTGCTCATGTGATACGGAAGTCAGAACATAATTAAATTCCTTCAGCAGGGTTAAAGTACTAAGGTATGTGTAAAGGTAGATTTTTGCTTTTTGCAAGCAGCAGTGAATAGACTATGCCTCTTCATCTCTGCAGAAGCAGATCTAGCTAGCTAAGCAATGCCTAGCCATATGCAAGATTCCAAAGTTAATTTTAGTGGTGTTGGAACTACATACATGAGAAGCTGTAGTATATGCAGATACAGTTTGTTTCTGCTGTGAAATCTGCTGCAACCTCCCCATCCTGGACACCAAACGCTTCTGACCGGGCGACTAGTCAGAGGGGTTGAGTCCAGATTAAGAGAGGGAGGGGCTATACTTTTAATACTTATGGCTAGTGAGAAGCTGTTTGATGGCTCGTACAAAGATCTATGCTTTTTGCATTTCAGAAAAGCTATTTACATTGTAGGTCAAGTTCCTGTATCACTAGATGGCTGGGCTGCAAGTGACGCACATCGTAGACCCTACCTCAGAGTGCTGTGACCATGGTCTGGTGGGGGGGAAGGCGAGGAACCTCTGGCTCCTGGGGAAGAGGCTGGAGTGCCGGGTGCCTCCATGGTTCTGTATCACAACACAAGCCTTTGACTTCTTTGTTGAGGTAAAAGCAAGCTCACATTAGCCATCTTGTACTCTCGTACCCAGGACCTTCTAGGCAGTTGTCACTTGCTGTCACTCGCTGTAGCGTTAGAAGGCCTGGGTACAAGGCTAGATTCACATCCCTCCTCCCCACCACATACCCAGGAGAACAACCTGCAAGACTCGCTTCATATTGACCCAAATGACCTCAAGTCCAGCACTGCTGCCATCCGTTCTCGCATCCTCTCTGCTCCCTTCCCCACCACCCTGAGAGAAGAGGTCTCAGCCAGGCTCTCCCAAGCTCCCTTCTCCGACAGCTTTGTGGCTGTGAGGTCCAGTGGTACCGATGAAGACTCTACAGCGCACTCATTCGCTGGTATGCTGTCTTTGGAAGGCTGTATGATTTACCTCCCGCCCTTTACCTCCCCCCCTCCCTTTATCTGAAGGTCAGTTTGATACGTTCCTTTACCAACGTGGAGAGGAGACCGTGATCGAGAACGTGAAGAAGTGTTGGTGTTCTTGTTTCTCTGAGAGAGTCATGAGCCACCGTCTCGAGTGTGGAATGCCCACCAACAGAGTCAAGATGGCTGTCATTGTGCAGGTATGTTGACTGAAAGCAGATGAGTGTAATTTTCGTAGCCCATTTCCAATCTTAATTGCTGTCCTGTGTGCTTTATTGTGCTGCATACACTGGAAAGCTGTGTTGCACCTGGTAGTGTGTCTATTTTCTGTATTTGCATACATGAACCACACACACACACACCTCCACAGGTGATGGTAAACTCAGAGGTCAGTGGGGTGGCATTTTCCCGCCATCCGCTAAAGCCTCTCTCTGCTAACTGTGTCCTTGTGGAGGCAGTGTATGGACTGGGGGAGGGGCTTGTCAGCGGGGAGCTGGAGGCTGATAGATATGAGGTGAGGGGGGAGGGGCTTGTCAGCGGGGAGCTGGAAGCTGATAGATATGAGGTGAGGGGGGAGCTGGAGGTGAGCTGGTGAAGGGTTTTCTGAGGAGGGGAAAGCAACCATTGACAGTGGGTGGGATTGACATTGTTAGGTTCTGTTTAGAGGATAATTCACCATTTCACCCCAGCTTTTATGAGAAGAAAGAACATTGATATCTAAAATCAAACAAGATTGAGTGCGATGTCAGTGCTGACATCTTTATTGCAACATACTTACATTTGCTGTTTAGGTGTCTCGAAACGACTTCAAAGTAAAAACAGAGGTGCTTGAAAAACCAGAGATGTTTGTGCAGGGGGAGGGGGAGGGAGGGGGTGTGAGGAAGGTGACTGTGATGGAGGGGAGACAGAAAGTGGCAGCACTCTCGGAGGAGCAGGCTGTGGCCATTGCCCGGCTGATGGTTGCTCTGGAGGACAAGATGGGAACACCACAGGACTTTGAGTGGGCCTATGAGAAAGGTGGGTATGGATGAAGAAAGGGCTGCATTCATTTTGGATTGTAGTTTTTGCAGAGACTGCCCATTCATCTGCTACTTTTCTTCCTCTCATTCCTTTTTTCCCCATTTTTCTCCCTCCTCTCCTTTCCTCTCATTCTCATTCTATCCTCCCTTCTCCCCTGCTCCCTCCTACCTCTTTCCCTCTTTTTCTCCCTCCTCCCTTTCCTTCTCCCCTCCCCCCTCCTCCCTTTCCTTCTCCTCTACTCTTCTCCTCTCTTCACACAACAATAGGCCAGTTGTACTGCCTCCAGGCACGTCCAATTGTGACCCTCCCTCCCTCTTATTTCTTTGACCTCCACATCCCCGGGACTCAGGCCACCCTCTGGGACAACTCTAACATCGTGGAGAGCTACGCTGGTGTCACCTCCCCATTAACCTTCTCCTTTGCATCACATGCTTACGAGCAGGTGGGGAAGACTAAACTGTACTCAAAAGTGGTAGAAAGCTTGGTAGTGGCCATGATCATTTATGTTTGCCTGCACCTCCCCTCCCCCACCCCCCCCCCCCCACACACACACACACACACACACACGCACACACACACAGGTGTACACGCTCACCCTACGGGCAGCAGGTGTCCCCTCCCACGTAGTGTCCGCCCACCAACCCTACCTGAACAACATGCTGGGGCTAGTGAGAGGAAACATTTATTACAACTTGATGAACTGGTACCGTTGTCTGGCCTGTCTGCCCCTCGGAGACACCTCCAAGTTCATGGAGACCATGATGGGAGTCAAACAGGTAGGTATGTTGCCATGACGACAAGAAGTTACAAGAGTGACAACCATGTGAGGCAGTCAACAAACAGCTAAAGATGTCAGCATGGAAATTGTAAAACTGGTACAAGAGTGTCATATGTTAGCTTACCCTAATCTCTCGAAAATATGCCCGTGGGCAATGACCTTAAGTGGCTCCTCAAAGAGGTAGTCTCCTGACAGGGTCTGGCCACGTGAGTGGCTTCTCAAAGAGGGTAGGTGTATTTTCGTGATGTTTCTCTCGAAAATACGCCCACCTCACAAACATTTAGTCTAGCCTTGTTTATATATGCATGCAATGATTCTGCAATGCCGCTTCTATCATGCACTTGATTATACAACAACAGCAAATGGTGTCTGCCTTTGTTTGTTCGTCCCTCCTCTTGCACAGTGCTGCTTCTTCGGTGCTTCTTGCTTAACATAACTGCATGTACTGTACTGTGACATAAATAGGTGGGCATACTTTTGAGAGAAAAGCACCCTTTGCAACAACTTCATTCAAAAATGGGGTGAGCTTATTTTCAAGGGTGCATGGGCCTATTTTCAGGAGATAATTATGAATGTGGTCCCCTGTCCCATCTCACACACACACACCTACATGTAGACCCTTGATCCGGACTTGGAAGCTCAGTTGGGAAAGATCAGAGAGACGGCTCCACAGTACAGCCTGTGGGCAAAGATGAAGGTGGGGAAGAGAGGGGCACATGTTAATTAACAGGGGCCATAGCTACCAAATATCCATGCACACAACTTGTGAACGCCAAGACCACGGGGCTACACAAATTGTAGCAGACACTTTAGCCCTTGTGTGGTGTGTGTGGTGTGTGTGGTGTGGTGAGGGTGTCCTGCACACTTTCATGCTCAGTTCTTGACCCCCAGGTGCTGACGGGGGTCGTGTACAAAATCTATTACATTGACCGCCTAGTGGAAGGATTCTTGAAAAACTTTAACCATTACTATGCCGACGCCCTGGCTACTGACTTCAACTCTCTGCCACTAGTAGAACAAGCAGACTATGTCAAACTCCTCTACAGGGTACAGTGGATAGCTTTCCTTCTTCCTCTCAACCTCTCTCACCCTCTCCCTCCCTCCCTCCTCCCTCCCCTCCTCTTCCCTCACAGGAGGTGCTGGGACGCTGGGAGGTTCCCATCTACAACGATACCTATGTCATGCTCTTCTTTGGATTGCTGAAGAAACTCGTATCAAAATGGCTCACCACTGACGCCAACCAGGTGAGTAAGACTGTCGACTCCAGTGAGAGAGAGAGAAGTGCACAGCTCACAGCGACACTTGAAGTGGGTACATATTTCTGAAACATAAAATGCCTGTGAGTGTCTGGCCCTAGCACATGTGGAGCAAGAGGAAGAAGTCTACCTTCCTACCTACAACATAGCTAGCCTCGTTCCCAGGCTCTCCCCGCTAAGGAGGAGGAGAGCCTGGGAATGAGGCTACAACATAGCTACTGCCTGAAACTGCCACATACATTAGCCTCGCTCCCAGGCTCTCATGTGGGAGCCTGGGAATGTGGCTTGTGTAATATGGCTACACAGTTGAGCCGACCCTGAAACTGATCCAATACTGACTAATGTTCTTACGCTGACCTTAGCCTGGTACCCAGGCCACTTATATACTTAGGAGAGAAATACTTCTCCCACATGGCGTCCCTCCCTCCCTCCCCCCTCCCTTCTCCCACATGGCCTCCCTCCCTCCCTCCCTAGCTCTGGGTACAAGGCTATGTTAGCTTCTACTCACTGTTGTTTCTCTCTAACTACAGGCCCAGTCTCTGCAGAATGACTTGCTCTGTGGACAAGGTACTGTAGCAACATAGCCTCTCACCCAGGTGCATCAGGTGGGGAGGGAGTTAGGGCTGATGTGCCTGGCTACAAGGCTATGGAGCTGTATACAATCGGTGATCTCATGATCTGGTAGATGTTCACTGAAGATTGTTGCATTATGTAAGAGTTCCTTAAAATGATCATTTGTGTTATTTTACTACTCCCTCCCTCCCTCCTCCCTCCCTCCCTCCTCCCTCCCTCCCTCCTCCCTCCCTCCCTCCTCCCTCCCTCCCTCCTCCCTCCCTCCCTCCTCCCTCCCTCCCTCCTCCCTCCCTCCCTCCCTCCTCCCTCCCTCCCTCCCTCCCCCTCCCCCCTCCCTCCTCCCTCCCTCCCTCCCTCCTCCCTCCCTCCCTCCCTCCCTCCCTCCCTCCCTCCCTCCCTCCCTCCCTCCCTCCCCCCTCCCTCCCTCCCTCCCTCTCTCCCTCCCTCCCTTCCTCCCTCCCTCCCTCCCTCCCTCCCTCCCTCCCTCCCTCCCTCCCTCCCTCCCCCCTCCCTCCCTCCCTCCCTCTCTCCCTCCCTCCCTTCCTCCCTCCCTCCCTCCCTCCCTCCCTCCCTCCCTCCCTCCCTCCCTCCCTCCCTCCCTCCCTCCCTCCCTCCCTCCCTCCCCCCTTGCAGGTAATGTCGAGAGCACTGAGCCGACCAAGTGTTTGATGCGTATTGCAGAGTACATTGACTCCAGTGAGCACAGTGATGGGGAGCTGAGAGGGTGGTTTCTTGATAACAGGGAGGAGGTGTTGGACATGCTGGCAGAAGAGGAAGGGAGAGTTGAGAGAGTGAAGAGGGGGAGGGATACAGCTGTTACTGAGAGGTGTGTGTGTGTGTGTGTGTGCACAGAAGTTGCATTGAAACTAAAATTCATTGTCAGACCTAATGGTATGCAGTAAATAGGCACTGGCAGTCTAGTGTTATTTTAGTTAACTAATAAAAACCTTTTAGTAATGGCCTTAGAACTTACTATTACTAGGATAACTATCTGAAACCAACTAAAACAACTGTTAAAACTGGAGGTTCAGCCCAAAATTGTTTTCAGAATCTGAAAGCTAACTATACTAAAGGAATAGCACTATGTAAGAACTCTGGGAGGATGAATCAGTAGGAGGAGAGAAGTCTACTCATTTCCTTCTCCCACCAGTTCCAGCTCTGGTCTGAGGCAGAGGAGGAGAAGGGGACAGGAGAGCGACACTACGGCAGATTCTCCTCCCTCCACAGATACAAGCAACCCACTCTACCAGGTTGGTGTTCCCCTGAGCTGCACGGTGTGAGAGTGAGTACCATGAAAACTTAACTTCTCATTCCCAGGCCCTGCCAAGCTTCCGTAGTCCCAGAGTTTACCCACCTCTTGTCATTTGAAGTACTGCAAGTGACAAGAGATTGGCAGACCATGGGACTGAGGCTGGGCTAGTCGAGTGCAGGTTTTTCATGTGACCATATTTTCCACCTGATAGGCAAAGCTGAATGTGGTCCAGTCTATTCAGCGTTTCCTGAGCAAGTATGGCTTTCGCTGCATCAATGAGCTGAAACTGGAAGAGAATACTCTCCATGACGACCCAGGTGGGGGCAGGGCAAGTCTCATTACTTTATGTGTTGACAGAACTCCATTGCCAAGCCATTCTCCATTCTCTAGTTAATATGCACATCCTAGTCTCGTACCCAGGCCATGTGGGAGGAGGATGGGTATGAGGCTAGGACATTTTACATTACCAATGCCCAACCTCATCTCCAAGATCACCATATATGGAAAAGGGCCATTTCTACATTGTGTACATTAAAAGATAGTGTAAATGGTTTTCAATAATGCATGTTGGTATAGGACATACTTCCACTTATATCTCCCCCCCTCACAAACACACATCCCATTCTATGAACAAGGGTGACTTTGTCACACACACACACACACACACACACACACACACACACACACACACACACACACACACAGGCTTTGTAATTGACACTGTAGCTGGCTATGTGCGTACCAGATCTTACTCCATTGACTCCATGGAAAAGAGAGAGACAGAAATACGGGCAAAAGCGGAGGCACTAGTCTCGCAGACACTCCCACGACACAAACGAGTGTTTTTCAACTGGATTCTCTTCCATGCAAGACGAGGTGTCCGACACAGAGAGAACCTCCGATTCTCAAGGACAAAACTGTTTGGAATCTTTCGGTCATTGTTTAGAGCCATTGGCAGCAACTTGGTAGCCTTGGGTCTACTCAAGCACAGACAAGACGTGTTTTATCTAACTGTGGAGGAGATATTTGCTTTTGTGGATGGTCGTTCGGTGACCAATGATATCTCAGGGCTGGTGGAGCTTCGCAGGAAGGAGTATGATGGGTACAGAAAGGTTAGTATGGTGGGAGTATGGAGGAGGGGGGAGGGGAAGTGGAGGGGGAGGTGGGGGAGGTGGGAGAGGAGGGCAAGTGGAGGAGGAGGAGGAGGAAGTGGGAGAGGAGGGGAAATGGAGGGGGAGGAGGGGGAGTGGAGGGGGAGGAAGGGGAAGTGTAGGGGGAGGAGGGCAAGTACGAGTGTACAAGAGGGGGGAGGGGAAGTGTGAGTGACAAGGAGGTTGGGTATGGGGTGGGAGGAGGGTGGTTGTGGACGTGGGTATATAGTTGCATTCTTTCAAGAAGTGCTCTGTATCTCCCTTGCACAAACACACACTCAGAGTCTCCCTCCACCGGAGAGGTTCATGACGCGGGGAGCAGTGGGTCCACACTTTCTCTTCCCACAGCTACTGGATGACCTTGACCTCCTCAAACAACATGAGGTCCGAGTTTTATTTGTGAAACAAGCTGTAATCCAGTATTAAACATTCGAAAATACACCCACCTCCCTATTTGAGGAGCCACTTAAGTTCGTCACCCATACTTTCGAGAAATTACTATTTTTGCTAGCTATTTCAGTAGCAGCTAGTTTCCCAAAGTTTTTCCCCCAAGGACTCCTGAAATGACATGCAATTGAACCATGACTGAAGTGTCTTTAAGCTACTGTTTGCCTTCTCACCAAACTGTCCCCTTATGTATCATGTAATGGACCAGTGACCAGCTTATAGTTTAAACTACAAAGGTAGGAGCTAAAATGTGGAGGCAGGGTTGTTTTTCTGTTGAAGGGATCAGCTTCCATCTTGTTCTCTCTCATCTGCAGCTGGAGGCCTCCTCGGACCCAAATGTCTTGACAGGGACTCCGTGTTGTCCAGGAGTGGTGGAGGGGGTAGTCCGGGTGGTGACCTCCATCGAACAGACATCAGTACAGGATAATTCCGATAGCTACCATTGGGGGTTACTTAACCATGCTAATAATAGAGGACTAAAAGTACTCAGAAAATTTGATCTAGATAGTTAGTCTGGCAGACTTACCTCTCCTTCTATGTAGCTCTGTTTAAACTCAAAATGGTTGTAAAAACTGTTGTACCACAACTCGTGTGCATGTTGAGGCTAACAATGTGGACCCCTGTTACTATGAAGTTGCCATAGTAACAGGATACATACCATAGTGATATGTTTTGACAAGTACAAGAGTGAAGAGATTGGATGTATTTTGCAGTATGTACCAGTGCTAATACCGTAACACCATAATGGAAAAGGCTTGCTAGACTGGAACACAAAATACACCATTGCTTTTACTCCCCAGTGCTAATGACTTCTCCCCTTCCCTTTATTCAGGGTCTGAATGGTGAGATCTTGGTGACGGCTCGCACTGACCCGGGGTGGGTACCGCTATACCCACTGTGCTCTGGACTGGTCATTGAGAGAGGAAGGTAAGCTTGACATACCAATAGTCAATTTGTTTGCTGGCTTTGACAGAGACCTCTCACAATAGCAGGAGCTTCTAGTGTAACCTCTCCTAAAAGACACCTTGGTTAGCCAGGACATCTTGGTTAGCCAGGACACTTAACCAAGTCCTAGCTTCATTAGTGAGGACACTCAGCTAATAAGGACATTTTTTGGGATCCTGCATTAGTGGGGTTCAAAGGTTACAGTTGTGAGAGGTAGTAATTCTAGTTGGTTAATGTGATATCTTCAGAAAACACTTGATTCATTCATGCTCTCTGTCTCCCTTTAGCCTCCTCTCTCACTCTGCTGTGGTGGCGAGGGAGCTGGGACTGCCCACAATAGTGGGCGTGTCTGGAGGACTCATGAAGCGACTCAAGACAGGCATGAGGGTACATGTGGACGCTGGCATGGGGAGGGTCACCATTCTGAGAGAGGAACATTGATGTACACAACAGAAAAAATTAGTATAACACAGTATGTACATCTTCTGTTTGAAACCCAGGTTTTCCATTCCAAATTCTCATAGCTTTAGGAGAAAAAAAAATAGAAGCTACATAACAAATGGTCTGCAGTTTAGTTACATACTTTCTAGGTCCTTCCTCCATGATGTATTTCGAACAACAAGCAGTGGATCATTCTGGTAAAATTAGTAGTACTTTCTTCACTTGAAGCTGCTATTTAAGAGAGAGACCAAAGTTCTCAGTGCATCCAATCTGTAGTTGGTAGCTTCTAAAGTCTTCCATCAGCAGTATAACATGAATATTTAGTGAGGCATTGGACATACTGATAAGATGACTGGGATATCAGCTACGTAGTTTGGGCCGCACTTTTGATATAAGTCTTCAGTCGTGCTCCCACGGGCTGGCGGGATAGAGAAGGGCAGTCAGTGAACAACTGAATACCATCTTGCATTGATTTATACGATTATGATTGGAATCTCACACAACATGTTAAAGTACATATATCTCAAAATTAATGGTAACTGCATACATAACATTGTAATGATGTATGAAGCAGACACTGATTTGGTCAGGCCAATGTAATAATCTCTACAGAGTCAGTCTTCCAATTTGGTGTGAGGCCACCCACTATAAGGAGTTCATTGCCAGGGAGGATTGCTACAGGACAGCGACATCGAGGAGTTGTCATGTACCCAATGACCTCCCAAGAGTTGGTCTTTGTGTTGTACACGTGAATGGTAGTTCTCTCCTTATCACCTGAGTCCCTCCCACCCACTATCAGCATCCGTCCATGCAGTGAGGCACATGTGGATGATGTGAATGGGGTGTCAGCTAGCTGGTGCCACACTTCAGGTCCACTAGCTTTCAGTCGAGCTTCCAGGGACTGCAGTTGACAAGATTCAAGAAGGGCAGCCAGTGAGCAGATGAATACCGATTTCGATCGCTTCCCACTCAGATCACGACCCCCCAGCATGTAAACCTGGTCTCCACAGAGTGTTGCTGATCCTTGGTAGAGCGGGTGTGGGAGGCTGCTGGCTGTGGACCACTGTAGGGTCTCTGTGTCCATCACTTCAACAGCACTCAGATCCCAGTCTCCTTCCCCAGTTCCTCCTGCCACAACCAGAGACCTGCCACTAGACACTGCAGCAGTCGCACAGCGTTTGGTTGGCATCGGAGGGAGCTGTTCTGTCCAATTGTTATCAGTGAGGTTGAGCAGCGAGCTGGTGACTTCACGGTTTGGCATTTTGCCGCCAATGGCTACAAGATGGGTATTGACTATTGCTAGACTGAAACCATAGTTAGGGCAAATGGGGAGCTCAGACCATGTCTTGTTGGATGAGTCGTAAGAGTAGACTTTTTTGCTCCGCGGATCCCCACTAAAGTAAGCTACGCTTCCACCCACAGTAGTCACTTCTCCCCACATCTTATATGGTGCCTTCTCTCCATCCCTGCACGATCTCAGCTCAATGCTTTCTGCACTTGTTGCTGCATCACTAACCTCTTCTTCCTCTTGTTGCTTATCTTCTGTCTGCTTCGGCTGCTGTTGCAGTTCTTCAATTTGTCTCTGCTGGTCTCGGATTGTCTTTTCTCTGTCCAGGAGATTTTGCTGGAACTCTGCAATCATCTGCTCACTGGATTGCAGCTGTTGTCTGAGCTGCTGAATCTCTTGCTTATGTGTAGCTATGGCTACTTCTCTCTGCTGTAGCTGGTAGTCTTTGGTGTGCAGCTGTTGTTGAAGGTCTTGTATCTGTATCTCTCTCTCGCTAATGACACTTTGAGACTGCTGTACACTCCCAGTGTACTGGGAAGATGCCTTCAGTGTGGATATTTTACCACAAATATCATGACAAGATGGCCTTTCTCTGTCTCTGTCCTTTAGACACTCTAGAGCTATTGGCAGCAGGGGGTGGGCAGGGTCAATCATGTCAATGTGGAACTGTCGACGCTCAATTTCGGGAATGTCCATTTTGACTTTGACTCTATCTGAGGGTACCCTTGGGTCATTTATTTCCATAATCTGGAAGCGGTCCCCAGGAACAGGAAATTGTTGGGTCATAATCTGAATACACAGAACACCAAGAGAAAAGCTGTCCAGCTTGTCAGTGTACATGGGGGGCTCCCCTAGTGCTTCTGGGGGCATGTACACCGTTGTGCCTGGGCACTGAGTGAGGGGGGTGAAGTGGGCTGTGCTGCGATTCACATCGTAAAGCTTCACCATTCCAAAGTCTGTCACTTTGGCCCTGCTACCTGCAATCAGCAACACATTGTTGCTTGATAGGTCTCGATGGACAATGCCATTGGAGTGGAGGTAGGAGAGGGCCAGGACTATGTCATGGCACAGATTCACCTCAGTGTGGTAGGGGAGTGGTTTGTGCAATCGCTCCAGGAATCGAGTCAAACTTTCATCCATTAACTCCATCAATAGCACTGGCAGCCTTGACTCAGGATCATGATACATACCCAAATACTGGACAATGTGTGGGTGCTTAATGGCACTCAAAAGACGACATTCTTGGTCAAATTTTTGCATGATGTTTGTAGTTCCCGGGGCAGTAAATTGAAAGAGGGCAGGATGGAGGATTTTAGCAGCACAGGGCAGGTCATCACACATGGCCTTGCAGACGGCACCATACGACCCAATACCAAGGGTTTTGTTCTTGAAAAGTTCAACTTTTTGATAGCGAAACTCATATTTGGACTTGTGCTGCTGAGCCACGTTCTCATACTTGGGCTGGAGTTGCCTCGCCATTTTCTTCAAGACCTACAAACGAATAGTAATAAGTTACTCTTCTTTCAGGTACTTTATGTAATACAAGCTTATACTGTCAAGTAGTTTATACAAAGAATAGAATAGCTACACCCTGCATGCAACTGTAGCTGAAGTTCTTACCTCCTTTTACAAACAGGGACAGAATACTCTGCTCAGGATCAATTTACTTGCTGGCTTCCAACAGTCCTGGCTTACTTTATCAGAACACATGCAAACATCAATATCTGGTGATTTTGTTTTCTGTAGTGTTTTGACAAGATAAACCAAGTGTGTAATGAACAGGGCGATCCCTACATTCCTCTTAACCTTTTATGGAATATCCAAAACTCATGATGATTAGCATAGGGACCAAGGACTAACTTTTGTCAACATTGATTTGATGATGATCATTCCTTATCCTTATGATGATAGTTTTGTAGTCGGAAACTATAAGTCTGATTGGAGCAGACTTAGCCAAAAAATTGGATCTTGAAGTGCCGTAAAACCCATGAAAAGCTGTTTAGTTTATAATGTGAATATACTATAGAGATTTCACTTTGTCAATAAAGGAAGTGGGTGATTCTCTAGTATGGTGGGCTGCAGATAGTGATGCCAAACATTGCCTGCTTACATCTATAGCAGCTACCTGCTCCAGATTACACAGAGCACTGTAGATAAATTTCACAATCAAAATGAAGTTCAAGATCATTTTTGTTTTGGTGCTTTTCAATTGGATTTTATGGCAATAACTATGAAGAGCTGCAAACTAAAATGTGTATCAATCTATGTCATAGAGTCAGAACCTATTTGGCAATGAACTTGATATTGCTAAACATGCAGCACAATGCATGCCTTGGATCTAGCTACATACATAGATACATATATAGTTTGTACTGTTGTGTACTCACAATGTGATTGTAGCGGATAAAGTGACATCTCATGCCACAGTAGCCTAGCTGAGATTCAGATCATACATGGTAAGGTTCATTGTTTTCTCTGCAATAATAGTCATGCATACATGCATCTGATGTGCATTCAAAACCATGAATCTGATTAGCTGTACTTGTTTCAGCTCTACAAGTGATCTAGGAAGTTCCCGTGGGATTCCTCGTATAGAAATAAACATTCACTGTTTGCAGAGCAATGCCTGTGTATGTGATGTACTATACAATTGTGCTTTCACTATTATGAATGTTACTAACACATCAGGTGATGTGCACGACTGGCTATTTTGTATTGTCCACAGAGGAAACAATAAACCTTTGTATTTACCATATATGAAATATGAATGCTGTAGCTAGTTTGAGTAGTGTGAGCACAGTGTGAGATGTTGCTTATCCATTACCTCACATTACATCATGCACAGTGAGTAAACGGCAGTCTGTTTGTACATACATGCAAGGCTGCAGCTTGCTGTATGTTCAGTACCATGCACTTTAAAACAACTTCCAAACTACCCCATTTAAGTGTGCAATCTTTCCTTGCATTTCTCACTGACACATTCTCCCCTGTTTTGCATACACAGGTAATTCCCTTATGTAGCTATCTATAATTACATTCATACCCTCTATCCAGAATTTCCCTTACTATATATACAGTCAGCTGTATATAAATGATCATGCAGAACCAACTCATACTTTGTTATACAGTATGTGCTAGAACAGCTATTGCTAGTGAGGACAGAATAAACAACGTGTCCACCAGGTAGCTAGTTAGACCTCTAGAGTGTTCAGTTGTAGCAGTGTTCCTAGTGACCTAGCCTACGCCATGACTGCTATTATAAATAATACTACAAATGTTACACACTGTGATGCATTCAGTGTATCTCAACGGAACATTCTGTCTGGTACACGTGGTGGAACAGGTGTACTCTGTCTCACAGCTACTGTCATAATGCTAGTTCTGTTCATCTACATCCAAGCTTGGAAGAATTTCAGGCGCCGCATATTGCTGTTTCTGACAGCATCAACTGTTGTCTATTTGTTCTTCTTTATCTTGCAAGTATCAGCAATTTGGAGAGAGACTATAGGTGAAGATATTCATGCAGGACTGTGTAAAACTATTGGATTTTTCATCCTTTATTTTGGTTGGCAGCAACTTCTACTTGTCTCATCAATCACAGTCTACCTCTACTTTTACCACGTTCATCACAATGATATCTTTGGTCCCAGAAGACAAGGTGAAGGAGCCCCCAAGGCAAAACTAGGCGAGGCATTCCTCTATGCCATATTACTCCTAGTGCCCTTCATTCCAGCAGGATTAGTATTCATCAACGATGGCTATGGGGAAACCAAAGGGTGGTGTTGGATCCGGTCACATGACAGTGACTGCAAGCCATTGACTGAGGGAATACTGCGGCAAATATTTTTGTGGTACATGTGGTGTTTCATATGTGGGGTCGTGACCTTGGCCTTGCTTATAAAAATCATCTGTGCAATGCGCAGTAATGCCATCCAACACAGTGGAAAGGCTGACAGAATTGCAGAAGAATACAACCAAAGAAAAGTAGAGCTGGTACTACTTTTAGTCTATCTTGGTATATTCCACGTTGTGAACTTTGTTGAGCTTGTTGCTTGCATAATAAGCTACGCAGTACCCAACAACCTGTTTGCACTATGGGAAGTTGATGCAGTACTGTCGCCAGTCAGTGCCGCTGCGATACCACTCGGATTCTCAATGGTTGTATGCTGCTGCCACCGTGATGAGATACGCTCGGCAAAGAGTGCATGGAGCAGTTGCCTGTGTGGTGATGAAAACCTTGATGCTGATTCTCTATCAAAGCTTGGAAAACAATCAGATATTCTACATTACCCACCTCTACTCACACCATATAAAAGTACTCCACTTTTTAATACTTCATATAATTCACACTAAAATTTATTTATAATTTGTACATACGCACATCACAGCAAGCATTATTTGTTCATATCTAATACTGAGTATTGTATGAAATCACACAGGAGTGCTTAAGGCTGCCAGGTCATGGAGTTATTGTTTGTACATACGCACATCACAGCAAGCATTATTTGCTTACATCTAATACTGAGTATTGTATGAAATCACACAGGAGTGCTTAAGGCTGCCAGGTCATGGAGTTATTGTTAGTACATACGCACATCACAGCAAGCATTATTTGCTTACATCTAATACTGAGTATTGTATGAAATCACACAGGAGTGCTTAAGGCTGCCAGGTCATGGAGTTATTGTTTGTACATACGCACATCACAGCAAGCATTATTTGCTTACATCTAATACTGAGTATTGTATGAAATCACACAGGAGTGCTTAAGGCTGCCAGGTCATGGAGTTATTGTTTGTACATACATACATAGTATGTAACTAACTGTTCCCCCTTTTTAACACCAACCCTAATGATTGCTTATGTTGATCATTGAGTGTCCATCATCAGAAAATATAATGCTAGTAGCTAATGTACAATAAAAGTTTGTACAAAGTTAAACTGTTTGAACTGGTTTTCATGATATATGGTGAGTTGTAGTGTGTGGGTATGTGGTATGCAGTCTTCTTGTTTGAAAGTCAACACCAATAATTGTATTCACAGTATGTAGAGCACGTTTTGCATGCGTAGATAGCCCTGAATTCACCTGACTAATGTTAGTATAAGTATAGCTACACATCAAAACTGTACAAGATCATCTGGAGGTTGTAGCCAGCTAGCTAGTGATAAAGCAGACAGCAGGCTGACCACATTGACAACTTCTGAAACAGGTACCAAGAAACTCAATTCAGTACCATGATACTTTATTTGCACAACACTGTAGACTGAATAGTGGCTGATCAAATATATAGGGTCATACATGCATACTGTAGTGCTGACACAGTGACATGTAGCTAATACTTGTTCTATAGTGTTGAAAGAATGAGTGGCCTGTGACCCACCTGATAGTACTGCTGGACAAAGTAAAGGTACGTATGTGTACATACTCATTACTATACTGTGTAGTGTGACCATGTGTATATTACCATTAACACTGTAAAGAAGCATTCTATACATGCTAAATCTCCACTGCAGGAACAAGCAAAACACTGTCTCCAAAAGGTTTTAGTGAGAGCACAATGCTCTTTCAATATAGCTAAGTTAGCCACTCACTGCAATTTTGTCCACTGATAATTCACTTGGTATTTTATCCACTGATCTGCAGATTTTCACAAGTTTGGTGAACCTAACATCCGAGACTTATGTGAGTATGTTGGGGCTGTAGCTAATACCAGCAAAGTGGAAGGCATTTGGAAGATTTGTAGGAGTGGCACCAGAAGATTTGGAAGTTATACAAGCCAACCATGCCGGCCAGCCAGACTTGCAAAAGAAATGCTTTACTGACGTGATTATCAAGTGGCATGATGGAAAGACATCACCTTATACTTGGGAGAAAGTTGCAGAAGCTCTTGTGTCAAGAGATGTTGACTCAAAATGGCTGCTAAAAATACTCTATAAGAAGCTCAGTGAAGCTAAAGAGTGACTGTTTCGCACATAGGTTATTGACACAGCATACTGGACCAGGCACTAGCTACATGCAGGGAGTTCCCCCTGGAACTTCCCTAAACAGTTGCTTTAGTTATCTGATAACTAACGCAACTGTTTAGGGAATGATAACAGCAAGTTGCAATTATAATACTTGTTGCATTTGGCCGGGTGTAATATCACTGGCCAAGGTTGGGTTCCAAATGTAGCTAGCTAGCTAGTTACTACACCTTGTGGTACATCTGACATTGAGTACCTAGCTTATAGCCTACTGCATCCACCTTAAGTAGCTAATACAACAGAACGGTTGATGCGGAGGACTGGAAAGGAGGCTAACTCAAGATCACACCTGCACTATAAACTTTAGACTTGGGGTGGGGGCAGGGTGAGGGTGGGGGTGGTCTCAGGTTATTGTTGCAAAACAAATGTTCATGTTTATAATGGCAGGCAATACAAGCGGTAGTCACTTATATGTCCCGTGTAGAAGCGTTTGCGACCGGGATCAAAATTGAATCAAGCAATATGCAACCTGCAATGGAGAAACTTTTTGATTTTATCAGGCTGAATAAATATTCCAATGGTGCGGTACCTGCATGGTCTGTTTCAGAGGTAGCATCGCATTATCAAAACTCTGATAAGGTGCTTATCTGAGGTTGGGGGGGGGGGGGGGGGTACTCCTTTCAAGGGATTTCCCCTGGGACTCCCCCAAACGAAACTAACACGGATATATAAGCAGTCAGCCAGTCTCAACTTTGTTAGTTTTAATAGCTACTGCTGGCTATACTAAACCTTCAGTAAATATTATCAGCTACTGTATTCCTACTTGATAGTATATATAATGGTATAGACGTCTGTCACCATGGCTACTACTATGATGAATGATACTGTGAGTCTAAATGTTACACACTGTGATGCATTCAATGTATCAGAGCGGAACATTTTGTCTGGGACACGTGGTGGAACAGGCGTGCTCTGCCTCATAGCTACTGTTGTAGCATTAATTCTGTTCATCTACATGCAAAGTTGGAAAAATTTCAGGCACCGCATATTGCTGTTTCTGACAGTATCAACTGTCATCTACTTGTTCTTCTTTACCTTGCAAGTATCAGCAATTTGGAGAGAGACTATAGGTGAAGATATTCATGCAGGACTGTGTAAAACTATTGGATTTTTTATTCAATACTTTGGTTGGCAGCAACTCCTATTTGTCTCATCGATCACAGTCTACCTCTACTTTTACCACGTTCATCACAATGATATCTTTGGTCCCAGAAATGAAGGGAAAGAAGTACCTACACGAGCAAAACTAGGTGAGGCATTCCTCTATGCCATATTGCTCCTAGTGCCACTCATTCCAGCAGGATTAGTATTCATCAACGATGGCTATGGGGAAACCAGAGGGTGGTGCTGGATCCGGTCACGTGATAGTGAGTGCAAGCCATTTGCTGAAGGAATACTGCGACAAATATTCTTGTGGTACATGTGGTGTTTCATATGTGGGGTTGTGACCTTGGCCTTCCTTATCAAAATCATCCGTGTGATGCGCAGTAATGCCATCCAACACAGTGGAAATGCTGACAGAATTGCATTGTCAAAGGAAGAGCATGACCAGCGAAAAGCAGAAGACATGCTGCTTTTAGTCTATCTTGGTATATTCCACATGGTGAACTTTTTTGAGCTTGTTGCATGCATAATTAGCTACGCAGTTCCTGACAACCTGTTTGCACTATGGGAAATCTATGCAGTACTGTCACCAGTCAGTGCCGCTGCAATACCAAATTGCTTCATGATGATGCTTGTGTGCCGAAAGTTTTATTGTCAAGATATACGCTCAGCAAAGGAGTTATGGAGAAACTGTTGCAAGGACAGTGACCATGATGAGGATGACCAACCAATACTTAACCCATCATCAAATAGTACATCAGTACACACTGCTTCATAATTTTGACACATCTGTAGGTGTTCAGATCGGTGAATGCACTCCTCACCAGAAACCGTGAGCTCGAAGTCTATCCCTGATTCAGCTTAGCCAAGAGTTCATTATACTTGGCTTAGCTTAATTAAGGACAAAGTTTAGTTATGAGGTTAGTTGTAGTGCTGGTTATCACTATGTGGCTGTATACTGTCTTTTCCTGTTTACATTGGTTGTAATTGCATTTTCACATTCAGCTGAAGGTATTGGTAGCCGTTACATTAGTGTGGTATAGTTATGTGTTCAGGTTTGCTGAAACACATAACTTTTGTGTATGTATGTTAATACCAATTTATCTACTGTGTATCATGCAGTGCACCTTACTTATGTCACCTTTTTCTGTGTGCATCATGTGGGCCCCCTGTGGCTAGGCCTGTTTCTGTCATTAATATTTCTGTGAGTGGAGTTGTGCTGGGAAACCTTTGCTACGCTAAATCCATTTCAGTTTGAGAAAAGGGGTGTGCTTTGTTCGGTGAAAACTGCATTCATAAATGCTTTATGAGTTACAGCGAGAAGAATTTCTTGCAAAAATGTGCTACGCTAGTAGTCTCGTGCCCAGACTATTTTTCGCGTGCGAAAAATAGTCTGGGCACGAGACTACTACGCTAGGCAGACTACTATATACGCTAGGCAGACTACTATATACGCTAGGCAGACCACTGCTTTTTCCGGCTTCAAACTTAAAGTCTCGTGCCCAGCCCGCCCACGCCTCCGGCCCGGCGAGGATATGAGAGGGTGGGGTCTGGGGACGAGACTACTAGATTGGGCCGTCTGTACACAGCCACTTACGATGATGAATGTCTGGACATCTACTATGGTGCTACTCCTCACTGGTATGAGCGTGTAACTGCGGGAGGACTAGGTTATACATAGTCTCGCAAGCCAACACTCCCTGCAAAGGGTGTGGCTTGCGAGACTAGGTTGTACGATGAAACCGAGGGGTCTACGAGATTTATACCTAGCCTTGTTTCCAGGCCTTTGCGCGTTCGTCACTTGCAGTACAAAATTTCGCAGAAATGAGGCTAATTTATACCATGTTTCATCACTTTCTACGTATTTCATTGGATGAACAGCAGAGTATAACGGGTCATATACTTCTGTTATGTAAAAAGTGTAAATAATAGTTTGCACAAAACTTGCATGTTGTACCAGAATAGTTGACTGTCTCAATAAATTGGATATACTACCTTTATACTCCTCATATAGGTAGTATATCCAATACTTAGGCCCCAATTCGTTGATTTTTAGTTTCTCATCAGGTGCTTTATCTGCACCCAATGCGGGTGGGTGGACATTACCATTATGTATTTATCCATAGACGGCGGATATTTCTCACGGAAGAACTCAACAAACATGATGCCAGGAGGATCAGCGCTCCTCATACCCCATTGTAGAACATTTTTTTTTGGATGCTGTGCAGTAGAGAGACACGTTTGTTAGCATTGCGTCCATCACTACGCTTATCTGGGTCGTTTCTACATCGTTAGTATATGAAAACAAAAATAATGGTGATAAATTCTATCGCAGAAAATCAATGTGGGCGGCCGATGAGAAACTAATAATCAACAAATTGGGGCCTTATATAGATACCCACAGAAACCAATGTGCACTCAGGTTTGGACATCCACTTCTTTCTCTAACCTATGTATTACATTACATTATGTTAGTCCTTTATTTTGCATCTTGGGATGTAACAAGTCTAAACTGCATTGCATGTATTGCTGCAGATTTACCTTAGATGAAAGTGTTTGTGGCTTTATCACTTCACTCTCAAGGGAGGAACCCAACGTTTACTTTGACTCCTTTACCTGTACACTTATGTGTCTCTAGCACCATAGCATGCTCATTACACGTAGCATAAGTTTATTAATAGGCATAACGTAAAAAAAGTGTGACATCATGTAAGTGGAGGGAATCACTTCTGGAGTCACTGTTTTCGAATATTCACAGGAAAATAGGGACTCAGGTCCCCATGTTCACATGACACCAGTAAACTGTGGCCTTCATAAAGGAAATAAAGTACTAAGGGTTTC
Source organism: Agelas oroides (assembly GCA_949130485.1). Taxonomy (NCBI): domain Eukaryota; kingdom Metazoa; phylum Porifera; class Demospongiae; order Agelasida; family Agelasidae; genus Agelas; species Agelas oroides. The sequence continues at coordinate 6,870,448 of OX422203.1, read as the reverse complement.
CCTTGTTGTCATGGAAACTAAATCAACAGTACCAAAAGCTCATAATGACAGTAGATACCTACATGAAAATGTAAAAAATTTAAGAGTATAGCATTGTTACTTTGATTGGTCCACTATACAAGTCTCTGCATGAAATATATATACCTTATTTAATTTAAAAGCGGTATGAAAATTGTTTATTATACTGTATAAGTATGTAATCTAGAAATAATTGCTATACTCAATATTCTAATGATTTTGCTACATTCAAAACTAAAAATTTGGCTGAGACCTTCAAAAGGGAAGCTACGTGCCCATAGCAGTGCTAACAGTTTCCTGTTGAGCTCAACTGAAATTAACATTACCTGTGTGCAAGTTTGACTAGCCATTTCCAGACACTTGTGTTGGCATGGAAACTAAATCAACAGTACCAAAGCTCATAATGACCTACCGTATAGCGGGTTATTTCCGTGGGGTGCTAATTTTCGTTATTTTCGTGGTTAACCCAGGTGTCACGAAATTTTCCACCCACGAAATTTTCCACTCACACTGCAGCTCTGTCTACACGTGCTAACGTTCGGACTGGGCGACGTTCTTTATAGCTCTTTTTCGCTACTTGTGCCCTGTTGACAGTGCCCTTGATCCGTAGGGTCCCCTTTCTCAAGCTGTCTCACGTGTGTTGATGGAGGAAGTGAAAAGAACAAGGCAGAAACACGACGAAAAAACGGGGCCAGTACCTCTCGTTCAGGTATGCGAGCACCAACGGAGTTCGTGCTTTGTAGACGTGGTAGCCTCCAACGCAAGACTCGACACTGAAGCGCTCCATCTTTCCTCTAGTCTCGCGTAACCAGACTCTTTCCAGCGAGAGTCGGCCACGCGTTCCTCGTCGAAACCAAATTTCGCATCGCGTGTACCGAGTTCAAAGTTCACATTACGTTATCCGCGAGCAAAGTATGGTATCGCGCCACGAAATTTAAAACCACGAAATTTAATTCTGAGGGCCTCTTCCAGCTTTTCACGAAAATTTCCACCCACGAAAATAACCCGCTATACGGTATATGTAATAGTTATAGCACAGGTGCCAGGGATTTATGGCAGTAAACAGACCGAGTCCGAGGGCGTAGCCCGAGGACGAGGTTTGTTTACTACAGCCATAAATCCCTGGCCACCTGTGCTATAATTATTATATATCCCACCTGATTGGTCCTTTGTTGTTATTATTGTAAACACATCTGTACATGTGCAAGTGTTTACAGTAACTTTGATATTATTTACTGTCACAGAAAAATGATGTAAAATCTGTACTATAGTCTGACAATGTAGTAGACTGTAAACTAAAAATACATGGAGAGGGAATTATGAGCCATAATTTCCCTTGTAGCCTTGAGGGGACAAATTATGACAGTTAAAGTCCACTCTGGCCTATGCATGAAGTATAGTAGGTGGGATATATGAAAATTTAAGCATTGTTACTTGGATTTGACCTTTGGGGTATGAAAATTGTTTATTAAGTTGTTTAGTATTGTGATCTAGAAATAGTTGTTATACTCAATATTCTAATACAAATATAATCTTGCTACATTCAAAAATAAAAATTTGGCTGAGACCTTCAAAAAGGAAGCTACATGTCCATATTAGTGCTAAAAGTTTCCTGTTGAGTTCAACATTACCTGTGTGCAAGTTTGACTAGCCATTTCCAGACACTTGAGACCTTCCAAAAGGAAGTTCTAACAACTTTCTATTCAGCTCAATTGACGTTAGCTACCTGTGTGAAAAGCCATTACCAGACACCAAGACCTTCTAAAAGGAAAATACATACACATGTTGCTAACAGTTTCCTACTGAAATTACCTGTGTGAAACTTTCTGACTGAGAGTTTGCTTCCTGTTGATGGAACATCACACAAAAACCTGCATGCCTTCTTTACATCGAACACTTAGCTTCTAGTTAGTTTCTGTGAAAATCAACTTTCGAATAAAGCTGAGGAGGGTGATCTGGATCTGCTACATGCCAGGCTACTCATCTCTGGCTACTCAGGTGCGTACCCTCATTACTGAAAACCATATATTCAGAGCCTAAATTTCAAATAGGAAGAGCAAATCTGGTTATGTAACAGGAGCAGAAATAGCTAGTGTAAGAGAATGCTCTGTACTAGAAATAGTCATGTGCTGTTGTAGTTAACTTCAACTAAATACCTTTTAGTATGATAGCTATTTATTTATTTTGGAAATTCAAAATTAAGGCTGAACCAGAAACTGTGACTAAACTAAACAAAAACAATCCAGGGAGAAACCATAACTATACAAGATTTTTCCCACTGATAACTGTAACTAATAATTGCATGATACAAGTTTGGTATGTCAATTGTTACCAATAAACACACATTGGCACAGTTGATTGTTTGAAGCACAGAATAGGTACAATTAGCAAAAAGGAGGAGGTTTTCAGTACAGATTATTCTGCGGGAAAACAGCAATAGTTTAGTTCACATGCTACTCTAAGGCATGATTGCAGAGTGAACAGTGAGGAGAGGTGGCATTGTTGCCATTCCATCTCACAATGCACAGCTGCTCCAGCTTAGTGGAAGCAAGGCACATCATAGTATGAGCCACTGTGATGGCCATTCCCATTCCTCCAGAGATGCAGCAGGCAAGTGGGACGAAGGAGCCATTTTTAATTTACAAGAACATAAGTGCTCTGCTTCTCTCACTCATGACATCTACAGAACGCAAAACATTATTGCATTATTTTGTTGCAGGCCTAGAATAATGATTATGGTATACAGATTGTGATTGGAACATTGTCTCTAACGTCCAGTAGTTGGTATTATTATCACAAAGTACATGCATGGTGAATACTAGTACTGGGCCATGTACATCAGTATTGATGTATTGTGCTACTGTGTGTTTTTTTTTTCCACACAGTAATAATGTGCTCTGCAGTGGTGAAATTTCTGTCACTTACAATTATCTGCATTGTAATCATTGATGGAGGGCTGTGCCGTCCAGTGGAAAGAAGACAGTCCAATGTGTCTGAATCAGAATCCACCACTAGTAAGTATACCATGTGCGTGCATCTGTCATGGTAGAGTTAGACAGAGATATATATAGCTAACCGTGGGCGTGATTAGGGTCACAAAACTGCACAGAATGGCTTCTGGTGGCTGTTGGTGAAGCTTGGAGGGCTAAATCCTAACAAATCTGGATAGATGGTACATTTAATGGACTTTTGAAGAACGATTCAGTTCTCCAAGGTTAATATAATGCATTTTTATGTTCTGCATACATGTATGTCCACATGCAGCCACTACCAGTTCCAATCACTCATCATCAACTACAACTAGTAAGTATATACAACCAAACTGAATTTTTCAGTGACCATTATGCATGCTGTAAATGGGGATCCACATTACATATTTTCACACATGCACATGCAGCCACACCAAGTGCCAGAGAACTGAATGCGGGTGAAATTATTGGAATAGTCAGTGCTGTAATTGCCTTTCTGACACTTTTAGTCACCATTTTAACTTTAATAGTTGCAATAAAATGCTGCAAAAAGTGGTGGGGGGAATGCTGGGAGCAGTGCTGTGAAAAGTGTACACAAGGTGAGTAAATGATACGTATTCATCAAGTAGCTACTGTTTATTCAACAACAATTGTCTGGCTCCCTGCATGCTTGCCTCATTTACAAGAATAAGACATCAGTGCCTCTCCCCTAGTGTACAAACTCCAACAACTATTTTGAGGGCTTGAATTATTAACTATAGAGGCTGCAGGAGTGACAAAACTGTCTGTTTAGATAATTGGCATCTTTATTGACATTCTGAAATGCTATTATAATGGTACAGTCTATAAATGATGCAAAATGTGTTTAGATTCTAAGAAGCAGAGAAAAGATGAAGACTTACAAGATAGTTGGTACATCATTAGGCAAGCTTGATAGCACATCATAGAGAGCACTTCAGGGTAAAATGGTCCTTGTCCACATTTCCCTGCCTCATTTATGAAAAGACATCCTCAGTGCATGAACTGCTCCAAAGTCTTGAATGGTAGAAGAAACAGACTCTGAAAAGACATCCATGATAGAATTTGCTGTACTTGACATTTGGCAGAAACTGCTGCCTGGATGTGCAAAACTGTATGCATGGTATCTGCATGACTGTACTGAAGCAGTGACAATCAAAGCTGTCTTTATGTATAGTAGCCTTGTACCCAGACCATGTGCCTGGGAACAGCTATAATGTACGTATAGGTGAGCTGGTGGGCAAAGTGAGGGTAAAGTATAATAGTTAAACCTGCACCGTTATGCTTACTGTTAGTACTGTAGTATCTGTACTGACACAGTGACATATTATGGGGCAACTTGTTCTACAGTGTTGAAAGGAAAGTGTAGCCTACTAAATTCGGACTCTGGCACTGACTTTCCTGATGGTACTGCCAAGCAAAGTCAAGGTACACCATACATGCATATACTAATTACTGCCTCGGTAAAGTTTAGTGTTTTACTGTGTAGTATGACATGCACAAGTGTATATGCAAGAGGGTGCCTATCATATTACACAGAAACATCGTAACATGAATGTCAGTAATGATTCGATAGAGGCTCATTGCTACTCAGTTGATTCAGGTGCTGTACAAGATTAGCAGTCTTGTACAGCTGATGAAGGGACCTCGGTCTCGAAACGTCCTGTTCTTGTAACAGTTTCATGCTACACAAATAATAATCTGTCGCTCAACAATCCCTATCTCGATCTTACTGAATGTCAGTAATGTCACAATGTTGAAAGTGAGCACTAAAGTGTCTACACAGCTAATTCCACAAGGTAGCTATGCGTGAGAGTACAATACATGCATTTTCAATGTAGCTGTTACTACTCTCACTATAACATCAGTATTTCATCCGCTGATTCGTAAGTCATCACTATCGCTTATTATTTCATACATTCATCTGCAGATTTTCAAAGGTTTGATGAGCCTAACATTCGTCACTTATGTGAGTATGTTGGGGCTGTAATACCAGCAAAGTGGAAGCCATTTGGAAGATTTGTAGGAGTGGCACCAGAAGATTTGGAAGCCATACAAGCCAACCATGCTGGCCAGCCAGATTGGCAGAAGAAATGCTTTACTGAAGTGTTTATCAAGTGGTATGATGGAGTGACATCAGACTATACTTGGGAGAAAGTTGCAGAAGCTCTTGTGTCAAATGATGTTGACTCAAAATGCCTGCTAGTAGAACTCTATAAGAACCTTGAAGTGACACCAAATTAGCTATTTTGCATATACATGTTGTATAGCATTATATACAGACATATTTTAGTAGCTGTTGTTTTATGACTTTAGATCAACTTTGATGCAGTCGTGTAATTTTAACAGTCTGCAGCCTGAGGCTGACGCTCACAGACTTATACAGTCCCAGTGTGTGTGTGTGTGTGTGTGTGTGTGTGTGTGTGTGTGTGCATGTGTGTGTGTGCATGTGCGTGCGTGCGTGTGTGGGTGTAAGGAAGATCAGAGCACTTCTTGAAAGAATGCTCTATACCCACTTCCACAACCACCCTTCTCCCCACCCCACACCTAACCTATGTCACTCATACTTCCCCTCCTCCCCCTCCACTTGCCCTCCTCTCCCATCTCCACTTCCCCTACCCCTCCTCTCCCACTTTCCCCTCCTCCTCCTCCACTTGCCCTCCTCTCCCACCTTCCCCTCCACTTGCCCTCCTCTCCCACCTTCCCCTCCACTTCCCCTCCCCCCTTCCTCCATACTACAGTGTCAATTACAAAGCCTGTGTGTGTGTGTGTGCGTGTGTGCGTGTGTATGTGTGTGTGTGTGTGCGTGTGTGTGTGTGTGTGCGTGTGTGCGTGTGTGTGTGTGTGTGTGTGTGTGTGTGTGTGTGTGTGTGTGTGTGTGTGTGTGTGTGTGTGTGTGTGTGTGTGTGTGTGTGTGTGTGTGTGTGTGTGCATCTAAAAATGCACAACAACTACATGTAGGTAGCTAGCTAGTATGTAAATCAATGCTGTAGAAGAGGAGGGCCCTATAATGTATGTGTGCACAGGATGTATGCAGTATTTTCTCCATGTGTGTGTATAGATAAAAATATTTTGTGGTGGTGGTGGTGGGGGAGTAGAAAGTGTGCAGTGTAAAGCTTGTTTAGTCTCAGACCAGTGAAAGAATTGGAGTCTCCATGCACTAGATGGGTCTGGGAACCAAACCAGTGAAAGAATTGGAGTCTCCATGCACTAGATGGGTCTGGGAACCAAACCAGTGAAAGAATTGGAGTCTCCATGCACTAGATGGGTCTGGGAACCAAACCAGTGAAAGAATTGGAGTCTCCATGCACTAGAAGGGTCTGGGAACCAAACCAGTGAAAGAATTGGAGTCTCCATGCACTAGAAGGGTCTGGGAACCAAACTAGTGAAAGAATTGGAGTCTCCATGCACTAGAAGGGTCTGGGAACCAAACCAGTGGAAGAAGCGGAGCATCCATGCACTAGAAGGGTCTGGGAACCAAACTAGTGCAAAGCACTGTGTGAACTTTGGAGGAATGGCATACTGTGCTCTATTTTGCCTCATACCATCAAATGATGATTGTGTAGTGAAAGACGGACAGTTGCAAGCCATACGAGCCGACAATGCTGGCCAGCCGAACTGGCAAGAAGAAATGACGTGTTTGTCAAGTGGCATGATGGAATGACATCAGACTATACTTGGGAGAAAGTCGCAGAAGCTCTTTTGTCCACTGATGTTGGGTCAGTATGGCTGCTAGAAGAACTCTATAAGAAACTTGAAGTGACACCAAATTAGCTATTTTGCATATACATGTTGTGTGTAGCATCATAAAAACACATTTTATTAGTAGCTGTTTATTTAATTTGAACAGTCTGCAGCTTGAGGCTGAAACTAATGCTCACAGGTTTAGGGTAGACAGATGAATGTGTGCCTGGGTGGTCTTTCAGATTCTGAACTAGACAGTCTGTGTGTGTGTGTGTGTGCATGTGCACATGCGTATGTGTGTGTGTGTGTGCATGTGCACATATGCGTATGTGTGTGTGTGTGTGTGTGTGTCATGCTGCGTGCATGTGTGTTTGTGCATGTGCATTTCAAAATGCACAACAACTAGGCAGCTAGTACATTAGAAACGATACAACATGGAAAATCATCATGACACTAAATTACTTGCTCCTTATAGTGTTCTGCTGATGTACAAAATTACCAGGAAGGGGAGGAGCTTATAACGTGTGCACTGGATGTGTGCTGCAGTATTCTCTCCACATGTGTACAAATTTATATTATAGAAAAATGTGTGGTGGGGTGGAGAGGGAGTAGTGGAAAGTGTGCAGTGCAAAGCCAGTTACGTTTACGGAGCCTTCAGTGGAAGAAGCGGAGATGGGTCTGGGAACCAAACTAGTGCAAAGCACTGTGTGAACTTTGGGGGATGGCATACTAGCTACCATCAAATGTGTATTTATTTGGCTGCGCTTTCACAGCTGAGGTAAAAACACTGTATAGTATGTTGAGTCAGAGAAACCACTCTGCATGGCTTCTTTCCTGATGAAGAGAATTTTCTGGCCAACCCCTAACAGAGTTCTGATGGCACATACTGAGTGGTTGTAACTGAAGCATTCAGTACCTCTTGTGCAGTAGTATAATATAGAGGATTGTGTGGGTTGGTGGTTGCCCAGTGGTTGTAGCTCAGTGGTCACAGCATCAGCAGCTCAAGCCATGAGCCCTGGGTTCGATTCTCAGTGACTGCCGGCTCTTCACTTACTGTCAGACACACAGTTATTGCACACCAAGTATGGTAGCTATATACCGGCTTTTGGTTGGAACAGAATATGGTAAAATTAGAGCTCCATTGGTGTTTCTTCTACAAACTCTTCCAGGTTCTTTTCATTCTCACACCACTTGCAAGCCTGCCATTTAGCCACTTACCTCATCTAGATCTGTATTATAAAGCAACATCTAGCCAGTCAAGAATGCCAAACTAACTACCGGCATCTGTATTAAAAATGCCAAACTATTTGCTTGTGATGCAGAGGTGAAAGTGTCAGGCATGGATGAAAAGGTGGTTGCTGCAATGTGTTTTTAGATTCTGGACCAATCTGTTCATATAATTATAGGTTAACTGTTCATGCATGTACATGTTCACCTGAAACTCATATAGCAAATGGCAGGTTGAAAAATGACATTCCTTTTACAACCAGAGCTAGCTAGCTATAGCCCCTAATTTTAGGGTTTGGTTCACAATGAATACATTTTTGATGGATCAATAACAGCTGCCAGAACTGTTTGCAAAAAGAAAAAGCCCAGTTGATCACGAGTTTTTGCTTGGGGTTCAGGATCGAAAGTGCATGCATCATAATAGATCTAGCATACAGCATTTCTACATGTGATCAGTGTAAAAATTTGATCTAAGTATGTAGTATGCCTGGTTCAAGATTGTCATTTTTGACAATGACTTGACAAAAGTTGACATCGTTATAGTGGCTATAGTTAATGTGCTCTAAATAGAAACTCCATAGTTACACTGCTAAGGTAATTACACAAGTTATACAGGTGAAAGGAAAATAATATAAACCATGAATGCATTATGTATAAGTGCAAGACTTCCATAGTCATGGTCTAGATAGCCTTCCCCAGACTGAACAGGAACGAGACTAAGCATGTCACTGCGTGAATGATGGTTTCAAACATGACTGTAAGTCCTCTGGCAGTTTACTGACTATTGTCCTGATCTGGCTCTGTAGTGCTTGCAGTGTGTGGGAAGGGACAGAGGGATAGTGCCTCAGGGCATTTGCCTGTGGGGAGGAAGTCAAGAGATGATCTTGAGAGCAATTCCAGGGAGATAGTTATAAAGTACAGAGTTGTGCAATAGTAACCCCATACAGCTATTAGCTGCTCACCATGCAATCCTTCACTTGTATCAAAAAGTCAACAATCTCCACTTCCTCTTTCTCCCGCATCCAGAAATTCATATCCTTGAGAAAGAAGAGAGATGTAGTATTTCAAGTACAGGGTATCTTTATATAGTAGAGATGACTCATAGCATAGAAATGACTCATGACATAGCCTTGTCCCCAGACACTCTTGGAAGCTTGAGTTTGTTGCAAAGGAGCCAGGGGACGAGGCTAGTCACAACCATCTACCGCTTTGCAGAGCATGTCCAGGTGCAGCAGCCTCAGTTTCTGGTTAGCCTCCTCCTTCCTCACTGAGAACCACCCGACAAAGTTTGGAGAACTCAGGAACCGCCTGCCAACCAAGGAGGAAAACCAGCTATATAAAATCTGGAAACAAGGCTACCATGCTGACTGACCCCCTAGATTATGGGAGCAAAGCTAAATGTACAGCAAGTTTAGAAAGGTAATTAAGCACACAAGTGCCACACACATTAACTTTAGTGTGATGTGCGTGTACCTGTAGAGTCCTGCCCAGTTTCCCTTGATCCCAGACGTCAGGTGTGGCCCCGCCCCCTCCATACCCTTCAGAAATTGTTCTACGTTGAATGGCTTTAACTGGGGCGGGGGCTGTATGTGTGTGGGTGTGTGGGTGGGTGACATGGGAGAAGGAGTTAGTGGATGGATATAGTGAGCGTGTGGTGGTATACTGTTCAGCATGATGGCGCACCCTCCAAGGTGAGACATCTCTCTTCAGTGGCATCAGACTGGCAAGGTAACGTTCCTGGGGGTAGAGAAGGAAGCGGCAGCATTCTCAGTCGCATGCATACATATTCATGTGCATGTATTACACACACCAGCACCACACACCAGGGGAATGATGAAGCTCGTGGTCAGCTCAAGTGCGTGTTTCTTGATCATCATATTCTGCAAACACACGAGAGAACACAACTCAACACAACACAATATACGCAACTCATTGCAGAGAGGTGTGGTCTTGTTCTCAGACCCCAAGCTGTGTGTGCATGGAAGATGGTCTACAACTGACAGAGGGTCTGGGAATGAGACAGACAGACCCACAGCATGAAGCAGCCTCATACCCAGACGGCTATAACACAAGGCTGAGGACAAGGAATGAGGTACTGTTTTTCTTACCTGCACTTCCATTGGTCTCTTGCCAGGTGGAGTCTGTTGTGATCATGGCAAGAGAAATAACAACCATCCATGAAGAAACACCAATCAACTCAGAGCATTTTGTCAGTTGGCTGCTCACCTTGGTGGCTGCTATCAGCTTTGCAAATGTTTTATCTCTGTGCAGGAATGGTTTGTACTTGGTGTGGATGCCTGGAAGACAGAGAAAATGGTAGCCACTAAGTGTATGTGTAAGATCGCCTCATACCCAGGTCTTCCAAGAGCCCAGCGTTTGTTGCTTGCAGTACTAAGTAGAAATGTTACGTGTGGAGTTAGAAGGCCTGGAACTAGGCTATGTGTACATTGTTAGGACTGATTACAGGGTTAACCCCCTTTTCACCTGGCTTGGAGTCGGTGGTTTCTCCCGGTGACCGGGACCTTGATGGAAGCTTGACTTCATCTGAACAGACAAAAGGAAATGAAAAACCTAACACCATGCCCTACCACTGGCACTGTTTAGGTGTAATGTTCCATGACCACGCCTCTAATGAATTGTGTAATGAAAAACCTAACACCATGCCCTACCACTGGAACTGTTTAGGTGTAATGTTCCATGACCATGCCTCCAATGAATTGTGTAATGAAAAACCTAACACCATGCCCTACCACTGGCACTGTTTAGGTGTAATGTTCCATGACCACGCCTCCAATGAATTGTGTAATGAAAAACCTAACACCAGGCCCTACCACTAGCACTGTTTAGGTTCAATGTTCCATGACCACGCCTCTAATGAATTGTGTAATGACGACAGTTTTGGTGCTGACCTTGTCCACTGAGATCACCAATTCTGATAATGTGCGGCCATTGGTCTAACATCTTGGAGAAGAAGGGGTTTGTCACTCCTAGTATCACCTGTGGACTGCAACGAGAAGAGTCAGTAGTTCATAACCTTGTACCCAGGTGCAGTCGAGCAAAGCTAAACCATGCATGCACAGTCTAAGCCTCATTCCCAGGCCACTCCTACCAGCTCTTTGGTGGTCTGGGCATGAGGCTAGTTGTTTGTAGTGTCTTACGGTGCCTGCGTTCTGGTGGTATAGTGTTTGAACTCTGAGTCGTGGATGGTGAAGAACGGTCTGTAATCACTGGCATACTTCAGGGGGTGGATCAAACTGGGAGGAAAGGAGGGAGGGAGGGAGGGAGGGAGGGAGGGAGGGAGGGAGGGAGGGAGGGAGGGAGGGAGGGAGGGAGGGAGGGAGGGAGGGAGGGAGGGAGGGAGGGAGGGAGGAAAAGGAGAGGGGAGGGAAGGGGAGGGGGGAGTACATAGAGAGTGAAAGAAGAGGGACCATTAGTATTCAAAGATGAACATGGTCATCATAAAGCGCTAGGGCAGTAACAAGGGTACTAACAAGCCATTACCTGACCAAGGCTTGCACAGTGTGGGCACAGAGGGTGGGGGAAGACGCTATGACAACAACAGGCTGGGGAGAGGTAGTATGAAGACAGCATTGAGGAGTGGACGGATACAAATGTACTATAGTGTTCTCTACAAGCAGCAGTGATCATCAGTCATACCTCATTTGTGATGACGAGCTCCCAGACAAGTTCAAAGTTGCTTAACAGAGGCTGCAAAGCTCTGAAGAGGGGAGGAGGGAGGGAGAAGGGAGGAGGGAGGAAGGAGGAGGGATGAGGGAGATTAATAAAACAGGAAAGGGAGGAAGAATGATGTAATGGAAAAACATTACTGCTAATAGGGGCTAACTCAAGCAAAACGTTGCAGATCACCAAATATATGAGGGGCTTACTCTAACAGAGTGTTACTCACTGGAAGAGGTTCAGGTCATGTACTGATGGAATGATGACAGTAGCAGGCTAACAAGGAAAGAGGGAGGAGGGAGAGAACGATCAGTACAGAGAACGTATGTGTAAGAGAGGGAGGAGGGAGAGAACGATCAGTACAGAGAACGTATGTGTAAGAGAGGGAGGAGGGAGAGAACGATCAGTACAGAGAACGTATGTGTAAGAGAGGGAGGAGGGAGAGAACGATCAGCACAGAGAACGTATGTGTAAGAGAGGGAGGAGGGAGAGAACGATCAGCACAGAGAACGTATGTGTAAGAGAGGGAGGAGGGAGAGAACGATCAGCACAGAGAACGTATGTGTAAGAGAGGGAGGAGGGAGAGAACGATCAGCACAGAGAACGTATGTGTAAGAGAGGGAGGAGGGAGAGAACGATCAGCACAGAGAACGTATGTGTAAGAGAGGGAGGAGGGAGAGAACGATCAGCACAGAGAACGTATGTGTAAGAGAGGGAGGAGGGAGAGAACGATCAGCACAGAGAACGTATGTGTAAGAGAGGGAGGAGGGAGAGAACGATCAGCACAGAGAACGTATGTGTAAGAGAGGGAGGAGGGAGAGAACGATCAGCACAGAGAACGTATGTGTAAGAGAGGGAGGAGGGAGAGAACGATCAGCACAGAGAATGTATGTGTAAGAGAGGGAGGAGGGAGAGAACGATCAGCACAGAGAACGTATGTGTAAGAGAGGGAGGAGGGAGAGAACGATCAGCACAGAGAATGTATGTGTAAGAGAGGGAGGAGGGAGAGAACGATCAGCACAGAGAACGTATGTGTAAGAGAGGGAGGAGGGAGAGAGAAGATAGCAATATCCTTTACTCACAGATCTTCTAGCAACGTCAGTTTCTAAGATTTTTGTGCTCCCCGGCCTGTCAGATTTGGTAGGTATTCTTACCTGTGTGTGTGTGTGTGTGTGTGTGTGTGTGTGTGTGTGTGTGTGTGTAAACAAACGACAAACCAAATGTTTACAAGTTTATGAAGTCAACAAGTATTTTGCCAGGTGTTGCATCACAAAACAAATGCACTTTAGCTAAGAAAAGTGTACATAAACATTTGGAATGTTGTTCTTTGCAAGAAAAAGAGAACTACTTGAATAGTATGCAAATAATATTTCTTCAACAGTGGAAAACCAAAATCTTTGTGGTTTCAATTTCACAACTCTCAGTTTTGCACAACATGTGCTGCATACTCACATGGTCGGTATGGTCCACTTGTTGCGTTTTTTACTACTTGCAAATGTGGACTAGAATACATACATGAAACATAGCTTATCTTTTTTGTTGAGTTTGAGTAGTACATGTTCAACAAAAATTTAATACCATTTGGCTATGTTCAGGCGAATGCTGCTTTGTGGAAATACTGAGCTGCCTAGACATGGATCCAGAGTTCCAGCATTGGTCTTTTCAACAGTGGTAGTTCGAACTCCCTACGACTTTGTTTGACATTGGACAGAGCGGTTGACTACCACCAGGTGCAGGAGGGATTACTATCGGTAAGTGGAGTACATTAGTTCAAGCATTCCTCAACTAACTCAACGAATAGGAAAAGGGAGGGAGAAGTGTCTTACATGAATCAACTGTCCAAGGAGAGGGAGCTGTAACACTAGGCCGGGTCTAGGAGGGGGCCACTGGTTTATGCTATAGCATGCTGGAAGGTAGAAGGGAGGGACCAGTGCATTGAAATGGAGGAGGCAAAGGATGGAGAGAGAGGAGAATGATGAGGGAAAAGAGGGATGAAGGTCAGAGGAGGAAATGGGGAGGGAGGAGGGGACATGTTACCTGCTTCCAAAGAGGGTAGACCATTAGTAAAGTAGTCAGGAGCAATCTTCTGCAGCTGTAGATTCAGAAATACTAATAACAACAATGATGGTACAGCAAGTTAAACCACAACTTACCACTTGAGAGAAGAAGGTGATGTAAGGTAGTCTTGTTAGGATCACAACTGACTGTGAACGGTAGGGAGATAAGGGTTTCATGAAGGAAGGAGGGAGGGAGGGAGGGAGGGAGGGAGGGAGGGAGGGAGGGAGGGAGGGAGGGAGGGAGGGAGGGAGGGAGGGAGGGAGGGAGGGAGGAAGGGAGGGAGAAGGGAGGGAGGGAGGGAGAGGGGAGATGGAGAGTGTGAGCTAAAAACACTGTGCCTCAACCTCCAGTCACCATGACTCACTCACCTTCTGGAAGTAGCCTCTTCTGATGTCGGAGTCCCTCACTTGCCGGAAGAAGACAAACCCATAGTAGTAACCAGGGTCAGGCTGCAGGGACAGACAGTTCAATTCAAGCAGAGGTGTGGTACAAAGCCAGTGTCTACTTGCAATGTCACTAGCCCACTCGATTATTTTCCTCTATAGCTGCAAGCTAAAATGAGGGCAGAAGTCCAGAGTACCACTCTAGCTACAGTTCTTTCCTCACCATGAGTACGAGGGGAGCTCCATGGTGGTCGATGGTGTGGTGCATCTTGCTGCCTCCGGCCCCAGGACCTGAGCACCTCACACGGAAGTGGAACTGAGTGTCTCCCATACACCCTGCATATGTGTGTGTGTGTGTGCACGTGTGTGTGTGTTTGTTAGATGTTGCTTAGCAACCAAAACTTTGTACTTGAATAACACGAAGTAGAATGGGTGGAGGTGATTATGGGTGTGGCAGTGGGTTGCTAGGGGTAACATCTATAAGTTACATTCACCAGACAGAACAGCATTCGCCCTTCGGGCTCATGCTGCTCCGTCTGGGGAATGTAACTATTATGTGTGTGTGTGTGTGTGTGTGTGTGTGTGTGCAGGGCAGAAAGTGGAAATGGAGAAAGGTAGTATAGGGGAGGAAGAAGAGGAGGAGAGGGGAGGAAAATGAAGAGAGGAGAAGGGTGCACAAGATCCTCAAGGTACAGAGTAGCCTCATTCCTCATTCAGAAGTGCCACTAGCGACTAGGGACTCACCAGAGTTGGAGTCGGGAAATGAGAGGTAACAGATGTTACTCTTCTCCGTGTCTGACAGCTGATAGTTGTCTGGCAACACCGTCTGCAAGGGGTGGAGGGAAGGGAGGGCAAAGTGGACCAATCATGTAGCATGTGTAGCTATCGTTATCAGGCTGTGATATAAAATTGGATTGTTTTACAGTGTGTGCCTGTGAAGGCATCATAAAGTATGTCTCATCAATGATGGAGATCACACACACCTCCAGCGCCTGACCCAGTTCTAGGTCGAAGGTGACCACACACACACAGCACACCCAGTGGGAAAAGTTGTCCCAGGAACGCGGAGGACCTCTCTCCGAGCCATCCTCACGAGACAGCTGGGTCCTCGTCGCACCAACGGAGCCTCTTTCGGCCATTACTCTTGAGTAGGGCTTGTACACAGTCAGCGGTCAGGGGCGTCGCCCTCCAGTGTTCTATTTACAGCGCACCATCTCCACAGCTCTATGGCTGCACATGCCATGACATGATAGATCTATGAATGAAGTAGACTCTACTTTCTGTGACTGAAGCTACCTGACAAGATCACTTCAGGACCTCCAAGGATCTTCAGGGTGGAGAAGAGCTCTGGTAAGAATGTTACAACAGCTGCTGCGTTAGCACTCGTGTCATTTACTTTTAACTGGTGAGAATTGTAGCAAATTTGCTAATTATTGGTATATATGCATACACATCACACACATATGCATACACATCACACACATATGCAATACACACATATGCAATACACACATGCAATACACACATGCATGCAACACACACACACACACCACACACCACACACACACATGCACCACACACACACACACCACACTCACTCCTCCCATCTGAACACAGCTCTATCTCGTGTGAGATCCTTCCTTCCTCAGCTCAAACATGCCGACAGTCTACTACAGCAGAGGATGAAGGAGGAGCCTCAGGAGAATGTGGACATTGAAAATGTGGCAGATGGACAACCGTGCATTGAAATGGTACCTTGTGATGTAAACCTGGACATAAGCCCCCAATTCGTTGATTTTTAGTTTCTCATCAGGTGCTTTACCTCCACACAATGCGGGCGGGCGGGTATTACCATTATGTATTTATCCATAGCCAACAGATATTTCTCACCAAAGAACATGATGTCCGGAGGATTAGCACTATTGTAGAAGGGCTCTTGTGGATGCTGTGCAGTAGACAGACATTTGTTAGCGTTATGTTCGTCGCTATGCTTATCGCTCATTCGTACATCGTTAGTATGGAAAATAAAAATAATGGTGATAAATTCTATTGCATAAAATTTATGCAGGTGGCCGATGAGAAACTGATAATCAACAAGTTGGGGCCTAATTCCACTTTTGCGACATTTGCTTTTACCACTAAGAACCAAAATAAGACAGGAGATTTGCTAAGGTCAGAGAGGATACCTCAAACCAAGCAAATCTACAGCATGTTTTCATGGTCTCCAGGCAAGAGCACATAATGATGTCATTGTGCAATAAAAATGATGTCATCATGCATTCTTTTCTCCGGTTAATTAATTTCAGTACTCCCAGTTCAGGGCGTAAAATTATAAACTGCACAAACTGTCTATTGTTTCCTCCCTGTCCTCTCTAGGTAAACATTGGGCAACTTCATACAACACAGTAAAAATAAAGAAGTAGACTAAGGTCACAAGAAACTGCATGATTTAGGCAATCGTTTGTTAGCAGTTCCAGGCCACAAGCTCACAAAGTAGCATTAGTGAGTTGGTCCCCTTTCAACTGGCCTGAGTATGTCTGGATGTAAAATGAGGAGTCACTTGGCACAGTGTGTGTATTGTCACGAGACTGCTCAGTAGTTTTGGTAAAAGCTGTAATCTATTGAGGACCACCGTTCTGGGAGCAGAAAGAGATTTACTGTCCTCACAGTGAGTCATAGCGACTAATGCTGGCTTTGCATCCATTGCATCAGTATATATTCCATGCATAAAATCTCTCATAGTAAAGCTTTACTGGAGGGAAATTCTGACTTCACTGCAGGTAAGTCTTGCGGCTATCTGTAGGCTTGAATTAGTAAGTGTCATAGGGCCATGAGTGATATAAGTATCACCATAGTACAAAGCTATACCGGAAAATATCACGAGTTTGTTGCCGTCTGTATTGTATGATATGACACAAATGTCTTTTATTGCAGTAAATCAGTACTTTTAGCTACATGATTAGATGTCCATTTGACAGGACAGTATGGATTGGACAGGAAGGTGAAACAAGTACTTGTAGTGAGGGGTGGGATGTCCCATGGATGTCCATTGGACAGGTGGACTGGACAGGACAGTAGGACAAGTAGCAATAGTGGGATGTCCAATGGATGCCCCATGGACGTCCACATGGACAAGTGGATTGGACACAACAGTGGGACAAGCCTGGTCAGTGAGGGTGGCATGTCCAATGGGTGTTGCATGAATGTCTATTGGACAGGTTGGACAATCCCAAGTGGACAGAGGATTTTGATGGTAAACTTGGACATGAGTGGAGTCACAAAATGTATTTGGCAATGGACATATATTGCTGAAAGTGCAGCACGATCCAGCCTTGCATGTACTACATAGCCTCGTTCCCAGGCCCCCGTCCGAAAAAGCCTGGGTCCAGGAACGAGGCTATGTAGTACATGTATACTGCTGTGTACTCACTGTGATGTAATGTGATGTAATGGATAAAAAGACATGTCATGCCACTCTAACCTTGTCACTGCAGACGATCTAAAAGTTATCTAGGAAGGGATTCCCCATGGGATTCCCCATATGGTCATGTTTGCAGCTTAAATGATAACAATCTTTTGACCTAACCAAGGCCCTATCTTGCGGAACGGGGTGTAGCTTGATTTCTGGTTTGATTTCTGCATACAGTGTACGAGATCTCAACCGTGTCGGACCCCTTGACTCTAGAATCGAGCAGAACTACACTTGTACAAAGTCTAAGGTAGGTGTAATTAGCTGCAAAATTAAAAGGTAAAACGGGGTAACTTGAAACGGAATGTAGACCTGCTGCTCAAGAAAGTTATGCTGCAAGTCCAGAACAAAGTTTGTGCGGAAGGTCTACAGCAAAAGCACCTTGACTTCGCTTTCGTATCTTGGGCGCACAGCCGCTCGATTGTTGCGGGTGCAAAATTTGGTGGGTGGATTTAATGGAGCCGGGGCGCGGTCAATGGTTAACTGTGAAGCGGTTACACGGCATTAGACCACAGCTGCAAATACGGAGCATGAAAAAAGAAGACACTCAACGTGTTCTTTACGGCGAAAACTGATAGGTTTACCTCGTACGAGTGGTTATGCATATGCGGTCAAACTTTGTAAACTTTCGAACCAAAATCTGACCATCCAAGCGGCCGTACTGTATTATCTATGATCCAAGCAACCGAGAGCAACGAACAATAACTCCGGATGACAGTTTTTATCGTACTCGAGGGCCAGACGAAGCGTTTTGTTGCTAGCGTCGTTCGACCATAGATTATTAACCTCACATAATAATCTATGGTTCGGCTTTTGAGAAATAACCCCTTGTCCAGTGAAACTGTACACACCTTTAGACAACAGCCAACGATATTAAAAAAAAATGGCTCCGTCAGCCCCTGCATTATCCTGTTTGGACGTACATGTAGCAACACCAAGAGCGCGTAAAAACGGGCGGCTAGAGCCAAAACAGCAGTACTAAAAAATAAGTAACACGTATGCACTTGCTGCGTTAGTCTCGTGCCCAGCCCGCGCGCGCCTCCCGGCAAGCTACAGAAACGAACGAAGTCGAATTTTCTTGGGCTTATTCCCAAAAAGTGGTAAGGACCAATGAGATTGCAAGATCGTTAATTGTTACGTAGCACTTCCCTTACAACAGTAAAATTGGTTATCTCTACCCGGGTATATATCCGTATCTTTTTTTGAGCAGGTTTGGCGCAAAATAATTTGAATTGATGCTAGGTTTCACAGTCGCTTGAGCATGCGCAAGCCCAAGAAATTCGACTTGGTTCACTCATGGATAATACGTGAATTGGAAACGTGGCATATTACGTGTTGAAATTGGTGATGCAATCCTTGTTAAGAGATGTCACGATGATTTACGGAGCAAATTACGGAGACTGTGCTAAAAAAGCTGCTTGAAAACGAGTCGAGACGCCGCACAAGCTCCGCACAAAGATCATCAGTTTACCAAGTACAGCCAGTGCGTCGTCTGAGTGTGTCGTCTGAGTGTGTCGTCTAAAGCTCCTGGGGCATCGGTGTAATGTAAATCTGCCAGAATGACTCACCTTACACGTTTGTGTTACATTATCTTCGTCTAGAGCTCTTCAACGTGTTCAATACAGAATAACAAAGACTGCATTCCAAATTAGCTGACTGGTGCTTCTTTGGAACCTTGATAAACAACGATGCACCTTGTGCTGCAAACCACACCCTTCACGAGACCAGTCATATCCACGTCCATGAAGGCTTCGAAGAGAAAATGTCAGCTAATAAAACAAATTGAAGCCTACTCGTTGTGATTCTGTATCAAACACTTCACAGATCCCTTCCTACACAGAGATAATGTAACACAAACAATTCGACTTGCTTAACTATAATGCACAATGCAGAGCTCCATATACTCACTTACCAAGGATTGAATCTCTGTTGTGTATAGATTACGGAAATGTTTCCAATCCACATAAGTAGTATATTATCCATGGTTCACCAGACCGTTTTTCCTCGTGAGAGGGTGGCGTCTGGGGACGAGACTAATGCTGCGTAGATGTTAAGTCATTGTTTCTTACAGCACATGACCGGCTGTTCTATTTTTAGTACAGTTCAATAATTTTGACTCCAACTACCCAGCATTAGTCATTAGCTGCAGTTTGATTCAATGGAGCATTAGTACAGTTTAATGAGTGAAGTGTGGAGTCAAACTGAAGGGAATAGGAATAGTGTTAGAAGAAAGTGGCAAATATGCTGTAGACTATTGTGATCCTGCTCTGAGAGATGGCAGAGATGATTGAGGTACAGTGTAAGAATGGTGCATTCTCCCAAATATCCTGGGTTGATAGTATAGTTACCACACAGTGGTAAGTACCAGTACTGTGCCTGGGTTGATAGTATAGTTACCACACAGTGGTAAGTACCAGTACTGTGCCTGGGTTGATAGTATAGTTACCACACAGTGGTAAGTACCAGTAACTGTGCCTGGGTTGATAGTATAGTTACCACACAGTGGTAAGTACCAGTAACTGTGCCATATACTATACTGACAGTTATTACCCCGCATTGCTGTGGTGTGCTACTGTCAATGCAGCAATCATGTGGTCTGTGGTGGTGTCAGTTGTGATTTTTGTCTGTGTTGTGATCAATGATGGAGGGCTATGCCATGAAGAGTTGGAAAGCACTAGTGAGTGTGCATCTGTTATGAGAATTGTACCTTGCCTAGTTGTATACATATAGTTCATTTCGGACTCATTCTGCCAAGACAAAGACAAAAGGACATTTGTAGCACAGGAAGTTAACGTACTTGCTTGACACAAAGCAGCTGGATAATTACCTCCTGAGAACTGACAAATGCTTTAACTCAAACAGCTGTAGCAATCAATAGACCAGTTGCATCTAAGCAAAAATATGCAGCAAACCTTTATTTGGTAGTGCCACGTCATATCTGTACTGCAGTCTTATAATTACGCCATTTTGGGGTACTTATGTGTGGCTGTACATGGAACTTTCCCATTTCTTTGATCATTCTACCATATACCGGGTAATCTATTTTATTATCCAGTTGATATTTCTATTGTGTACCAGGTGCTCTTTGTTTGTGCTGAGTCAGAACAAGTAGCTATTGTTACGATGGCATTATTGAACTGTGATATTATTGGACTGTGACAAAGTGCCTGAAGATTTCTCCAGTTACTTTTATCTTTAAGATATTTTTATGTTTTACGCATGCACAGCTAATACTACAGGCAATGGAGGACTTAGTACTGGTGACAAGATTGGTATTGGTATTGGTGTTGGTGGTGCTATGGCATCTATACTGACAGTTATTGTTGTACTTGGAATTGCTAAGTGCTGTTATGACAAATGTAAGAAGAAACGTGAGTATGAGCCCCTACCAGGAAGCAGTTCCAGTCTACAAGGTAACTAGCTACCCACCTCTGACATATTCTGATACTTATAATGGAATTGAATTATCCATGCTTTGCTTTGCAGTTGGTGGTATCTGCACGAACTGCTGCATCTTAGGTGAGTGGTCATCATAACTATAGTAATCATATACTTATTTAGTGTCCATACATTTACCCCTATAGAAAAGAGCGCAATTATTGCACTCTTATTGAGCCAGTAATTGCACTCTTATTCATCCAATCAGATGCACATACGTTTCCTAATGGACAAATCACAATTGTTTGTTTCATGTGAATTCCCAATCAGCCCTATATAGCAGCAATAATTCCAATATGGCTACTGTACCACTGTTCTGGTTACTAGCTCTCATCAGAGGAGGTTGGAACAGTATCCACTGAGCGAGTTTCGTAAACAAGTAAGGGCGCCGTTGTGAAAATCGATTTCACATTTCACTATGGGCCTCAATGCCACCCCGTACGATTCCGTCATTCACGTAGCACTAATTGCTATCCCACGCACATCATCAATTACTACCTTCCAACCTCCTCTGAGCTCTCATAAAGGTAGCAATGTAGTAGAAATGCTGTCATAACATACCGGAGGTACCGGGTATAGCATAGAAACGGTGGTGTGTTCGAAAGTATAAACATGGAAAGTACAGTTAGACCTACCGTGTGACCAGGGCTTGTCCTACTCGTGGCTAGCTATGAATGAGCATTCCACCATGCCTCCCCCCGGTGTGCTAGAACCTGGGCGCTGTTATTGCCTCATTTGTGTTCTGTAGAGTCCCTTCAGTGACAAAGGCAGTACCGTTTAGTACTTACGCCGGTTTAGGGCGTGGCTTACTTAGCGCAGTGGGGTCTTTGGCTTCAAAGACTGGAAGTATATGATTGGCATGCAATCACATGGATTCTTGTGCTATTTGGGAACAATTGCACTCACACCACATAAGTTGCACCTGCTATCGCTCATGCAACTACTTTGCCTGTTGCTTGTGCAATTATTCCCAAATAGCACGATAGCACTCGAATTCATGTGATTACCTGTACATATTGCAGTATAATGTGTAGTCATAATCCAGTTTAAAATGGCTCCTGTGCCATATGAGTGTCATAGTATCAACGTGTGTGAGAACCAGACTTGTACTTAGTATATATGGCACATCATAGATGGTACAACTGAATCTGGTGCAAACATTGAAGTGTGCCAGAAGGTATAGCTAGCTACCAACCTCTGACATATATTCTATAATGTAATTATTCATGCTTTGCTTTACAGTTGGTGATATCTGCAGGAAGTGCTGCATCAGTGGTGAGTGGTCATAGATATTGGAGTATGATGTATAGTAATCTGGTAATGGTGGGAAAGCCTGGGAAAAAAGGTAAATGGCTAATCCTCCAGTGAATACAAAATTGTGCAGCACTGTACTGTACATAACTTTAGGTATCAACACGGAGCCTGTGGTAACAGATGCTTCAAAGATCCTGTTTGACCACTGGTGGTGGTCTAAACCCGAGGTGATTTTGAAACTTGGGGTCACCTTTAAGGTGATACATGGTCAACACTTCTGCTAGCACACAAATGTACAATATTAGTCCCCTCTGCACCTGCCAGTGTGGTTGTTGAGGCAACATCCCCACACCCATATTTGTCCAATTAAGTGCTAATGATGAGGTAGGCCCATCACTGGCTACAAGGTGGAGTGTCACAATATCTTGGATACCCAAAATAGGAGAAAGAGGTGGTTAAAGATTAGCCTCGTACCCAGTCCTCCACCACAGCTATTGTCGCTTGCAGTACGAATAACGCGGAGAAGGCCTGGTGAAAATTATCACGTGATGTATGCCACTGACGTAATAACATAACCTTAATATTTTTTGCTACATCACGAGGTAACTGCACAAAGCTGACTTAGACGGACTGGAGCTCGTGGGGGACGTTTATCTAACGAATGTCATGTTCAGACAAAGACGAACAAAAATAGAACGCGAGAAAAAGGACGCTCGAATGGAAATAAGAGCGAAAGTTGACGGTTGCAGAGCGCTAGAAGCTGTATGACAAACCTGGAGCGCGACCAGCCGTTGCCAATGGCTCCAGAGGTTGGTTTTGAAGTCGCTATGACACTAGCTTGCTCTTGGAACATCGCGCTTCACATATATTGCTTCTATCTGCACGCTATCGATCGATATCGTGGCTACTGCTCCATAATAATTCCAGTCTCGTTCCCAAGATACCGTCTGCCTGGGTACGGGGCTAAAAAATTTTAGAACTAACGTGTGTGACGTAGACAGTGGCATACATCACGTGATAATTTTTACCAGGCCTTCTCCGCGTTATTCGTACTGCAAGCGACGATAGCTGTGGTGGAGGCCTGGGAACAAGGCTAGTTAAAGATACCGTATACATTGAAATTTTGGTGGTGGATAAATTTCACATATCTCGTGTATTAGTCTGCATTCGCATAATTAAAACTGCAATAGCGAGCCATACTACGTGCATTAGAACACATATGCACTGCACTATCATGAAAAATAAAACCACGAAAACTTTGTGCTGCAAGCTTTCTCACGAAAATGTTATCCTTGCAAAAATTTCACAACGTATACGGTAACTTGTTAATTACTCTGGACCACCTCGTTTCCTCCACCAAGTATGAGGTGTGGGTAAAGGGAAGAAATGAAATCAATTTCAGTGAACCCACTGCAGCGACTAGTGTGGCATGCTGCGGCTTAGTGCAGCAAGGTGCAGCACACCTTGCTTACATGACAACTATCTGTTGTGAGCCATCTGGGGGTGCCCCTTCTAAGGTGTAAGCTGATTGGACAACACAGAC